>JAWZYV010013667.1:0-572379 GCA_038373885.1 Cheiracanthium punctorium | reverse complement strand
TGACTCATTATGAGCAGTAACACTGGGCATATCCACAAACATAGATATTGATAAACAGTTTTCACAAAAATGGGACCCTGGAAAATATTTCTGGATAAACCCGACTGAGTAATTGTTAATTAATAAGCTAACTTCTAATTAATTAAATTTAACTATATAGTTTTTACTCTATGGTTACTCAGGATAAAAAATACTATGTTGTGTTCAGTTAAAATTCATCAATAAACATTAGGAATACTTATTTGAATATTAATAGTTAGTGATGAATTTTAAAATGCTTATAAATTTGGAACTTTTAAAACATAAATCATTTTTATTTTGTCTAATTTTTTTCCCTTCATTTAGATACTTGAAGACTGACAGTTCTATGGCTATTAATGAGGAAGTAAAAAGCTTTCCGTGCTGCATAAGCCTATTTGGCAAACACAATCACAGCACGGAGAGTGCTGCTGTTCTAAGATTTCAACCTAAATCAGAGAAAACAAGAGAAGAATTAGATAAGCCATGGACTTCAGGAATGGCAGCATGTGGCGGTGAAGAGGATACACAAGGGGAAAACATTGCAGAATTAGATATGTCAGCAGTGGTGATAAATAATGATGATACTGAGAAAGAATTCGATGCACTTGTTGACAGAATTAGAGCAGGCCTAAAGGACAATGCACAAGTTTTTAAGCCTGCAGTTCAAAAAATGCTTGCTAATGCGAACAAATTTGCTGCAACTGAAGCAGGTCTTGTTTCTGCATTGTATAACTTTGGAAGATTCACTGGTCCCCAACCACTCGCACCAAGAAAAGGAGTACAAATATCTGTCCAACCAACAGCAACCAGCAGAAGAAAAACTTTATTATCAAGGAAAAAAAGACAAGGAGGCAGACCTTGGGGAAAAATTAATCATGCAATGAGAGATCACCAATATACACCCTTTTTATTACCTGGAACAAAAAAATGCTGAACACAATCTATCAAAATGCGTGTACAACAATACAGTATTAGGCAGCTAAATTTATTTGCTGTTATAGTGGATTAGGCCTACTTTTAAAAGGGGTACCACTTTAAAAAAAAAAACGTGCCATTAATGCTCTACCTTGAAGGTGGTGTGGAATTGAGCATAAAAACTTCAAATGTTGTTCACCAAAGAACATTATTTATTTATTAATAGGGATGAATGTGTATCAAGTACAAGATAATAACTTTAAAAAGCAAAATATTGTTATAGAATTTCATAGCAGCAAACTTGTAAGATTTAACCTCAGGGGAGATCGGGGTACAATAGACCAATTTTGTAAATTTTGAGTGGTTACTCTCAAAGTAATGATTTTTTGAGTTCAAAAATATGTATGCATATTACTTTATATTAAGTTTCATGTTACACTCAGTCAAAACAGATTATTGTAAATATATATATATATTTATTTATTTATAACAAGTGACTGCGTGGGCCATTTTACCCCAACCATGGGGTAAAATGGTTCATGGCAGGGGGTCCTATGGACCATAGGAAAAATTTCTAAAAATAAATGTTGTACATTTTTTAACATAAAATGTGTATTGTTTTTTTTTTTTATTATTATTTATTCATTTTAACTCATACATATAAAACATAACATTAACCCTTTCCGTACGAAGTCGGCTCAAGCGGTAAAGGACGGGCCGAGCCATATTCGGGCGGATTAGCCGAAAATAGGGATGGAAGGTATTTTAACAGGTGGAAGAAACAGGTGTACCGTGGGGAAACAGGAAGGGATCCTTTGAGAGGCGGCTTTTTCTTTCACCCAGTGACAAGTGACATATTTGCCTGTGGGTGCGGGGTGGGGGGCAGTGGTGTAGTCGAAGGGGGACAGCGTCCCCCTACCTTTTCATTTCAGCCCACACGTCCCCCCACTTTTTATTCTCAGGGGGACGCTCATTTACAAGATCTTTTTAAAAATTCTGTGAAGAAATTAAAAATTTCGTTTTGATCGCGCGAGAGCAAGTATATCAGTATAAAAATCAAAAGGAAACTTTTGACCGTTTGAATAGACTTTACAAATGGAATGGTTTCTTAAACACTTCAGTAGTGAAAACATATCCTTAAGAATAGAACAGAAATCTTCCCGAACGCACTCTTAGTAAAAAATGATTTTCCGAATGGCCGAAAAGTGACGAAAATCGGGGTAGCGAATAGTCATGTACCAATCCAAAAGAAAATCTCACTTTGACTGACATTGGATTGTTGCTTCACCATGGCACAGTATTTATGTTACTGTAAATGGTAGATGAGCGAAGTGTGAAGGTCCCAGGTTCAGGTCCCATTGCGTGTCCATCGACCTAACCGTTCGGAGTTTTCCGTGGTTTTCTCCGAAACTTTGCGTAAATAAAGGTTAGGACCCCTTAGAAAGACCCCGACGGAGGCACCCCCCTTGTGTGGTCTTTCTGAGGAGGATTTATAAGCGGGCTTTGAGCCAAGCACACAAATCCGCTATACGTGTTCACAATAACAACAACAACAATGGATTGTTGACAAATGCAAATAGAAAAAATTAAGTAGCTCCCATCGCGCATCCATAACAGTTCGGATTTTTTCGTGGTTATTTCCGAAACTTAGCGTGAATACGGGTTGGGACCCCTTAGAAAGATCACCATGGAGGACATCCCCCCCCCCCCCTTGTGCTGTTCTTCTGACGAGGGTTTATAAGAGAAATTTCAAGCCAAGCACACAAATCCGATATACATGTTCGCAACAACAAATTAAGTAGCTTACACGGTTGATCAAAAAGACTTAGTTTAGATTATTAACAAGTAATCAATAATTTAACAATGAGCTCAATGTATTTAACTAATAAACAAATGATGGTTAAATTAGTTTTATTGGTTGTTTAAGGTATAATTACATTTTATGAATTCGATAAGTTTAGGTAAAATTTCGTCAAAAATGAGCGTCCCCCCACTTTTTTTGTTAGGACTACAACACTGGTGGGGGGGGGGCAAGAATTAATTGCTACTAGGCAGAGTAAATAAGAAGAGAGAGACTGTTAGTAAATCTGTTACTTTTGAAAAACTGCTAAGACTATTTCAGCTTTTAGGATTTTTTTTTTCCTACTTGCATTAGAAAGTTAAGTTTCCATTAATTATTGCTGCATTAGCTACTAAAGGATATATATTCTTTAATTACTGCTGTGCTTCTTATTAAATTAAATGGCGAAAAGGAAAAGGCCTCTAACTCAATTAGAAATAGATGCTATATTATTTGGATCTGACTCAAGTGATTCTGAGCTTTCGAGTGAAGACGATGGATGGGCAGATTCTAACAAAGATTGCTCGTACATCCCTGATCCAGATACCGAAGATGAGATTGACATTTTGGATTTGAATAAAGTACCTCAAGACGATGATGGACTCCCAATAAACGAAACAAACACTGTCCAAGGTTCCACATTTAATGACTATAATTTTAGTTGGACTGAAGGAGTAAATAATGATAAAATACCAAATATAGAAAAACGATGCGAAGGTGGCCCTATCCACGACTTACCTGCTGGATCCAGTGCTGACAAGTTTTTAAAATTACTCTTTACAAATGAAATGTGTGAAATAATCAAAACAAATACGAACCGATATGCGGACTATAGGAAAGAAATGAGTAAGGATTATGAACCTATCGGCATTAAAAAATGGAAATGGACTCCAATAACAGATATACAAGAACTTTGGAATTTTTATTCCATTTTAATTATCATGGGACTAGTTAAACTCCCCCGCCTGAAAGACTACTGGTCTTCGAACCCCATGCTGGGAAATGAGAAAATTAAAGAAATAATGACAAGGGACAGGTTTTTGGAAATTTACAAATATTTCCACATCTCAGACCGATTAAATGAAATACCTCCAAATAATTCTAACTACTACATGGTGCAAAAGATGGATCCATTTATGACTGATCTGAAAAAAAAAATTTCAGCGTCATTTTCATCCATTTTCTGCTATGGCGATTGATGAAGCTATGGTTAAATACAAAGGTCGACTGGGAATTATCCAATACATGCTGAAAAAACCTGTAAAACGAGGGATCAAAGTATGGATGATGTGTTCCTCGTTTTTAGGTTATATTCAGAATTTTGAAGTCTACTGCGGGGAAAAAGATCAAATACCTCGTTCGGATTTTGGTCTGTGATTCGATGTTGTTAGCCACTTAACAAAAATTCTTAACAAAGGTCATCGAATTCATGTTGACAGATTTTTCTCTTCCCCGCACCTTATTAAGCACCTATCTGAGAAAGGCATTTCAGCCAGTGGAACTGTTATGACAAACAGAAAAAATCTTCCACCAAACATAAACAAATTAAATTAAAAAGTACAGGTGAATACAAAGCGTTTCAGTGCAATGAGTTTCTAATATTACTTGTACTGTCTGGAAAGACAAAAAAGAAATTCAAATGATATCAAATTACTCGCCTTGCTCTGAAACTGTTGTAAAAAGAAGGATAGGAGGAGCAGTTAATTATATCAATTGCCCTGTTGTGTTTGCAGAGTACAACAAACACATGGGAGATGTAGATACGGCCGATCAAAATAGAAAGTACTACCATATGGCCCGAAAATCAAAGAAATGGTGGATTTATCTGTTTTGGTTCTTTTTTAACGGTGCTATAAACAATGCGTTTATAATATATAGTACAACAAACTTCCCTCTTGAAAAAAGACCAAAGAAACTTATAGATTTCCGAATGAGCTTAGTGGAATTGCTATTCCCGAAAATTTAGGAAATTAAATAATAATCCAGAATCAAAACACGTTAGAATTAAAATTGATGGTCGTAAAAAAACTTGTATAAGATGCAGAAAACTAAAAATTAAAACTTCTTCTAATAGATCAGTTAAAAGCAGCTGGATGTGCGATGTGTGTCAGGTTTGCCTTTGCATAAGCTGCTTCGGTCCCTACCACAGCACTTTCAATGCATTACAATAATGTATACTTGACATTTTAAGAATACATAACTAATTCAATTTCATACAGTGCTTACATTATTTTAATTAAATACCTTTATTCTTATTATTTCTTTTACAACTAAATTTAGTATTTGCCATATAATTATTTAATAATTATCTGCATTTAGTACAGTGCTTATTTATCGTTTCTCTCTCTCTCGAGAAAATTGAAAAGAAATTTACGATCACATTTTGTAATCTATATATACTGATATATGCACTATTTTCGGGAACTCCTTTATAGACATCGCGAATCTCTAGGTTTCACCACCGGTTATAAATCGGCGATTTATCACATTATTCTGAAAGTGATTTACATAATGTAAAAATTTCATTTAATGTATTTTAGATAGTTTAATAGTTACATTTATCTTGGACTTTTGCTAAAAACATTTCTCTTTTTGATTTTTATTTGCATTACTATGACGTTCACTCAATCATTAATAAGCATGTATTTTTTTATTTTTTTTTTTTCTATCTATGAATTTTGTGCTTATATATGTATATTTAAATTCTAGATCTGAAATTCATCACCCTCTTGTGTTTTTCTGTATACATTACAGCGAAACGAAAAGTTAAAAATTTGACAAGCTTCATCAGAGGGAAGTGCCCCCAAATACATAAATCAGTATTATCGTTGTTAATTCTTAAACCACGTACTATTTTTCAACCTAATATTATTCTAGAACATTTCATTGAAGAAAAAACTCAAAAATTTTCTACAAGCATGACCTCCCCTTCAAATCTTGTTATCATTTATAGTTTCAAAAACGTAATGGCAGAAATTTTCCTTTTTGCTGAGTGTTACTTCTCAGCATGCGTTTTCCTCTATTATTCCAATTTAAAATTCACTATTTCTAAATGCAAAGACAATCGAGTAGTAATGAAACAAGGAGGAGGGGGGGGGGAGTCAGCCTAGAAATTGTAACCATTTTATCTGTAAATATTACGAAAGTTATCACAATAAACTTTTGATGACGAATACGCATTTGTGCACAAACAGGCGCGTTTGTATCGCATTCTTTTAACCTCATGCACTGCTTTTCATCATTTTTACCAAATACTTTTTAACTGTTCTCATCCCAAACTTGACGATATATTGGGTGAAACCCCGCACCGTAATTTGTTTGCATTTCTTCGACGTATCAATATTTTTTACTCAGTGTAAAGTATACACTTTTCTCTGACTGGTATCTGGATGGGAGCACCCATCCAGATGTCCTTGACTTATTTTTATCTCCTTTTTACCTCTCTACAGTTTGATTTTATTGTTTTTAGACCTCACAGATTTTAGCTTTACATGTCTTATACAACACATTTTTACTTGAAAACTTTATATTTTACTATATATACACATAGTCTGGCGCAGTATGTCCTTTCTGGACCTTGTGCCATTAACCCCAACCAACCAACCTGTATCGCATTCTGCGATACAAACAGGGCAAAAAATAATAAATAAATTTTCCTTCAGGTGCAAGCGTTTTTATTTTATAAAGCGCAATCCGAATCAGAAAAAAAAATACTGTAAGTTTTAGTTATTATTACCAATTAAGTTTTCAATGCTATTTTTATTTATTTATTTATTTTTAATGATTTTAACATTCAGCCATAAAGTACACATTTAATTATTCAAAAAATACATAAAGTATAAAAATAAACCAAGAAAAAAATTCTTTCTTCTTTTTCATATGTTATTTATCCTTACATATTTATTTTGTGTTGTTTATTGTGTATATTTAATTTCTTTTTTCCTTTTCGCATTTAATATAAAGTACAACGGACTACATTTTCTGGCAAAAGATTGAAATTAAGAGTACTAAATACTATGTCCTAAAATTTACAGAGAAATCGAAATTACTTATTTATTTTCTCATTAAGTTTTACATTCATTCCTATAGTAACAACTCAAAAAATAAATAAACAAATAAATATATAAATAAAAACCTCTTATTGAGTTGTTTATACATTATATGTGTGTGTGTGTGTGTGTGTAAAATTGCTGTGTCCATCTTGTTTTTACATACGTTTGTGCCAATGTCAATTGGATTCCTCACAAAATGCAAATATGTTTGTTGATATCCTGTCGATTTTTATGTTGCATAAAAGGAAATTGGAGGCAGGAGGGAATCTTCTGTTTAGATGACAGTTTTGTCATCTAATAACATGTCTTTTATTGTTTTCTCTGTAAGTACGCATTGCACCGTCCATATTTTCTTCTATAGCTTATAGATGGATTTTATAAGTTGATTTAACAATGTAAATAAAATTTAAGTAAGGTTTATGATGGAAAAAACACTCAAAATACTGGTGTTAAACAATAAAGTAAATAAAAAACTTTGTAAAAAACACACATAAGATGTTATAGCTAAGAGGATACGCACGCTTCAACCAAAAATTGTTTTGGCCTTCATCAGTCCAAGCCCTTCGTCGCAAGCAACACAGGGAACTGAAAAGAGATAAACAAGCAAGATGTTGCTTTTGTCAGCGATCGCTTGGACTGATGAAGGCCAAAACAATTTTTTGTTGAAACGTGCATATCCTCTTACCTATAACATCTTATGTGTGTTTTTCTACTTCAGTGGTTCCCAACCGGTTGGTTGCGACCCCCAAGTGGGTCGCCATGCTTTTTTTCGGGGGTCGCCGCAGACCGCTTTTGTAGGAAATTAATAGTAAACTATTTTCACGTTTCTTTGGCATGAGACACCATTTCTCCCTTTTCCTTTGGAAAGAAAAAATCCTTATTCTCGTCAATGCTTTTGTATCAAAGCTACAAAAACTGACGTCGGTGAATCTGGGAGTGTTAACTAATGCTTGAGATCATGTGCATTAACCACTTCCTGGCTTATCCCGAGCTCAGCTCGGGCAGGCGAAATGTACCATCCTGGCTCATCCCGAGTGTAGCTCGGGCACTATGAAAATTTACACTGATATTCGGTCTTTCCCGAATTTTTTTCGCATTTGTTTTTAAATCGCTTTGAATGCTTTTGCTTACTATTCTAGCTACTAGATGGCAGCACTATAAATGTTTTTTTTCAACTGTAGGTTTTAGATAAGAGTAAGCGGCATTTCCGGTAAAATTCCAGATGTGTTTGTTGTAAATCATTACGTGCTTGTATAACGTTCTGTTTTTTTTTTCAAATGGCTTACGCGCACTATATTGATTCTGATTCTAGTGAATTTGATTCAATTAGATGATGATTTGAAGTGAATACTGTAGATGTTCAGAATCTGATAGTTCAGATTTCGTAATTCTGAAACGAAGTGATTCTGATTCAGAAGCTTGAGTGATGCTGTCAGTGGTGTGCACTAAATACGTACACTCGATTAGTAGTGGAATTGACTCCAGCTAATGATTTCTGCCATACAGGAAGCCAACTTTACAGGTAAGTTACTCATTTAATTAATTAGATTTTTTGCATTAATTTTTAGGAAATTGCATATGCGAAAATTGCTATTATGTTTAAAAAGATATATACGTATGAAAATAAGCGTAAAAAAAATTGACATTTTTTTATCCATAATCCCGAAATAAAATGAGCCTGGAAGGGGTTAAGACAGAAGAATCGGAAATAGGAATTGCAATTAATTTAAAGGGGGTAATTAGTAGCCACCTTGAAGCCCTTGAATCTGAAATTCAAAGATATTTCCCAGAGTTCGATGAACAAGAGGTTGCACTCGTGCGAAATCCATTTCACACATCTCTAGATTTCCCCAATCTTCCTGAGGAAGTGCAGGGTGAATTTTTGAATTTGCAAAATGATTCCTCCGCAAGTGATTTATACCAAGAAGAACCGTTAACTCAATTTGGTGTGCTGTGCGTTGCTCATATCCGATAATTTCTGAGCTTTCGTGTCAAATGTTTACGCCATTTGCATCCACACTTACCTGCGTGAAGTTCGATTTTCAACTCTTTTGCAGATTAAGACAAAAGCCAGTAATAAATTAGATGTCTAATATGACATGCGGTTGGCTTTGACCAATATTCAGCCAAGAATAGCCAAACTTGTCAGTCAAATTCAACCTCAATCATACTTTTAATAATCAGTATCTGTTAAAAAGATATCAATTCTAAATTTCAAGATATATTTTTTCATTATTAATTTTTCTATTGGTCAAACATGGCGGATGGGGGGGGGGGGTCGCGAAAACTTTTGAAAAATCTAAAAGGGGTCGCGATTAAACAAAGGTTGGGAACCACTGTTCTACTTCAATGCACACTTCAGGCACAAAGTTTTTTATTTACTTTAAGGTTTATGATGTTTTTATAGTCTTTATTTTTGATTCATCATTTGTGGAATTTTAATCATATAATATTTTTCCTAATTTAGTTTTTAAAACTAAAATCATGCTTTGGAAATACCATTTACCAACTCACTATACATATTTCAAACTATCTACTTCTGTGTTATGGCAAGCCTAAACGCGAAATATCTCTCTACGGCGGAAGGCATCTTGGGTGAAAATTTTTTAGTATGTTCTAATGCGTATTCACGATACATCTGGAAAAAACCTCCCCAAACTTCAGATCATTAGATCGACAGCCGCAGAATCGAGTCCGGTCAAAATAACAATAATGTGTATAGAGTCTAATAAAGCTGTTATTTGAATTTAAATTGCCAAAGCTAGCACTATGTGTTCAAGTTTTTCTTCATGAGCAATAATGTAATCTGATGTGTAGAAATGGGATTCATTTTGTGTGTGTGTGCAGAGCCTGATTATGACCAACAGGGGCCCCGTGCATTAATGAATTTGGGGCCCCCCCATCTATGAAGTTTGTTTTATTTTTCATAAAATTTTCATATAAAAAAGAATATTTCAGAACAACATATGATATTGGGGGCCCTTTCGAGCCGGGGGCCCTGGGCAAAGTCCCGATTTGCCCATGCGATAATAAGGCTCTGTGTGTGTGTGGGGGGGGGATACTTATAAAACTTGTTTTAAAAACGCATTAAATTTATTAGCAATGTAATGTATACATTTCATAGTATTTTAACTTTATAATTGTAAAATAAGCGTCCCATTTTTTTCTTATACTATATAAAATGGTCATTAGCATTCCATTGCATGCACATTCATTTTACATAAACATTACATAAAACTTGCTCGCCCTGGAATAAGCATAATTAAAAGATTGTTCAGTTCCAGATTAGGAAAGGTAGAATATTTTTTTAACAGAAATTGTTATATTTATTTTAACATCACATCTGGGAAATACACACTATTGCAAATACACGTGTTACACTCCAAACATAGCCAAAACACTGGAAAACTTTGCTTTTTGTTTTCTAGATAATGGACTATACATGATCTCATGCCTTTCATGGCACAAGTAATACCAGTCAAATATAACTTTACAAGAGACTCGAATTTCAGGCGCTAAGAGCTTGTATTGTTTGCGAACAGCTTACAAGTTCAGTGTGAAAGCATTGATTGATTAGGATGATCACACGCCCCATACATCCTACAAACCCGAGGTTAAAGTGGGAGAGTCGATTGTAAGAAATACCCGCACGGGAACGCTCGGACTCAAAGGTAGTGATTTTCGACCACTTGCTCGTCCTGAAAGAGTTAACGAATATTAAAGTTGGAAATGATACACCAAAAGATTTTCTTGTTACTGAAAGTCTGCTGTTTTCTTGTGACACTGTAGGGTCTGGAAGACTCATGACAGTATCTTGAACTTTTACAAGCAAGTCATCAACAATGTCAGGGAAAGTGAACATATTTTAATTAGGCTTTTGCTGCATGAATCTCACAAGAACATAATCGTCATCATTTTTTTCTATTAAGCCAACAAAATGAACCGCTGTCTTTTTAGTAAAAAATTTGACCAAAACATATTTTCCAACTTGTAATTCATTATCAAAATTAGCATCATATTGAGAAATGATTTCTTCATCACTGTATTCTGTATCACTACAAACGGATATATTTTCAGAATCACTCAAATTTTCCGATACATAATTTTTCTTTTTTTGCTTTGAAATATGCTGTGGGCCCTCTGTTTTATCATTTTTCCTTGAAGTAGGAACTATAATTTTTTCTAAATTATTCCTAGCTCTCATTAATGCAACATTTTTCTGTTTCAATTTTTTCTTCCTCCTTTTTGGAATCTTCAATTAACATTTTCTCTGGTGTATCAGTTAGAATTTTCGATGCGCCTTTCTTTAGTTTATTTGTTGTCTTGCGTAAGCCAGCTTTTGGCAAGGGACGCAATTCAAAGGATGATAATATTTTCACCTGATGATTTTCCCTTAAAACTGATTTTGATGTGTTTGGTTGCTGATCTGCTATGCTTATGCTTGACTCTTGATCTCCTGTACTTGGCTGTTGATCAGCTGTATTTGATAGGTCTAAATCTGGTGATGGTTGATCAGTCACATATTCTGAGAGAAATTCTACATCCTCAAAGATATTTTCATTAAATGATCATATACCTATTATTTTAAAACCTGATTGTATGTTTTTATTGTAAGAGCCCGAGGATATGCTTAGCCAACTACAGATGGAATGTTATAAATTGTCACTGGTTTTCCAGGATGACACAACATCCAAGACTCATTGTTACAAGCATTGTTATAATATGATTTGAAAGGACCGAAGACAGTTCTGTCAAGTGGTTGAATTTTATGACGTGTGTGTGTGTGTGTGAAATGTTAGCATATGAATGTTATGTTTTTTACAATATCAAGCACAGGAATGGATATGTGACTCTTGTGGTTGTCTTATAGAAGTAACATTTTCATAACGTAGGTTTTTCTTTGGCATATTTGAAGTGTTTCACGTATGAAAGAAAGTTTTCAGAGTTCATCCAACCAGTTAGGTTTGCAAATCCTGCTGAACCTTCTGGAGTTCCATGCAGCATGTGATCTTTAAAATGAACTCTAGGAAATATAAAAAATGGCTGAATCACATTTATTCCCACACAAACTGTTACCAATTGTCCTCTTTCTGCTGATGTTACGCCTCCAATTTGTTTAGCACCTTTTTCAGCTAAAATTTTTGATGGATTATGACAGGCATGAAAGTTTTCAGTCTTTTTCAACATCACTGATGAATTTTAAAATTTAGTATTTAAATTAATTTAATGAATGTAGTTATATTGAATACAATGATATAATGAATATTAGTTAATTTAATAATGAATACATATAAAAGAATTACAGGTAATGTGTTAAATGCATAATAATTTATTTGTTCTGTATGATCCGCAGCAAAGTTCAGTCTTTTTAGCTGTTTCGTGCTTTCATGCCTGATTATGACATGTTGTGACCCTAGTCTCATCAACATTACATATATATCTTGAGGCTGAAATTGAAACATAAATAGAGACTTTAAGTTTTCAAAAAAGATGGCAACATTGTGATGATTAAAGCTAGTTACCCTAGACAAACTGGTAGATTCTGGCTGCAGAAGTGAAATTTTTGCATGTCCTTTTCTAAAGCCATATAACCAATCTTCTCCTACTGCAGAATTTTTAATGAAAGTCCATGGTGTATTCTGGAGAATCTATTATATGGCTTTCCAGCATTTCTTCTTCCTCAGAAAATATCTGCTCATGTGCATAATTTGGGGGTAAATCTAATGGTTAATTTATTACCATTTTCTACTTCCATTAATTTAGAGTCTTTATACTTTTGTATATGACGTATAAGTGTTGTTTTTGAAATGCCTGACTGCAAACCAAAAGAATAGACTTTTTATCATCCATAACACTTTTAACCATCTGCTCCATAACTTCATGTGGCACAGTTCCTTTATTGATTTTCCTAGTCTTAAACAAAAATGAAAAATAAATTTAAGTATATGATAAAAAAAATGTCTAAAACAAAAATGAAAATTAAATTTAAGTATACGATTAAAAAAAAAAAAACTGATATATCCTTTGTGTAAGGTGATTTAGCATAAGTCGACCGTTTGTTTATATCTCCCTGGATCCTTTCATATGCATTTCATCGCTACAGAATTGTAATAGTGAATTTCAGAAAGGATGGCAAAGAACCAATTCGACTATTCATTTTAGGTCATTCGAAAACAAAGATCATCACAAAGATAAAAGATTTCACCGTGTTGCAATGTGAGTCAAAGGATGCACCATTGACACCTTTTTTTTTTGGTCAACAAACCCAATTTCGTGATGAATATGCAATAGGAATTTTGTGTGATAAACGAGCGGCTTATATAGGTGTACATTTTTTTTTTTCAATGATCACAGGTGGAAATTACACTAATTTTGGAGAGAGTCTTTTTTTTCCCGCTTAAGGAAAATGACCACTCATACAGAAGAAATACTTAGTCTTTTAGATAAGCGAATGAGATGTCCGGTAGATCCAGAACCCAACCACAAGGGTGATACGGGTGTGAGTATTGACGTTGAGAATCAGGAGTTGCCTATTATTCTTGCTAATTCTCTTGTACGATCCTTACCCCCCCCCCCCCTTTGGTCCACTTCCTAAATCATTCCTTCCCGACAACATACTCTTACCCGGTGCTAAAAGACATGAGGATAATGAGTGTCCTAGACAGGAGAACCCTACCGTCCCCAGGTGATCCGAGAGTACAAGATGTAAATAACGCAAAAGATCTAGGCACTGATTTTAACCCTAAAACTGATGTCACTGATTTAGACAACCTGCCAGATGATCAACATACGATATAATCCACAGTTGTTTTTTTTTTCTGTATTTTGTAGGTAGCATGATTAAGCCTGATAATGAGCAGGCAGAGCCCTCACACACTCCACAAATTCCAGGAGGACTAGACACCAGTCATCCTATGCCTGATGACAATTTAATTCAACACCAATGCTGCAGCTGCAGTACCGAACCAGGTCTTGATAAATTCTTTCAAAGTCTCGGTCATGTCGCCATAAAAGTTGTAGAAGTGTTCGAGCAATATGCAGACAGCTTGTCCAACCACTACAAAATATGCCCTTGTTCTAAAATTGATCTTACTAAATGTTCCACCCTCTCTACTATGCCATGTCATCCTATGTTGAAGCTCATCTAAGGAATGTCAACCCTATGAACGATTACCCTCCTTCAACACAAATCGGCTACAGAGGGCCCCACAGTCAGACCAACCTACAGGACATCATCTAAGTTGAGCAGAATTCATAAAATTGCGAAATAATGTACTGAATGAGGATGTTAAACAACTAATTCAACACACAACTCGTGCCATTGTACACCTTATCCTCACTGAAGAGGAATTGAAAGCGTACAAGGCTCGTAAAGAGTTGTGTTGGGATGAGGACGACCCCATTAGATGTAAGGAAGAGCTAGAAGAGGAGTTTGCAAAACTTACTGAGCAACGACAAAATAACAAAACTCAGGACAGCCCTGAAGATGTACAAAGCAGTCCTTACTGCTTTGACATATTTGCAGCAGTTCTCACTACATACAGGCTTGCCAGACATACAGTGTAAAGTTGACAATGGCCACAACGTGACATGGTTCAGAATTCCTACAATTCATTGCAGCATTGACTTAAAGCCCTATGTACTAAACAAAAAATCAACACACGATCACATGTCTCTTCAAAACAGAGAAATGGCAGCTGGAACACCACTAGACGATCCCCCATCAGATCTGTACATGTAAACAAACTTTATTAACTAAACATATTTACCTCAGTATGTGTGCTTTTGTAAACCATCTTGTTCGCAATAAACGTACATGTATCTATTTATTTTATGCTTAAATAGTTGTGTTTTAATAACAAACAACAGCCATATGGTAAAATGCAACATGTGGCTGCTGTATGTTTTAGTGTTAAAGATTTCAAAACCGAAAAATTATTTTTAAAACTTTAAAGTCCTAAATAGGACAAATGAATCACAGATTCACCAGACAAGTGGATTCAACGAAGATTCCTGTGACTGGTTTTCTGTTTTGTGGGTTGAGGGTTCATATCCCAGTATTATTTTCAATTTATAAATTCATTTTCTTTGCCTTCTTCTCTATCAAATTAATAATATAAATAATTAATAAGTTGCAGAAGATATTCTATAATTCATTTTCTTTGCCTTCTTCTCGAGCAAAATAATATAATTAATTATATAAATAATTAATACTTTATAAATCATTAAGATGCACAAGAAATTTAAATAACTAATAAGTTTGCCTTCTTTATAAATTAAATTATAGATAATAATAAATTATAGTTTAAATAGCTCCTTTTCTGAATATTAGTAAATTTTGTATGTAAAGGGCAGTCCGGGAAAGACAATCACAATAGTGCAGCCAGTAAGGCGCTGCACTAAAGGACCAGTCTCACCTGGCTCTTGCCTTTATTTACAATATTCGTGGATGTATAGCAATTTTGAAATGTGTCCTCCTTCCAGTGGGTGTTATTTCTCGAGGTATATGTTCATGCACCAGTCTCTTGATATTATTCTCTTGCACTCGGAATAGGTTCTATGGCGGTTCCAGTATTCCGTTGTTGCAATGCAGATAGTGCTGCACGGACGAGGTGGAGGTGGTAGTTGAAGCGCCGGCGGGCGATTGCCGTTCCGCCGGTGTATAGTCCACACTTGCTGCAGAAGCTGTGGTGAGTCGCACCGTCATCGGCGACGAAGACGCCTTGCCATTTGGTGAGACAAAGAAGTTATACACTTGGCAAGTGCCGCAATCTCCATGTTGGAGCTGGAATTGTGTAAAAGAAAATTCGATAAGTATAAAAAAATGAAGTTAAAAATTTTAGTCTTACTTTTCTTTAACCTGTGTACGGTTCTTTCAAAATTCTCGCTCTTTGTTAGAAAATCTCCAAACATGTCAACGTTCATTGTGCAAATACTTTACTTTCAAGATTTCCCCCCCCCCCCCCCAAAAAAAAAAAAAATTAAATAAATACATAAAATAATACATAAATACTTATGAAGGAAGAACATGTTCTTATCAAATGAGATATGATCAAAATAGTCTTTGTACTCCTCTGTTGCCACAAAATTATTTACATGAAATTGAAAATTTTTGATTCTACTATGGAGCCCTGGAAGAATAAATGTTTCATTTGTGGTGATGCAACCACAGAGAAAGACTACTTCTATGGATTCTTTCGTCTTTAAATCAAGCATTATAGGAAAGTGGCCATCAAGGTGGTCCCTGTAATGCTTGTCGAGGTTGTGCTACCCAACAGAACTCAGGTCATCAAAAACTACATATCTGTGCCTGTACGCTGTACCAATTTGAAATGTCTGCCGAGAATCGTCTGTTAAAATTATGCTGCAACCAACCCCCTGAAATATAAATTTTAACACGTACGTGAAAGTGGATTTACCACAACCAAAATCCACCTTTTCTTAGGTAACCCCTGGCAAAAATATTCGCAGGCCGTAGTTGTTAAAAGTTTAAGAAAATTTTCCACGTGCAACCTCCAAATAAAATGGCATATCCAACCATTTCAAATTGGGTATCGGGCAAACAATTGTCCCCAAAATTGAGGAATTCACAATATTTCTCAAAGAAATGTTCTTTATTAGACATTTTCTCAATTTTTGCGATAATATACGACAGGACCACCAGCCTGTGCTGCCCGGAAGCGGTCGCACAAATTTCGAAATGCCAGTGAATTATCATAATGCCCGGGGAAATGTTCCTGAGCATTATTGAGTCTGTGTGTAGAAATTTTAGTGTACTCGTAAGTTAATATATAGGGTTCCCTTATTTGCCTATTTATTGCCCACATTGTAGATTTATCTGAATTGAAAAGGGGTCTTTGCAGTTTCTCATATTCGGTTTTAGAGTCCAGATCTTTGGTATTTGAAAGAAATATAATTCTCTCGGATCCAGTAAAGAAAGTAATAAAAGAGGGCTATTAACAATAATATTTGCATCCGAGAGTTCACAATGCAATTGATTTTGCTTCATTGGTATTTTGAAGTCAGTGATGCAGAATCTAGCTGACCCATTGATTGAGAAAAATAGTCCCCAAAATAATGATTATTCAATTTTCGTTTAATTTGTACCCAAAAAAGTGCTTAATTATCGGTAATTTAGATTAAGGGGGGATAAGGATAATTAGATGATGGGACATGAAAGCCAGAAAAAAAACCCTATAAACGCAATTATTAGTTACCGGCCGTTCAAATGGCTGAATAAAAAGCGGCTGCACGATAGCATTTTTGGCCAGAGAGCAGGCACTTATCGAACTACTGCAAAATATAGACTCCTCAGTCGCAGGGCCGGGAGCAGCAGAGGAGGCACAGGCATCCCCCTTCTCTGGGGTGTAGGGTTCAGAGTCCTCCACTCTGCGGAATCAAAGACGAACTCAATTTCGTTGTTATCCAAGAGTGACAAGACGAAAAGGAAAGAGAAAAGTGAGTGAAATTAAAGTTATAATATGCATACATTTTATGCTGTAAAATCTTGTTTCATAAAAAAATCAAGGTTTTCAACATGGAAGAGCTGGCAGCTATGGAATTCATATAGTTGTACAATAACCCCTCATTATATCGTGCTTGTCGGGAGACAAGAAAAAATTAAGACGTCTTCTAAAATAATTCGTTTTTCAAAATTTAAGTCAGGTTATCAGGTTCCTCGGAATTTTCAGAATCTGTCGACACCTTATTTGAAACTCAAATCCACACGGTTTAGGAGGAGATAGCCAAACAAGCTCTTGACGGTGGCGACAGCAGACGTTACTTTTTTTTAGAAAATAGAGAGATTCCACACATTTTCAGAAATTCCTCATTATGTAACCAATAAGCATACAAATTTCCTTTTAGTATATTGATATTTTTGTATTTATTGAATTCTGTACCTAAATATCTTCTGTGTATGTATAGTTAATAATTAGCCCTAAGGAAATAGTTCTTCATATGTTTTCTTTGATAAAAACTATGGAACAGCTGGGATAGCTTGCCACCAATGGGGACTTTTCATTATTTGGCAATTTACACATGCTCACAACCTATAATTACTGCTCATGTAAGGTTCCCGGAAAACCATTATCCATATTTTCACATACATAATCCTTTGCAGATTGTTGCTTATAGCTTTAAAATTTCTACCATATTTCTAAATAAATAGTGTATATTCTTTCATGCACAGTGAGAAAAAAAAATATTTAAAATAAAACTGGGGAAGCTGAATATATATATTTTTTTGGGGGGGGGGTGGGTGGGGGGGAATAAAGATACACATTAAATTGCATGTATTACTATCTAAAGTGAGTGCCACCCCTGTTCTACACTTTGGGCCCATTCGAGAATTCACCGGTGCTACCGGTTGCGGTTATTCTTTGGTTAATTGACGTCACGGTTGTCAACCGGTTTTGGTCATCCTCACCACATCCGATTCCAAGCCAAGAAAACAAAAATAAACATTGGCAATACTACGCCAGTAACCGGAATAACCCACCTCGTTAGCAGGGTCATTCTGGTTGCGCTCTCGTCACGCTGAGCAGACAACCGCTACATGACCGAAACGTTTTCGAACGCGGTTACTTGAGTGCTTTCAGAGTAAGGTGACCAGATTTTTGTATGACAAAAAAACTGGGGACATTTATAATTAATGGTTATAATTAACAGTGATTTAATTGAAAAACAATGCAATAATTAAAAATTGTCCCCAGTTCCATTTTTAAATTCTGGGAACAATTTGAAAAACGTCCTGAAAACGGGGACGTTTCGTCACCTTATTTCAGAGCTCCGCCTTTTCGAACGCACCGGTGTTACCAGCTCACTACCGATGAATTTTCGAACACAACCTTTGGGCGCGTTCCAGAATTCATCGGTTGTGCACAGGTGCACGACCAGAGCGTTCGAAAAGGCGGAGCTCTGGAATTAACCGCGTTCGAAAACGTTTCGTTCATGTAGCGGTTGTCTGCTCAGCGTGACCGACCCTGCTAGCGAGGTGGGTTATTCGCGTAGTGTTGCCAATGTTTATTTTTGTTTTCTTGGCTTGGAATCGGATGTGGTGAGGATGACCGAAACCGGTTGACAACCGTGACGTCACTTAACCGAAGAATGACCGCAACCGGTAGCACCGGTGCATAACCAAGCGGTGAATTCTCGAACGGGACCTTTTTTACATCCTTCACGGCGGCGCAGCGTCAGCAATCCAAAAACCCATGCGCCGAACGACGCGCGAAGCTATCACTCACGAAACGTCACATCCAAATACTCTACTTCCGTGGACGTCAACACAATTTTTTGCAGGACAACTCAGATATTTGGAAGTACAAAGCCATGTATTCCACCAATCACAGTCCTTGAGCATTAGTGTGTCCCATGGAGTTAGAGTGTTGGAGTCGAGTAACTCCGGGCCTGTTCGAGAATTCACCGGTTGGTTATGCACCGGTGCTACCGGTTGCGGTCATTCTTCGGTTAAGTGACGTCACGGTTATCAACCGGTTTCGGTCATTCTCACCACATCGGATTCTAAGCCGAGAAAACAAAAATAAACGATGGCAACACTACGCTAATAACCGGAATAACCCACCTCGCTAGCAGGGTCATTCTGGTTGCGCTCTGGTCACGCTGAGCAGACAACCGCTACATGACCGAAACGTTTTCGAACGCGGTTACTTCTATAGCTCCGCCTTTTCGAACGCTCTGGTCGTGCACCGGTGCACAACCGATGAATTCTCGAACGCGCCCTCCATGTTGTGTCCTAAATAAGGTGACCAAAGTCCTCATTTTCCGGGGACAGTCCCCATTTTCAGGACGTTTTTCAAATTGTCCCCAGAATGTAAAAATGGAACTGGGGACAATTTTTTAATTATTGCATTGTTTTTCAATTAAATTACTGTTAATTATTGCATTAATTATAAATGTCCCCAGTTTTGTTGTCAGAATCGGGGACATGTCCCCGATTCTGACTAAAAATCTGGTCATCTTAGTCCTAAAAAAGTGTTGCCAGAGTTGTTGCTATAATGTGACGTAGAACAACGACAGTGATAGGCTTTTCACACTTGCGTCGTTCGCGTCGGTTTGACGACGCTCGCGCCAGTTTTGCCTAGTGTGAAAGCAATGTGACACCGGTTTCGCAACGGATCGCTCGAACTACTTAGGGAAGTGGTCTGACGACGCTCAAATCGACTTAGCCATCCCAGAATTCTGTGCGATAATCTACTGGCTACTTGGCGAACCTTTAAAAGTCGCCAGGTGATTGTTGTTGATGTTGACTGCTTGTTTTTGTTTACTTCCGATTTTCAGTCCATGTTTCAGATATTTTAAAATCCTTATAATTTCTTAAAATTTATTTACTTTACACTCGTCATGACTGTCTTAAAAAGTTTATCATTAAATGCGATCTTATATTAGTATTTATTTAAAATGTTTCATTTTTTATTAGTTAAAATGATACTCTGTTTGCATTTGAAAAATACAGATTTCTCACAGACACATTATCCAATTTCTTTTATTGTAGTTGAGTTATTTATATGTGGATAATGTTTATCGCAAAAATATCCTTTGCGTGAATTTTTTTTTGCTTGCTGTCTTTAGAAATTGATGTATGAGTATAGTTGAATTCTTACTACTTAATGTCATGCAGATTCATTCCATTTATTATCTTTAAATTATGTATATTTTTGGGATTTTAAAAACAAAATCTTCATCCATCAATTATGGATATATTTCTGTTTTATTTTAGATAATCGTAATATCGTTAATATAAGTCTGTTTAATAAAATAATTTTTACATATATTGCAGTGTTTTTGTTATGAAAATGTGTAATAAATTTAGAAAAATAAAAAGTATTTAACTCTTGCCTCTTTTTAAACATAATTTTACATTGTTAACTACTAATGGTTTCTTTTTTATATCTGTTTCTTTCAGATGAAATATTGCACATCTACAAAGTTAAACTAGTAAGATTTGAGACATTGGAGCAGAAAATTAAATAATACTGCTTCATGTCTTAAGTCTCACTGGTAAAAGTGTAATTCAACTGTCTAGAATAGGAGCATCTTTTGTTGTAAGTAAATACCGAATACTTAAATCTTGACCGAGCTGCGGATTCATTATCTTAAAAAGTTTGTGTATCTAAAGTATGGTTTAATATTTTATTTTATTTGTTTTTTTTTAAATTATTGACCTATAATTTTTTTTCATTCCTTTATTTAACGTTCTAATGTCATTAGATTAAATCTTTACCTTTTATTTTACATTTATTTCTTACTGGTTGGAATAGATTTTTAAAGTCAACCCCCCCTCCCCCATGAGGAATTTTTTGCCATAGAAAATGTATATTCTTCACTCCCTTATCACACACATGTATGCATATATGTGAGTTGCAGTAGTCGTAACCCCCCCCCCCCCCCCATGAAAAATTTCTGGCTACGCCCCTGCCAGCAAGGTTAATTAAAAAAAAATTTTAGGTTCTTGCGTATTATCCTGGCAGTCATTCCTGCCAAACTATTTTTTCGTCAAATGTGCTGGCAAACTATTGCCAGTGATATTCCAAACCAACAATTATTTCATGTGTCTGACATTTATCTTAGCAAAAAATCATTCATCTTGGTGGACTGCTTGGATAATATATAAGTATCAGGTTGTAATGAAAGTTTTCTGCCAAATCTGCTTGAAAAACGAACTTCTAACTCCTTAGATAACTGTCGAGTGGTTAATTACTGATCTTCTTCCACAAGTTCTCGCAGGCTGGCCTCATCAACGTCAATAGACCAGCCAGAGCTCTCTGCTTCTTGAATGTCATAGTTCTTGTTTTTGAACTTTCGGTACCAAACCTGCAGAGTGTCACATGATATAACAATAGTACTTAAAGCAGTACACATAATTCGTTGATATTCTGTAGTTGACTTCTTGCAAAAGAACTGGAAGTAAATGATGGTTCTAATCCGTAGAGTGATAGTTACATTTGAGACATCTTGTACTTAATGATAACAATATTTTTTTACGGATTTCACAACATAGTGTTATAAAGTAAGTCCCTTTCTTTCAAATGCCAAGAATCGTTTGACAAAATAAGAGCAAATACGCCAACGCAAACTGCGTGATGACGATGTTTGCGGTGGCGGGAAACTTTCGTTACAACCTAATACATTTTTTTATCTCTTTCATAATTGTTTACAAGAAAAATCCCTGTATTTTCCTATTATAAATTGCTAAAAATTCAAAATGTTGGCACACCATGGAAATTACTCGATTTCCCCAAATAATGTAGACAGGTATAAAAGTATCACTAAATTTAGATTAAACTTTTTGAAAGATGAGCTTTCCTCTCATTTTATCATGTTTTTATTAATTCACTTTCTTTACAGTTTAGTTATTACTGTACGAACATGTATCATGTAAGGAAAGTATTGTAATCATGAAAAAATTCAACTTAGAGGTTTTTAAATATTTACACGTTTTGTCATAGCTACCAAGTGTTCTGTTTATACAGATTCGTTCCGTTTTTTGAGCTTTCTTCCGTAAATACGTTTTTAAGCCAAAATGTTCCATTTTTCAGCTTCTCTGTAAGGATTTTTAAAAGTTAAAAGAAAAAAGGAAGAACATGTACATTTTTAGCTTTTGGTAAATCATTTATCCTTGTAAATAAGGCAATAAATTTAATTGAATGATATTTATCTTATTCTTTCAAGTATTTCTTACATTAAGCATTTAAGTCTTGTAGAAATAAGTTAAGAATAATTTATTTTTATAAATTAATGATTATATAGGCACATCATCTCTCTACACATGATAATTTAATTCTGTTAATGTAAGATTTTTAATTGTATATGTAATCATACATTTAATGACCACGCACTGTGTTCCTTATTTCTGATTTTATGACCACGTGTTGTGTTCCTTAATCTTTTCCTGGAAGGTTGGCAGCTATGCGTTTTGTGGTCTTCTGAATTCATTTATACTATTTTTATGAGGTTTATGTGTGCGTGTATGCGAGTGAACACAATAGCTCCTAAATGGTGCATTCGATTGAGCTGAAATTTGGTATACACAGTCAACTCGGCATATAGTGAACTTTCAAATACAGTGAACACATTTCCTTAGTCCTGATTCACATACATTAGAAATGTACATAGCATTTTTTGGTTTTAGTGAACTATGACTTCGGTTATAGTGAACTTAAAAAATTTTTGGATGGTAGAGGCAAATATTGTTCAATTCCCATTAACAGTGTCTCTTTTGTGTTTGAGTAGAGTGTCGAGTTTTACACTATCAGGTTGTATAAATGTTTATAATTGCAGGATATGGGGAACGAGCAACCAATACGCTAAACGTGAAAAACCCCAACTCCAAGTGGTCCCAAATGCTGTAGTGTTACAGCGACTAGCTACGGAGCGATGTTGAGAGAACAATTGATTCCAGCATTGCAAGAGAGACATTGTTTAGAAAGCACGGTATGTATGCAGGATGAAGCACCCCCTCACATTGCTAACATTGTTAAAAATATTGCTACATGATACCTTTGGTGCGGACAGAGTCATAAGCAGAGGTTTCGAGAACTCTTGGCCCCCACATTCACCGGAACTTAATCCTTGTGATTTTTCTCTGTGGGGACATCTGAAAGATATGGTTTATAGAGAACGACATGCCTCTTTTGTTCAAGTGAAATCTAGCAGAACGAGATGTGAGGTGTGTTACACCAGAGATTTTAAATGCGACGGTGGACCATGCTGTTTCACATTTTCAGCATGTGGTTACATCAGGTGGATCGCATATTGAGCATATCATGTGATAATTTCATTGAATAAATAATGGTTTGTTTTCCAAACCGTCTTAATGGATTGTTTAATTTGTGATCTTAATTTACGTTAATTTTTGATTACATGATACTGTAAAAATATAATTACTGAAGCGAATTGCATGGAATTTTGATAAACTGTAAATAATGTTTTATATTGTCTGTATGCCTCTAATTCCGACATTGTTCTTTTGTTCTGTAAATAAGCTCTCATCTATCTCAACTACTTTTTCAAGACCACTGATTTTTTTTTTTTACTCATATTTCTGTTAATAGTGATACACAAACTTCTCTCAAGTATTTGTTCCAATCTACAACTGTATTATGATTCATATCCAGTTGTTTTTCACACCAATTGACTGATGTCTTGGGTCTTGCAATATTTTTAAGGGGGCTGCATAAAGTGATGACCGGACCCACTGATGTTTTTTTGGGTCTCGCAAAGGGCAAGTGTTAGCTTATATTCCAGGGGGCCCCTAAAGTGATAGCCCGACCCACTGATGTTTTTTTGTGTCTCGCAAATGACCAGCATTAGCATATTCTCGAGGGGCCCTTCCTCTTTTGTTTTTAATAGTTTGTTATTTTTTCTTTAAATAGTTGTTCCATTAAAAAAAAATTTCGTTTTCCTAAATCACCATTTTGTTTGTTTCTGCATCTTGGGAAAATAATCACAAAAATCAAGTGTGCTTCCTCTGTAGCTGAATCTCACAGCCTTTAGTGTCCCATGCGTGTTGCCGAACAAGAAAAGCCAAAATTATGGAACCCAGAGATTATGAACCAAGCAGAGCAGAAGAGGTTGCAATCCCAGAGACGTTCCACAGCCAACTCACCAGTTTGTTGACAATTGCCAAGTGGTAGGCTAAAGCACATTTTCACTGTTCGTTCAAAATAAAAATATAGTAGTAAAGGACTATATTCCGTATACTGTGCATTGTTTACATATCAATGTTTTTGTTTACAAATCATTGGCGAACAATCTGACGGCAGAGTAAGCGATGCACCGCCAAAGTGAAGTTACCTGCCGGTGGTAGTTGTGACTGGCAACCATAAAGAATACGTGTTTCGTCAGGTTAGGGAATTTGAAATTGTTTCTGTTATTGATGGAAGGGAATAAAATGTGTTATGTTAATATATGAAAAGAATTTGTGTGTGTGTGTTAGAAATATGTGTGTTTGTTACGTTATAAGCCGGTGGGTGTTAGGGACATTTCTGAGCGGTTATTTAAAAAAGAAATAAAGGTAAGTGCTCTTTTTTAACGAATCTTTGCAATGTTTAACGTTTTTAATGTGAATTTTAAATTGATATTGGATGTGTTTATGTTTTCGTAAGTGCTATTTACGTGCTATTCTAATCATACCGACTTTATAAGAGGTGTACAACTAGGTTGTTTAATCCACTGATGTTTTTTTGAGTTGAAAACGGACCAGTGTTTGCCCAGTTTACATTAGCTGTACAACTAGCTTGCTGAATCCACTGAGGTTTTTTTAGTTAAAAACAGTCCGCTGGTTGCATAGTTTACATAGCTGTACAACTAGGTTGCTGAATCCACTGAGGTTTTTTTAGTTAAAAACGGTCCACTGGTTGCATAGTTTACATAACTCTACAACTAGGTTGCTTAATCTACTGTATTTTTTTTAGTTAAAAATGGTCCACAGTTTGCTCATTCATAATTGCCCGTTACTGAATTTGCAGACGTTCTTTTGGTTAAATACGGACATTTTGTTTTGTTTTAATGTTTTTGTAAGTGGAATATATGTGCAATTTTAATATGGTAAAATACTTTGACTTTGCTGGTCGTGCAAAATGGTTGGCGACAGTCGCTGGAGCTTGGCGGTTGCCATGGGGTGCACACCGGCTTGTATGATTTTACCGTAGAAAAGATTTTTAACGACTAAAACATTACTCTCATTTAAATCTTATAACCAGAAATAGTCACAGAAATCTTCAGAGTAAATAGAATTTTACAGTGGTGTATGCAGACTTCCTTCAAAGGAGGGTTATAGACATAACTTTGCGTTAAAATGCATAGTATTTAAGCTAAAAAATGAAAATTTATGGACATTTTGTTAAAAAATTTTTGACAAGGGGGGGGGCGGGGTTGAACCCCCCCCCTTGCATACGCCACTGGAATCATAATTGTTGAAAGAGAAAATGGGGGGAAGGTGGTGATAACTCTTATAATATTGCTTATAGCATTCCACATTTTAATTTTTAAGTGAATTACCAAATGAGTGCAGTTATCTAAAATTAAAGAGTAAGGATAAATGATTAATAACTATTCAAATGGTAATGATTAATGAACTTCATTTAATATTATAAAGCTATCTAGATATTATAATGAATAATTTTATCTCTTAGAAACAAAAGAGTAAATTTTAATATTTATCCTCCCAATAAAACTCCTTTTGAGTATTATATTATTTTTCCTTGAAAAAAGAAAGAAAAAAAATGCAGTAAATCGTAATCCACACATTATAGACAAAATCGATGTTTATTTAATGAATGCATTGTGGATATACACTGTTTATTTACATTCCCCACCTGCCACCTCAAGAGTCAAGCAATCTGAACACGGTCTGAAATTACAAAATACTTTTATCCGATTCTAAAAATATTTGTTTAGCAATTAAAATAATTAGAAACCATTCATGAAACAAAAAATTAAATAAGGAAAATTTTTAATATGTTTTTTATATTCTTAAAAATTTGGTTTCTATTAAGATAAATATGCAAAGTCTTCTTGAACTGAAGTGAATTATTTAATAATATCTTTCTTATCAGCCAAAAGAGATAGCAAGCCAAATCGAGCAACCCACTAAAATCTAGTAACCCTGGACAAATCGTTTCAAGTGTGAACACATGAAGCTCGGGAGGAGAAACATCGACTTGTTATCCAACTTGGACCAACTACGCAGTATGAGAATTGCCGACGAAACTGCGGCTACCATTGATTGCGCCATCTATTGACGGTAGCGGAAAACAACATCGCGCGCGATTTAATGCTTCTCTAATTGGGATTTATTAATTTATGCTGAAATTTCATGAAGTATACACTAACATTTGAATAAATAAAAATGATAATTAATATTCATATATAATAATTTTGTTTCTATATTACTTAGTTACAACGATGTAACATCAGTTTGAAAATTTAATTAATTAATTAATAATTTAAATAAATTCTCTTTAAAACTGCATGCGAACGATATAATAGATCAGTTTTTGACAAATATTTTTGGTAGCAATTCGCTAAAAATTAAAAAATATTCCCTGCCTTCTTTCAGGCTATAAATTCCTCTTATATACCCGCTCTTCCACATTATATTTTATTTATTATTATTATTTTTTTTTTTTGTCTTTAGTCTTAAAGTTGGTTGGTTAAACCAAAAAACCAAGACAAATATGGAAAGAGAAAAACATTTAACGCCGTTTTTCAGCACCACCAGAGCCTGATTATAACCAACAAGGGCCCCAGGAATTGATGAATTTGGGGGGGGGGGAGGGCATCTATGAAATTTGTTTTATTTTTCATAAAATTTTGATATAAAGAAGGATGTTTCAGAACAAGATTTGAAATTGGGGGGCCCTGGGCAAAGTCCCGATTTGCCCGTGCGATAATAAGGACCTGAGTACCACAAAAAATTACATAAAAATCAATGTCTTTTCAGTTTCAATATCATTTTTCAGTACTACAAAAAATTTCATAAAAAGCATAAAGGAAAAAAAATATTAATTCAATAAATACACGCATATTCAGTGATTGACTCTTTTGCATCAGTTTTGCAAGCTTTCACATATCAGAAAAAATCTAATATTTCTTTAATTTTGAAAAATTTTGTATTTAAAAAAAACAGACTTTTAATTGAAAATATTTGTTTCTGTATAAGTTTTGCAGATTTATGCCAAAAATATCTATTCATTTGTGTATCTCTTATATATTATAAAATCCCCTCCCCCACCCTAATTAAATTAATAAACAGAAAAATATTCATAAAACTGTTATTATTTTTTTAAAAATGGACAATTTCAAAGTATTATACTGCTGTTTCAATTTGATTATTGGGCCAAATGCCAATTTTAAAGTGTTCATATTAGCATTATACTACTACTAACATGTACAAAAGGTTTTCTATTTACATAGTGTTACTTTTTATGTTATACATTTATAAGGGGCCATATTAAAGAAATATTATGGTGATGCTGTATTGATGCTGTTTGGAGCTTTAAATAACGTTGGATTTTTCTTCCCGAGCGATACATTTCTTTTTCTGGCTTCTGGATATCCACTGTCACATCCAGGTGCAAAGCAGTGACTCGCTCGACCCAAATTCTATCAAAATAATTTATTTTATTAAAAAAATATAGCTCGTTCACAATCAAAACAACGCAAAATCCCTATTGGAGCGGTGCGCTGCGCCTCCTGCCGGTGAAAATGGATCCTGGTCCGTTTTCCCGCCTGATCGCCCATTCCCCATGACTCTCCTTAGAGCTTCATGTGTGAACACAACTCGCGCGAGGGAAAGACCCAACAGAGCATTTCGACGAACCCCTCCTCTCTGCGATCGGTCGCCGTCTTGCGTGACAGCTTGGGGTTCTCGTAATGTATTTCAATGGGAAAAACCCGATTTTCAACATTCAAAAAAAGTATTAAATTTAATTTTTTGGATGATTGTAATGGATGGAATTTGTTAATCAGACCTTCGAATTTTGTGTCCCAGGTGGCGTTTAATATTTTAAAAAGCTTAACATATAGTATTTTAATGATATTTCAAGCGACTTTTTCCGCTGGTACTGCGTTCGGAAAGACAACATTATGTACGGGAATAAACACAATGTTTATTTTAAGATTCGGCAGGTCATTCGGATTACTGTTTGTTTACAAATATCATTGTTGTGCATGCGAAATTTTCTTACGTTGTGAGATTTATGCAATAATAAAGTTTTGTTTTTGAATTATAATTCATCGGATATTCTGTATGCCCTAGAAAACATCAAATTCCATTAATATTTATATTAAAAAAGTGTTTATTTAAATTTCTATTACGATATATTCAGATTGTTTTTTTTTTCTTTTATAAAAAATAAATGTACTGCTTGTTATTATTTATCATAGTGTTCTTTTAAATATGTAAATGCCTGTAAAATAAGACCAGTTATCCCATTAATAAAGAAGTGTAACATATGCATCGCATAACATATTTGTACATGTAATTAATCTAATACGTATGAATATGAATTAAAAAAATAATCCAATAAATCAACTAAATTAAAGACGTAGACCAATTAATGTGTTCTTTACTTAGTTGCATAATTATTTAAATTGACAGTAAACATGAGTGCAAAATGTAAATTTATAATTCCATAAAGCTTCTGCCTTTTTATTATAAGATGGAAAACATGTTTCGCAATGTTAGCTCATAAAACTGTACTAAACAATTCTACAATTACATTTTTGAATTTTGTTTCAAGTTAGAATCAGAACAGAAATCAAAAGCTGGAACTCTGACCCTGTATTTCTTTTTTCTGGGTGAATTTTTACATATTAGGCAAAGCTCATGAATACTTTGCTCCGAAGCCCAACACTAGTATACATTAATTCATAAATTTTCCCCTTTTCAAGCACAAACTGATTTTAGCAGACACGACAAATCATATTCGCTTCACCTCGACCAGATTTGAGAGTCCTGAGACCACCAGAATTTGGGTGTTTTCTGTATAATGTTTATATTTCTTCCTGCTAATTTCTGACTATTTAATTTTATATCACTGTTCTGTGAAATAATTATTATATGGGAAAATCTTTAAATTATTGTTATTTTAATTAAATGTGCTACCAACCCCATATTACAGGGGTTTGCAGTTCGCTACTGAGTATTAACATAAGAATATTAAGGCTCCGGCACCTTTTTTTGCCAGAAATTGCTGCTAGCCCTGGAGCAATTAAATGTTTTCTCATTGAAAAATTTCTTTCATTAATTTCCAAAAAGATACACTTTTTGTATATAACCCGCATACAAAAATATCTCCAATCGGTAAAATGTGCTCCATATTCTGATGAGGTGATGGACAAAATTTGATAATTATATCCTGAAAAGTGTCAAAGGTATGAAGATAATAAGTACTGACTTAAACTAATTTTCAGTAGCTCTTGAAAGGAAAAAAATCACAATCACATTTTAAGGGTCATACAGATATTATGAAAGAATATTTTACATTCAAATTCAAGTATAGACCCCAGTCACCTTTGTTTATAGATATCCCTTAAGACGTTATATGATGAAAGGCTGAAATTTTGTACATCACCTCATTTGTGCATGGGGTACATTTTATTTTCTAGGAATTTTTTTTTAAGGTAGTTCTAAGAAATTTTAAAAAGTGTAACTCTGTGAAAATTAACAAGAGGCATTTTCTCTTAACATAGTCTTTTTTTTTAACCTTATTTTAAACATTTATTCAATTCACACTGCCTAATTATCTTTAATAGATAAAGAATTAAAGCATGTTATCACTTTCTAGGGGCACTGTACGTGTGTGTGTGTCTATACAATTTATAAACACTAATATTTTTACTTCCTTGTATGACGTACAAAGAAATAATGTGATCGCAAAAAGAATTCGGTATCCAGATTTTGACTACCTCTAAATTTACTGAGTTTTTGCTTGACATCTCATTGTACACATGTATGTATGTTCATATAAATTCATGTACAAGCATTCTGACTGACAGCTAGACAATTTGGATCAGTGTTTCCTGGCGCCAGTTCGCAGTAGCGGATTCAGGGGAGGGACTTGGGGGCTTCACCCCCCCCCCCAAAAGAGATTGCTAGAGAGTAACATTCTGCTTCATTATGCACTTTGAATATGTAAAGTGATCTTTTTTAATCACTTAGCCCCTCCCAAACAAATGTAAAAATCCTTTTTACATTTGTTTAGACTAAAATTTTGCTTTATTGTATATTTTCTTTGGGTGAAATAAGCTTTTATCAAAATTTAGCCCCTCCCAAAAGAGAATTTCTGGATCCGCCACTGCCTGTACGTACGTGTGTATGTAGGTAACTCACATATCTTAAAAAGTACGAGTCGTACAATGTTGAAATTTTATATTTAGGATTGTTGTAACATCTACATCCATACATTATATTTTATGGGCAGAAATTCATTAAAGTGTAATTTAGAGATATTAAGTTATTTCAAATAAATCAAAAATGATATATGTTGTTAAGGATTACAAAATGAATCTTGCCATCAAAAATGGTATCTTTATCATTTACAGTTCTACAGGAGCACTCAGAAAAATTCCAACAAATTACAGCCAATGGCAATTTTAGAAACATTCATTCATTTCAAGCAGAATAACATCTTACCATATGGTTGGATAATGGTCCGGTGACGTTCAGCCACCTCCCTCAAAAACTGCGTTAAAAGTCACCAAACTTGGCAACTTTTGGTATATATATGTATATATTTAATTTGCATATCTCAAAAACTATTAGTCGTAGATTGCTGAGATTTTATATATAAGATCGTTGTAACATCTAGTTGTACACCTAGATTTTTTATTCCAATCTACTGGAGAGTTTATTTACAGGACCACCCAAAAGAATTTTGGTACTTGCATGTATCCTTGCAGTCTGCCAAGATGAGCGATTTTTCGCTTTGATAAATCCAGGTTGCAGGAAATCATGATGGTTCCGAATACAATTGGCCAGGGGCGTAGCCAAGGGGTGGGGTTATGGGGGTCATAACCCCCCCATGGGGAATTTTTTGCCATACAAAATGTATATTCTTCACTACATTATCACACACGACGTTATACATATATATGAGTTTTAGTAGTCGTAACTCCCCCCCCCCCCAATCAAAAATTTCTGGCTACGCCCCTGCAATTGGCTACAGTTTGCCAGCACATTTTCCGAAAAAAATAATTTTGGCACGAATGTCTATCAGGATAATATGCAACTACCAGAATTCCAATACATTAATGTCTATAGACATCTTCAAATAGTGACGTAGCCAGAAATTTTTCATGGGAGGGGTTACTATTGTAACTCACATATATGTATACATGTGTGTGGTGAGGGAGAGTGAAGAATATACATTTTGTATTGCAAAATTTCAGGGTGTGTGTGTGTTGTGATCCCTTATTACCCCCCCCCCTCCCCTGGCTTACGCCACTGTCTTCAATATATTATGTCTGTAGTCGTTCATGTTTGGTCCATGCACAGAATCTCGCTATTTGTCATCAACCTCGTCGAGTTTTGCCAAAATATCGCCAATTTAACGCCAAAAATAATGATGCATTTGGCATGACTCTTAAAACTTTTTAACCGTAGAATGTTGAAATTTTGTATTCAGAAGTATTGTAACATCTAACTGTGCATTTTGATTGCTGTCGACTGAGTAATTTATTTACAGGGTCGCCCAAAAGACTTAAAATACATTAAGGGTCTATAGATACCTTCATTTCATTAAAAGTCTGTGAAGAATAACTATTTCGGCTATGACTGAAATCTCGCTAACTATCTCAAGCTTGTTGGCTTTTGTCAAAATATTGACCAATTAAGTAAAACAAATCTTTAAAATTGAACTCAGATTGGTGGTAAACTTTAGAATTATTGCAGTATTTTGTTTCTTTCAAACGAAATTAGACGAAGTGCACCGAAAATATTTTTGATTTAATAGAGGTACAAGGAAGTCATGTGGTGTCCATATCAGATTTATTAGTTCAATGATTTGATATAAAAAACAAATAAAACAATCATAATAAAAGGAGTTGTATATAGTTTCTTTTACAGATACATTCTTCCATAATGATTGTATATAAGAGATTTTTTTTCAACACATCGTAAATTAGAGTGTTACATCAAAATATGTTTTCACATAATTTACACAGGAACCAAACTATACATGCAAGCAAGTGATAGATTTAAAAAAAAAAAATCGGAGATGTCAGTCAGCCGATTTAAATTACTTTAGAAGTTATTTACAAAAAAAATGAAAGAAAAAAAAGCATCATATTTCACAATATTTGGCTGCATAAAATGATTTAGGTTCTTGGATCCAAGCAGCAGATAGAAACAGTATCTATAAAGAAAAATTGGTACTTGCGTATTATGCTGGTAGTCAAACAAGACGAGTGATTTTTCGCCAAGATAAATGCCGAACGCATGTAATTATTAATGGTTTCAAATACGATTGGCAAACAGTTTCCAGCACATTTGATGAAAAAATACTTTGTTGGAAATGACCACTGCAATAATTACGTAAGTATCTAAAAATCTTCATTAATAAATTTCTAATATCCTAATATCAGCTCCATCGCAGAACAGAGTGGAATATAGTTTTAGGTGAAAAGAATAAGGATTTATTTTAACGAAGTACAGTTTAACCATTTAATCATCTGTCCCATGGACAACGAGAACAACAACGTATTACTACGCTTGATGTTCACGAAGTCAAAAGAAACAAACAGAAAGAATTGAGATAAGAAGGTGAAATGAAAAGAGGACCATTTATTCAAGATATTTAAGTTCCACTCCATACCTAATTTAGAATACTGCAAAAGAATAAAAAGGCTGGTAGCCAAGTTTAGTGATTTTAAAAAAGTAGATTCTATAGTTTTTTTAGCATAAGCAACAATAAGTAATCATACATTAACACAATCACAAACTTCCTGTTTTATTTATTTATTATTATTATTTTAATAATACCGACCACTCGTTACAAAACTAGTTCTGTATAAACAATGTATAAATTGACTTTTTTAATCTAAAATATGTTTTTAACAAAATAATTAACAAACCAATTCTTTTCATGTTGTCTATTGATTATTATTCTTATGCATTTTATAATGCACATTTAATAACAGAATCCACACCAGAAAGTGCTATCCATAGAAAAGCATTGCACTAATAATTTCATGTCAATCTAAAGGATAAACCTATCTAGTCATAGCTTCAAATTACATTGGAGACAAATTATGCCATAGTAGTTTAAAATCATGAAAAAATATCACAATCCTAAACTAGAAAACAATATCTAATTTTTGCAATTAGAGTTTAATTTATTTGAGGACAGCTTGTAAAATTCTTCTTCCATATTTCTAAATAAATAATTTACATTCTTTCGTGCACAGTCGTGGATTGCTGTCTAAACTGAAACGCCTGTTGCTTGCAATTCACTGCAGTTTGTTTACATTCTTCACGAGTGGGGCTGCGTTCGTAATCCCGAAAAAACCCAATGAACCTCCTCAGATTACACGTAGTTTATACGGATTACTGAGATTGCTAAATTTATAACATTTAGGTAAAGAAATAGCATGCGCAGAAACGATGGCGCGAAGCTGGTCACTCAGCTGACACGTCAGAGGATGGCGTCACGTCGAAATCGCTCTACTGGCGCGAGCGTCGTCAAACCGGCGCGAACGACGCAAGTGTGAAAAGCCTATGAGATGTGTTCAGTTGAACCTCCTTGAGTTTTCCCGATTGTGATTGATTCATGATGAACGATTCTCTTGTGATGGTTCACTGCTGAAAAAAATATAGTATTGTTGAACTAATTATTTATAAATATGTATGCTTAAATTAAAGTGCAAAGTATTTTCTCTTAATGTATGGGTATATGTAATGTAATTATATTTAAAATTTATTGTAATCTGTGAAATATATTGGAAAATGATAAAGCAGTTATGTATTTGCTCCTAGATCACCTATTGCATGAACTGACACTAAGAAAATTGGAAATATAGTCATCAGTTTTTAATCTCAGGTCTTTTTTTGAGAGATCTTGCTTCTGTTATTTCATATGGTAAGTTATGCAATTTCAATTTATTGTCTTGTTAATGTCGTATTTACAATTTGTATTCACATAAAATTAAATAACGTTGGTACACTTTGAATATTTGCGACCGCGGCGATATGAAATAGGTACAGTAGAATCCCTTTAGGTAAAATCGACCGGTTAATTCCTAGTTTAGGGTGCCTCTTGGCTCGTTTTCAAAAATCGCCAATTTGGCGCGTTTTCCCGTCTTGTCTCTGGGAGCTGAAAACGCTCCCCAAGAAAGACATACGGGAGAACGCACTCCCAAATTAGCGTATAAATACACAACAATAAGCAAATGAAAGGCATAAATATTGAAGTTTAAAAAAACAAAAATTATTATACTTTAATAACTTGTTGAACAACTGATTTTTTATTTTATTTAAATTCTCATATTCCTCGTCTCACAAGTCGTGGTGGGTTTTCTTTTTCTTTTTTTTTTTTTTTTAATGTTTGTAGATACTATTTTAGAAGGGATTTTCTGTAATCTAAAACGAATTTTCTAAAATAGAAACACTAAACAATAAACCTAAAATCAAATCACATAATCATAAACCATTCAAGTAAAGCAATTTTCTGAAATCTAAAACCGAATTTCTGAACTCTAAAATTTTCTTTTAGCCGCAATCAGTCATTCTTTCGTAACCCATTCAAGAAAAGAGATTTTTTGAAATCTAAAATGAATTTTCTAAAATCTAATGCTAAAATTTTTTGTTTAGCCACAATCATACACCAAGCAAATTTAGAAAAGCACGCATACCTTCTCTCAAAAAGCATCCAATCCACAGTGAGAAACGGAGGATTAAATCCACAAACAAATTAACAGACAAGAATTAGTGTATCCAAAAAAACAGATCCGAAAAATACGATTACAAGGAACCGAAAATGTTTGTCGTTAACCCCTCGGAGTTTCCATAAGAAATGGCTTTTAGAAACCAATAGAATATTCAAACCAACCGCCGTGCATGCGCTCCGTTAACACAAGCTGTATCAAAACATTCTCGAAAAAAAACCAAAATATACCATATATGATACTGCTCCCATACAAACACAGCTGCGCGTGAGTTAAAGCGTCATGGTTAAATCGAAAAAACAACTTAACGCATGTAAATCAATACTAACAACATCGACTAAAACGTCTCACAAGTGCTTACATGTACATATAGATTCGGTTTAGTAAAATTTAATTACTTTTTATGTGAGGGGTGGCTGTGCCCCTCCTCAACCCCCCCCCTTCTCTTTTTAGTAGAATAAATTTAATAATGTAAACAAATAAGAGTCCCTACAGATGCAAAAGTGCGCACTAGAGAAACAAAATGGCGGATACACACATTTCACATGGCTGCCAGAACGCAAACTGAAGTTGCTAAGGTTACCACATTATACCTGTTATTGCCTCGTTGGCGAAGAAGCACCCTGAACTAGGAATCAGCCAATCGACAAGACGGTGCCAGCGACTGTCGCCAATCATTTTACACAATCAACAAAGCAACCTAAAATAATTTTAGCTGAATTTTGGTACAGCTTTAGTATGGTCGCTTTGGTGCACTTTTTATTTGGCGACTTTTTCTTGGCGCGATAAAGGATGCCATTATGGTAACCCTGCCGTTTGATGATAGGAAGTTAAGATATGGTAAACCTAAACCTGGCGGTTTGTTTGACAATGTGCTTTATGATTTTATTTTAATGGCTTTATTTTACATTAAATTTTATTATTTAATTATTTTTGAAATTTAAAATGGATGTTCAGGTTCACACTGACTGTTTATATACAGTTTTGTATGAATAAACATTGTTTTGATAGTACGTTTCTTGCAAGGACGTACCCAGAAAGAAATTTCGGGGGGGGGGGGGGGGGGGTCCAAATGGTGAAAAAGGCAGAATTTTTCACAAAAAGACGTCATCATTCTTATCTGTTAACAAAAACTGAAATTTTTGGGGGGGGGGGGGGTCTGGAGCACCCTGGGTACGTCCTTGGTTTCTTGTTAATATTTTCGTTCTCGATTGTTTATTTGCTAAGGGTAGAAGCAACAAATAATTACGTTAATATTTTATACAGTGAAATAATTTTAGATATTTTGATTTTATTATTTCCATATTGCAATAATTTAGCGATTTTAATCAAGGTATGTGGTAAGCATTGTTTGTTTTTATTTGTTATGATTTCCTTTGTTTATTTGTTAAGGGTAGGAGCACACAAATAATTTCATTATTAATATAATATTTAATATTTTGATTTTATTATTTCAATATTGCAATAATTTAGCGATTTTAATTAAGGTATGAGACAAGCATTGTTTGTTATGATTGAAACTAGTTCTTTACTTTTGCTTACGTAATCTTTTGTCAGAATGCTAAACTATATTTTAATTTTTTGTCTTTTTGTTATTTTTGTGAGGTATTGTCTTTAGAATATTATTTGTTTGCATTATTTAATTTAATCTACTAAAAAGAGAAAGGGGGGGGGTGGCACAGCCCCCTCACATAAAAAGAAAAGTAATTAAATTTTATTAAACCAATCTATATGTACATGTAAGCTTGTTATCTGTTTAATTTTTTTTTTCATAAAAATATTTAAAAGCCATTAAAATAAATCATAGCAAAATTAACGGCGACGATCAATTATCTCGGAAACCAGCACCATCCGATCTGCCATATTGTTTACATTTGGCATCTGCAAGGCAAACATGGGTTGGGGACAAGATTTTGTCGGCAAATCAAAAAATCCCCAAAAAGGGACGATACTAAAACTGTTCCGCAAAAAATTGCAGTAAATTACACGGTACTTACGTTTTACATTATGTAACGATTTTTCACCAAGATAAATGCCAGACACACGAAATTATTGATGGTTCGGAATACGATTAGCAACAATTTGCCAGCACATTTGTAGAAAAATAGTTTGGCGGGAATGACCGCCGAGATAATACGTAAGTACCAATTACACTAACAAAAACAGATATAAACATGGAACTCACCACAAAATAATTCCAAAATCTTCAAGCAATGGTCCATATTTAATCTAAACGAACTTTGGTGGTTTAAGCTACCTAGTTGTACAGCTACTGTACACTGGGCCATTTTTAACTCAAACTGCAGTGCCTTAAGCAACCTAGTTGTACAGCTGTTGTAAACTGGGCAAATACTATCCCGTTTTTAACTCATAAAAACTGCAGTGGATTGAGAAATCTATTTGAACAGCTACTGTAAACTGAACACATACTAGCCCATATTCAACTTACAAGGAGAGGGTGCGACCTTGGAATCACCGATTCAAATGAAATTTGGTACAAATGTACCTCATAAGACGTACAATCACTGATGCAAATTTTAGGACGCAACGTTCTCTAGAAATCATGCTCCAAACATTTGAAAATCAGTGCATGCAGCTTAAATATATTTTGGACTTTATTTCGTATCCGGTGCTTGTTTACATATCAATGTTTGTGTTTACGTTTCATTGCTGATCGTTCTGGTGCCAGGGTTGGACGATGCACTGCCGGAGTGAAGTTACCTGCCGGTGGTACACTCGCTTGCAAAAGTTAAGCACGGAGAGGAAAATGCTAATTTCCGGAAGCCAATCAGAATAGAAGAGGATACAATTCGCTGCAGAGGTAGATGGAAGTATGCAAATATGTTAGGTAACAGCCAATCGCGCTTTCATGTCAAGAAATATGCAAAAAGGGCAGTCTTATTAGATGTCAGCTTTATGAAGAGTTACAGAAGTTGATTGTAAGTGCTGATAGAAGGTGTTTAAAATTTTCGTACAATTTGTTTTCAAGACATACGTGTTTCTATGACTTCCAGAAGACGAATGGAAGATTCTGAGTGCTGGCAGTGCTGTGGGGCGCATTGAGGCAGGACAGTCAATCACAGATGTTGCTCTTTTCTTCGGCGTTCATCATTCTGTAATTTCACGTTTATGGAAACAATTCCAAACCACACATATAGTTGTCCGGAGGCCCGTAGCCGGTCGCCAAGGGTTACAACCCCCGCAGAAGATCCATATATTGCTATTTTAGCCAAGCGGAATCACAGAGTGTGACATCTATGGTTACAGCGTCTCGAGTTTGTGTTTTTCTGATCTGTCCAATCAAGAGGGGCACGATTAAAGTGGTGCCGGGAACAATTCAATTGGACTGTGTCTGACTGGGGCAATGTTTACTGATGAGTCAAGATTTGCTCTGGAGCCAGATGACAAGCGTATAAGGATATGGTGTGAACAAGGAACATGCAATCAGACCTAAAACATCACCAAACATCACACATTCCGAAGCGGAAGCATTATGGTGTAGGCAGGGATTTCATTAGGATACTGCACCGACCTGCACATCTGTAAACGGGGTTCTGTGACAGCTGTTCGGTATCAAGATGAAGTCTAGAACCCATTGTGAGATCGTACGCTGAAGCCAGTTGGCCCTACTTCTTGTTTAATGGACGACGCCTCCCCATAGCGGTGCATCGTCATGACTACCTGGAGCGTACGGGATTATGCGTATGCGTGGCCAGCTATCCCCGACCTAATCCCATTGAGATTTGGATATCGTAAGAATGTATTCTTTACGTTATCTGTGTGGTTTGTGAATGCAGTGTCGCATTAATGGCATGTTGGTTTTACGAGCCGTGTGGTGTTGTGTGCGTAGGTTGGTGTTTTCGGCTTGTTACAATTGATAGTGGGGAAGTTGCGGGACAGTGGGGGAAAAGGATTTGAGGGCTTGTTTAGGTGTTGTCTAGGTTTTTGTTTTTTAGAGTGGTGATTGCGGCGGTAGTATTTAGTTTTGTTGTAGTAATATCGAGTTTTGTGTTACTGAGTTGGTTTGATCATGGGATGGTTGTGGTGTATTTACGGGTGGGAATTTTTGATTTTGAGAGGATGTCTATGTAGGTATTTTGTGTTGTGGCATGGAGTTAGTTAGGGATGTAATGGTGTAGTGTGTTGGTTGGGTGTGTGTGAAGGGGTTTGGGTAAGGGTGGGTGAGATTTTTTTAGGGGGGGATGTGTGGTTGGTGGTTTGTAGGGTGGTGAGATGAGAGTTGGTGGAGTGGTGGGGGATGATTGTGGGGCACTGAGGAGCTAGGGTGGTGGGGTGGGGAGGGGGTGGGTGGGGGAGTGTTTGGTTTATATCTCATCTCTCTCTATAGGGTTTTTTTAGACGAGCAGTGAGAGAGAGTAGAGAGGGTTTTTGGTTAAGGGGATGTCTATTATATGTGGGGGGTTAAGGAGTGATTGAAAGTATAGGGTTTTTAGTTGAAGGGGAGGTTGATGGGGAGTAGTGGGTTTGGATGTTATTAATAGGGGTTATTTTAGGGAAGGGGTGGGGTGAGTGTGGTGGGGGTGGGGTGGATTGTTGTTAAGTATTGGTGTGTGTCAGATATAGAAGCATTGTGTAGGGTTTTTTTTTGGTTGGAGGGGGGTGGTTGGATATGGAGATGTGTGGGGGGGGTTATGGAGTGTAGGGTGGTGTTTTTTTGGTGGTTGAGGGGGGGGTTTTTGAGGTATATAGTAGGGGGTTGGGTGGGTGGTGGGGGGGGGGGGTGGGGGTGGGGGGGGGTGTGGGTGATTGTTGGTGGTTGGGTTGTGGGGGGGTTTAGGGTGGGGTGGTGGTTGTTTTTCTGGGGGAGTGTTGTGTTCGAAGTAGTTAAGACGAGAGATTGGATTAACATAGAAGTGATTTGTGGGGGGGGGTGGTTTTTATTGGGTATGGTATGGTAGGTATTTAGTTAGGTGAATAGGTGGGGGTGGGTTTTTGAAGGGAGATGGGTTTTGGAAGGTAGTTGGGATGGGGGGGTTAGGTTTGTTGGGGTTGGGGGGGGTTGGGGGGGTGGGTGTGGGTGGGGGTTGGGGGGGGTTTTGTGGTGTGAATTTTGGGATATGAATAAGGATAAAATTAAATAGTTAAGGAAGAATGGTATTGAATAGAGGGGGTGGGGGTAATGTGGGGTTGAATTTGTTTATTGAATGATTGAGTTGGTTTTAAGGGGGGAGTAGAATGGGGAGTGAAATGTGAGTGTGGTGGGGGTTGGGAGGGGGGGATGGGGTTGGAATTGGGGTTGGTTTGTTTTTTGTTTGGTTGGGGTGATTAATATTAGATTGGAGGAATTCTAATGAAATTTTCATTCAATTCATAAGCTAATCATATAATGTACAAATTTATTTTAAAATTTAAATTTTTGTCCCATTACATACGTTTTTTAAGTTTTTAATTTACGCATCCTTTCAAAAGATGGAAGTTATTTTTAAAAATACTATAGCAGTTAGTGCACAAATTACTAACAAAATTTCTCTCTCATTTTTCAACTATGGACAAATGTATTAATAATAATCTACTAATACATTCGTAAGAATCCGTAAAGAATTTTGAGTTTTAAGTAGCGCTGATGAAATCACCAAACAATGCACACCGGTCATTCTTCAGCTTGTTTGTATTGTTCATCAATCAATTTATTTATAACTGTTTTTTTAACTTATTTTCATAGGCAACACTCTAACTAAGCTAATGTAATCATAAAATGTACAAGTATGTATTAAAATTTAAATTTGTGAGCCATTAAATGTATTTTTTAAAGATTTTATTCCGCGTTTCCTTTTTATTTACTCGTTTTCCTAAAAAGTTTTTCTCCAAAAATATTGTTGTAGTAAGCGTGCAAATTACAAACAAAATTTGTTAATCATAAAATGTACTCTGTCTGCTAATGAGCTATCCTAAAACATATTAACGTCCATCTAAAGTCCTGCAATTTGTAAAAAAAAGGGGCTGGTTTTAGTTAGCGCTGGTGAAAAAACACCAAAGAATGCTTCCCTGTACTTTTTTTAGCATCTTTCATCAATCAATGAATTTATGACTAATTTTTAAACTTATTTCTTCGCATATACTAGAACTAAGCTAATATAATCAAAAAATTTAAATCAATTTTAAAATTCAAATTTATAAGCCATTACTTTTTTTTTTTTAATTTGTAACTCAAGACTTTTTTTTTTTTTTTCCAAAAGATGCAATTTCTTTACAACAATACCGTAGAAGTAAGCATACAAATTAAAAATGATATTTCTCCTATTAATCAGGCATCCAAAAACATATTAATGTCCATCTAAACACATTTAATTTGTAAAGAAGGGACAGTTTTACGAAGCGCAGGTAAAAATGGCAATGAATGCATCCCATTCATTCTTTAGCATCATTTGTCAAAAAATCAATTTAACACTGTTTTTTTTTTTTTTTTTTACACTTATTTTCGTAGCAGACACTTTAAATAAGCTAACATAATCATGAAATGTATAAAACTATTAGACAGTACGTGTATGTTTTACAATTTTAACATTGTTTGTCGCTAAAAATACTGTTGTAGTTGGCGTGCAAATTACACTCAATATTTGTTTTATTAATCAGCTATTCAAAAAGGTATTAATGTCCATCTAAAGACATGTATTTTCATGAAGACAGGTTGTTTTTACTTAGAACACGCATTTATAAATGCCAAGAAATGCACCTCCATACATTCTTCAGCATCGTTGGTTAAACAATCGATTTATGATTGCTTTTTTAAAACTTATTTTCAGAGTTGACACTCAAACTAAGCTAATGAAATCATAAAATGCTGAAATTTATTTTATATTTTAAATTGATGCGCCATGAGATAGTTTAAGTTTTAGTTTTTAATTTGCATGTTTTCTTTCAAATGATTCAAATTATTTCAAACGATATGGTAGCAGTTAGTGTACAAATTACAAATAAACTTTCTCCCATTTTTCAGCTATAGAAAAATTTATTAATAATCACCTAAAAACGTGTAATTCATAAAAAAGTGAGTTTTACTTAGCGTAGATAAAAACGCCAAAGAATGAAACCCAATTCATGCTTAGCATTGTTAGTCAAGCAATCAATTCATCACTATTTTTTTAAACGTATTTCTAGTTGAAATTCTAAATAAGCTTATCTAATCATAAAATGTAAAAAATCTATCTTAAAATTCAAACTTATGAGCCATTACATGTAATTTTTAAGTTTTTAATTGTCATGTTTCCTTTCAAAAAAAAATGCAATTTATTTCAAACAATATTATAGCAGTAAGCATACAAATTAAAAATAAAATTTCTCCTAATCAGACATCCAAAAACATACTATGTTCATATAAACATATTTAATTTGTAAAGGAGGGATAGTTTTACATTGCACTGGTAAAAACGCCAAAGAATGCTTCCCTGTTCATTCTTTAGCATCCTACGTCAACCAATGAATTTATGACTGTTTTTTAAACTTATTTTCACGGCACACACTCTAATTAAGCCAATCTGATGATAAAAAGTTTAAATTAATTTTAAAATTCTAATTTATGATCCATTACTTGTTTTTCTTTAAATTTGTAAGTCACATGTTTCTTTTCAAAACATGCAGTTTATTTCTAACAATACCATAGCAGTACGCGTACAAATTAAAATTGATATTTCTCCCATCAGACATCCAAAAACATATTAATGTCCATCTAAACACATTTAATTTGTAAGAAAAGGCTGGTTTTACTTGCTGGTTTACTTGGTGCACAGGTAAAAACGCCAAAAAATGTTTCCCCAGTCATTCTTTAGTATCATTTGTAACCAATAAATTGAAAACTGTTTAACTTATTTTCATAGCAGATACTCTTACTTAACTAATGTAATCATAAGATATAAAAATTTATTTTCGATTTTAAATTTATGAGCGATTTTATGTATTTTTTTTTTTTTTTTAAATTCACGTTTCCTTTCAAAAGATACAAATTATTTCAAACAATAGTATAATAAATTACAAATAAAATTTCTCCCATTTTTCAGTTATAGAAAAGCATAATAATAATCATCTAAAAACAAGTAATGTGTAAAGAAGGGTTGAGTTTTCGCTAGATTCTATTTAACTCCATTTTTCACTTAAATCTTGTCTATTTGAGTATTCTGACTTCCCCACAAAAAGAAAAACCTGGTAGGTATCGTATTACTATCACGTGACCAACGCTCTTCAACGGATTCTTTGCCATAGTCACCTCGCGGGCATCGAAGGACAATCATGTCGTTATCAAAATATGAAGTAAACGAATTTCTGAAGAGGATACTGGATGCACTTTTAATTAATGCCAAGTCCTTTTGTTGTGGATGCTTAGTTGTGTGCGTATTCGCTTGTGATAATTTTGTTTTATATCCGAATACCAAATGCATATTTTTCATATTCACAGTTGTGAAATAAATTCAGCCTAGATATGGAGGAGATGCTTTACAGGGTGTCGACAGATCAGGGAAATCATGGGAAAATCAGGGTACTTTATCGATCTGGAAATATCAGGGAATTTTGTAAAAATATTTAAAAATCAGGGAACTTTCGTTTTTGCCTAGTAAACTAGATTGTTTTTAGTTGTCAATCAGCGTCTGACTCGCGGCTCCGTTCCGGATCATACGATACTCAACTGAGGCAAACATTTTACGAATCCGAAAACCAGAATATAGATCATACGAGAACATAGAAATATGAATCACGGTTTTGAAAAAACAAGGTGCACATGATAAAGTTTTCGGATTTCGCACAAACTAGTCTTTATATTCAGATGACTACATGTCGTCTTTTTTTTATAGATAGGGCTCATTTTGAAGCCTTTTTACATTTTTTTTTTTAATTTGAAACGATACATCGATAAATAAAATAAGTTATTAGGTGGCCAGTTTATTTTGATCAGTCATCCTTACGCTTAAAATTGAACACTATCTTTAAAAAACGAGGAAACTTTCTGCTATATTGTCTTTTAGTGTTCAGCTAAATTTATGTTTGGATTTATGAAACTGAACTACAATTTTATTAATATTAAGCATTAGCAAATTTTCATAAGGCACCCTTTTTCTAGCTTAAAATAATAATCTTAATTGAGTACAGATATATTAAAAGTACTGATTTTGTAAAAACGCTCATTCTATAGCTTAAATAATAATCATAATTGAGTACAGTTATATTAATCAAAAACGGTCACATTTTGTAAAAACACTCCTCTTGTTTGATTATTATTTAGGCTAAATGGGGCTGTTGTATAATGCTCAAAAATTGAGAATTTTTCGCTCCATTGATTTTTGTCGATTAATGGAGCAAATTTTACTCAATCGGGAGAATGGCTGTTTGAAGTCAAAAATTGAGTAAAAATATACTCCGTTTGATTATTATTTTACTCAATAGATTTAAGCGTGTAATATAATCTACGTCACGGATCTACTACGTCTTGGATACGTCACGTCGAAATGCTCTATTTTCCATTTTATTATGGGGATAGCGGTCACTGAAAGTTACCCTTTATGAATGGGTGGGAAAGAGAACACCCAAACCGGGAATCGAACCCGGACCTGCAGTGTGATATACTGCTTTTTTTTTTTTTTTAAGCCACTACACCATCTGGGCTGCAGATTAAAAGAAAATCATACTTACACTCAATACATACTTAATCATACTACCTTAAAATCGAAAATTTTGAATTTGGAAAAAAAAAGTGCTTTTAACTTTTAATCGATATGTGCATGCTAACTGAAGATAAGTTTCTGAGGCATCAGGATGAAAACAATATATATATAACCTAAATTTGTTTTCTGGGAGGGGAAGAAGAGGGATTTTAATGCAAAAAATGGGCTATTACAGGTGCTTAGTTACTTTTAAAATGTTCATCTTTCTTGCTGGTAGCCAGTTTCAGGGGCGTAGCCAAAGGGGGGGGGGTTGGGGGGTCATAACCCCCCCATGAGGAATTTTTCGCTATACAAAATGTATATTCTTCACTACATTGTCACACACACGTATACATATATATGAGTTGTAGTTGTCATAACCCCCCCCCCCCCAATGAAAAATTTCTGACTACGCCCCTGGCCAGTTTATTTGTATATTGTAATACAGGGTTGGCGGGAACACACACTAATTTAAATGTATTAATAAGATGAACTAAATATATGAAAGTGATTGTGACTCACTAACTACAATTGTTCATTTCGGTCTATAACTACTTAGCGGAGCACTTGGAGCCATTCTTTGCTGTACTTTGAAGTAGTAGTTTACTTGCTGAACAGAAGTTATTTAAAACCGAAATATATATATATATATATTTGGATAAGAATATAAGGAGTTTGGGATTTTAAGTAATTAAGATTTTTTGCTTTTTACCGGACTGTGTAAAGTTTCAAGAGAATGATCCGGCCAACTGTTCGGCCCATATATAAACTTGCACAAAAAAAATAAATAAAAATCTGACATTCTTCCAGATTTTATTTACGCACTCAGCTGGAAGAATTTCGTTTTTTTTTTAATTATTATTATTAAACCTATTCAATCAATTTGCCATATAGAGGAAAATAACTGTAAGTGCTCATATCGACTCCTGTTCGCATAATTTTGTTGCTCAAAATTACATCAATTGTTGTTTGGCCCCTAGTGGTGAAATGTTTTCGATTAGTGCGTATTGGAAAATACAAAGTATCCATTTCAGTTATGAAATTGGATCCTTGATCGGAATTTTATTCTATGTTAAAATCTCTTACTAAAACAGTCTTACAATCACCATCCTTCAGCAACGTTCCGAATAGAATGTCTAATTTATCAGGTTGTAACGAAAGTTTTCCGCCATATCTGCCTGAAAAACTAACTTCTAACTCCTTAGATAACTGATTTTGAACTTTCGGTACCAAACCTGCACAGTGTCACATGATACTACAATAGTACTTAAAGCTGTGCTCATAATTTGTTGATATTATGTAGCTGACTTTTTGCAACACAAATGGAAGTAAATGATGGTTCTAATCCTCCAGAGTGACATTTCCATTTGGGACACCTTATACTTAATGATAACTATAATTTTTACAGATTTCACAACACAGTGTTATAAAGTAAGCCTCTTTCTTTCAAATGCCAAAAATTGTTTGACAAAATATGAGCAAATACGCCAACGCGAACTGTGTGCTGACGATATTTGAGGTGACGGGAAACTTTCGTTACAACCTAATATCTTCATAAGAAATTCGAGAACTAGCGTATGTAACTGCAAATCTCACTTTATCTTGAATATACACAATGACCATTTGAACACCATTGATCTGACTCGTGCAGGCACGGGTAAAATGTTTCATTAAGTTTTCCTTTATAAAAATCATAACTCCAGATGGCTTTCTCTTATGGAAACCACTGTCTATCCGTCCGACCCAAGTGAATCTTGGTATTTGAAAATCATCTGAAGGGATAGTCCATGTTTCCGTTAGCAATATCCAATCACTCTGCAGAAAACATGAATCAAGCGGAAAAGTGACCGCCGCGCGCCGCGTAGTCAAAAATTCCGTGCTTGAAAGAAGTAGCACCCGAGTGCTAAAAAAAAAAAAAAAAAAAACTTTTATATATTTGATTGTTATATGCTCAAAATTTCATACTGTTAAACAAATTAACATTAATAAAATTATATAAACAATGTAATTTGATTAAAATATTACATTTCTCATTTATGAATACTAATTTTCTGCTCTTTTATTGCAGATAGGAAAAATTTCATCCATTTTTCATTTATGTCATCAGTTTTGTTCTACTTAGAATATTTCTACCTGCTTGCGCTATAGTGACTTGAAAGTATTTCTCCTAGTAAACTATCCATCTTACAAAAAACAAAAACCTGTTCTCTCTGCAAACTATTTGCTAGGCCTTGAAATTTTCCGCGAAAGTAACACGGCGTGCGTCTAAAATATTTAACTATGTTGCAAGGTAACTTGGAAAAACATCTCGGCACTAACACCAATGATAAGACTTACGTTTGCAATGTGTGTCAAAAAGCATTTACTAAACCGACAGGTTTGAAAGTACACTCCCGTATTCACACTGGGAAGAAGCTTTACTTTTGCAACGTGTGTCGGAAAGCATTCACCCAGCTGTGTCACTTGAATAATCACCTCCGTGTTCACACAGGAGAAAAGCCTTACGTATGTAACGTGTGTCAGAAAGCATTCACTCAGCAGAAAAGCTTGAATAATCACCTCCGCGTACACACAAAAGAGAAGCCCTATGTTTGCAAGATGTGTCAGAAAGCTTATACGGATCTGAGTGGTTTGAAAATTCACTACCGTCTCCACACTGGAGAGAAGCCCCATGTTTGCGATGTATGTCAGAAAGCATTCGCTTATAAAGAAAGCTTGAACAGACACCTTGTCGTTCACACGGGAGAAAGGCCTTACGTTTGCAATCTGTGTCAGAAAGCATATCCTCGGAAGAGCGAATTGAAAACACACTCGCGTATTCACATTGAAGGTAAACCCTACGTTTGCAGTGTATGTAGAATGTCATTTGACAACCAGACTATCTTGGACCGTCACCGCCGCACTCACAGAGGTGAGAAGCCTCGTGTTTGTAATGTGTGCCAGAAAGCATTTACTCGATTGGCTGATATGAATCGTCATCTCTGCATAGTGATGGGGAAAGTCGAAGTTTAAGAATGGAATACTGTGCACTTCAGTATTTTCAGGCGGTTACAGAATTTTTAAATGTTCAAATAACTTTTGAAGGAACAGGAAGAAAATAGTCGTATTGACGTAAACATTATGTTTTTTGGGTATGCTGAATCCAAATATTATATTTTCTAATCTGAAATTTTTACAATTTGCTCCAAATTACTAAAAAATGAAATGGCGACTATACGAAATGAGATCCTAATAAAAAGAAAAAAATGTCGTCTCCACGTTTTTAATGGAGTTGTTTCACTTTCTAACTAAACTGATGATGTGCCCTCAGCAGTCCGGACCAGAGCCTTTCCTGAAGGGGGAGAAGCCTTCTCTTTCCCAGCACTCGCAAATTCTGTTAAACTTGACAAAATTAGATACCGAGTTAGCAGAATTGTTCAAAAAATATTAACGAAAATTATAATTTTACTTTCTACTTCTGGTACGCTTGGCGAAATTACACAAACCCAGTTGACAAAAGTTGGTCAATATTGTTGATTAAAAAAAAATAGGTTGGTAAAAATTGATATTTGACTTAGTAGTTATCGACGTCACCCCTCCTCCCCCCTAAAAAAAGTTTGAGCAATGGCCCTAGTCCGGGCATTTCTCTGGATGTCCCTCCTTGAAACATTTTATGCACTCCTGCTATATACGATACAGCAAAATGGTAGCCCAAATTAAAATCTTTTGTTGGTAAACTGAAACTCTGGATCCACCCTTTTTCCTCCCCCAAAGATCAAATTGTAAAGCTCCTTTAATACTGAAGGAACTAGAAACAGAAACGGGACAAAGATTCCAATTGTCTAACGAGGCATAACGTAACAAAAACTCACGGGTACCTTAAGTGGTTATAATGACAATAATTTCTTGTATGATGATTAAAATAAGGCTGTAATTAACAAATACACAATACTACTAGTCTGATGCTTTAATTTTCCTAATTAATATATAAAAACCAATGTGTTTAAATGTGAAGCGCTCTGCAACCATTCAAATTTGTCCCGTTGCTGTTTCTAGCAGCCTGTCTTTAAGCTGAATCCTTCTCGCTTTGTATATGCTTCTTAACTACATTGTCCCAGCAAAATGAAATCGTGAAGCGGTAAATACTTGATTTCCGTAACGTCTGAAGGTATTTGCCGCCTCATGGTTTCGTTTCGCTTAAACCACCTTATTAGGAAACAAACGAAGCTTTAATGAGGCATCTGAATTTATAGTACCCTTATCATATTGTATGCTGTCATCATCAGTAAGGATCATAGACAACTAATACGGTGGACAGCGCATGCTATTAGGGAGTTATTGCGATATGTTTCTTCCTCCGATAATAGTAACGTAAGCCACTAAACTGGTCTACCGTATTGCGCATACTCACATTTACCGGAGGTTAGCGTAGCATGCTATTTCTCCAAGCTTAGCTGGTGCTGATTACGGTAAACGTCGTAAACAAAATGGCTGACAGGTGAGTGCGATTTTACATTCCTACTATAATGGGAATAAATATAGCCAACAAAGGAACGAGATTTACTATTAAAGTTAATTTATTAGTGCTATAGGAATTTTTAGCCCGAAATCTTCAAGAATCATCAGAAAGTTCTTGCATAGAATCAATTCTTCTTTTGTTATCGCCTTTTAGTGGTGGGAAAATCAATTGTTTTCGAAAAGAATTATTTTTTTCCGTATTTGCACTGCATTCCTTTTAGAAAATATCGTGTAAAATTTTAAACAAAGTGAATTTATAGATTTTTTTTTTCTGTATTTGCATTGCATTGCTTTTAGAAAATATCCTGTAAAATTTTTAACAAAATGAATTTATAGAATAATGAAATCCTCAGAAAATAGTTATAAACAAATTAAAGCATGATTTTTAATTTTAAACAAATTAATAATTAAAATACAAATTTATTATTATTTGTTTATTTTTACATGTTTTTTCTTTTGATTGTTTATGTATTTGGATAGCTTTAGGAAAATACTGTTCAATTTTAAAATAATTAAAATCCTCATTAACGAATTTTTTTTTAATATTTCAAATGCAGTAAGAATCACTGGACACAAATACTTGGGCATTAGGGTTATGACAATTTTTTGCCTGAAGTGGATATTGATGAATTTTTAATACAGAATCAGAAAATAACAATTATTTTGTTCAATGCATAAAAAATGTTCCGCACTAATGACAGTGAAAGTTGTAGCACAGTACTTTTAGCACAGTCTAAACGTATTTGTTGAAATAAATTTCATATTCAAATATTTATATCTGGCATTTTTGGTACAGTCCTTCCATCTTTTTCTCCCCCATTAGGGAAAAATATTTCATTTTTTTACATCTACAACGGATCTATCTGCAATGCGGCGAGTTACAAATCACTTTGTGGCTGCAGAGCAATTTAATTTGGAAATACCATCCATCGGTTTCGGATGAATCTGTGCTAAATTTGGTAGGAAAACAAAGATTCCAGCCAATGTTGTGGAGAGCTCTCACTATTTCCACTGACATTCTCCTTTTAGGGGAAAAAAAAAAAAAAAAAAAAAAAAAAACGAAATAAAGACATGTGTAGCACGTGAATTCCATCTGACATTCTGAAGAGATAGTAATCCTCTACCTTTAATTTCTGGTTTCGCACCAGTTTCTTCGAGGAAATGAAATGCTCTACGCAACTCATACAGAAACTGAAATTCATCTCGCCAACGTAGATTTGGAACAGTTATCATTTCACCTTTTGGCTTGTGGGACTGTTGCAAGACATGCCATTGTTTTATCACTTCGTCCATAAATTCGTTTAGAGTTAGTTTGGTTGAAGGCTTCAGAATAAAAAACTCTATAAATTTGTTTTACGAGTCTATCAAGACTATGATGATGGCAGCCGATGTGCTGTGGCTGATCAAACCCTCTTGTGAATTGCAGTTTTTAATTTTTAACAATTCGATTGACTTAACCAGAATTTACTGCTGTTGTGTCACATCAATCATTTTGAAGATCTTCCATGCGTCAAATTCATTCAGCAAGCTTTGCAGTGCATTGAAAATGTTCTGTGATGATCCGTTTTCATATTTTGCAAAACCTAATTTAATTTTTATAAGTGAATTTTTCAAGATTATCACTTGTGTGATACTCCTGATTTGCAATTTGCGTTGAAGTGCAGGAAAAAATGTTTCTGTTCTTGCAAAATAGATTTTATTTTACGAGTCGCATCTTTGCCATTTCTTATCAAAACTCGCCTAACACCTAACTGTGATGGTGTTGGAATATTGATTCCATCTGCTAGCAGACTGGCATATACTACAGCACCTTTCTTACTTTAAATATTCAGTTAGGTTACCAAATTAGCTGCTTGTGATGTTGAAAATCGGGTGACTCGTTTACTTTTTTTCATTTTCACTTTCATCTGATTCAGATACAGATGTTTTGGAAAAGATTCATTACTACCTTCTGATGATACGTCACCTACATCAGTAGCAGTGACCAGTTGGTTCATACAAGATTTTCATTTCAAGCTTAGAGGGATGAATGGACGATTGTTGAGAAACTATGATTGTTACATATCTAATCATACTTTGCATTTAATCATTTGTACTTTGTATAATTCTTTATCTTCGTGTCATAATAAATTTCCATGTGTTTTTGTTATGTCAAATATATTTTCAGTTTCATTTTGAAATGAATCCTGTTTTCTCTTTCTATTTATTTTATTTTATTTTTCAATCTCTCCAATAAGTTTGACTACTTTTGACATAACCGTTTGTTTTACTAAAATTGGAAAGTTAATTTTTCTCTACAGAATGATAAGTTCACCAGTTATCAGATGCATTCTTTCTTTCTCATGTTTAGCTGTTTCCAGAAGCAGCAAGATAGCAACTAATAATGCCTGTCTTTTGCGGTAACGAGTAAAAAGCGCTAAGTGTTTCAATTTTAGGTATATCTCATCTTTTTGTTGAATTCATAGCTACATTCCTCATCCACGATTTCGAATTTTTCTTAATTGCTTCACTTTATTTATTGTATGTCGTCATAATACTAATTTTGAACTACAAAATCAGAAAGTACACAAAATACACCAGTCAAGCATAGTCACATGTTATTGTGAACAGCATTTGGTTTTTGTGACACACTAAAAAAGAAATGAGTTGGTGCGGGAGGTTTTTTTAGAACCATCTTCAATAATAATATTTTAGAAATCTAATTCCTAAAGTTCATCATTTGATAATACAGGAGATACAAAATTGTGAAAAAAAAAATCTTAGCCATAACCCTATTGGGCACACATACAGTAGATAAAAACTTAACATAATTATAGACGAATAAAAATTCAGGTTTTTATAATTATTTTATTAAAAATCCCTCCAAGTTTGTAAACAAACCTTGACTTTTAATAAAATAATTATTGCCGAATTAAAAAATCAGGTTTGTTTACAAGTAGTGTTCGCAGTGGGTTTAATTTATTTATAAATATTTTATGAGGTTCTAATTATTTAGTAACTATCTTTTCGAGGAATTGATAATTCGTATAAAATACTATACTAAAAATTCATCGAACTCATACATCCTAATGCAGCGATTTCAAATAAATCTTCCATGTTAGTGGGTCTTACTGCATTTGGAATAAAAAATAATTAGTTTATGGAGATTTATTATTTTAAAAACTAATTCATGAAAAATTTAACCGTATGTTCATAAAGCTATCTAAATACATAAAAAACAATCAGAAGAAAAAAATACATGTAAAAATAAAAATAAACAAATAATAATAAATTTGTATTTTAATTATTAATTTGGTTAAAACTAAAAACTTTTGTTGTAATTTGTTAATAATAATTTTTTTCTGGGGACTTCATTAATTCTATGAATTCATTTTGTTTAATATTTTATACTATATTTTCTAAAAGCAATGCAATATGCCAAAACGGGGGGGAGGAGAAACCATAAAAAATTATTTTCCTGCCACCAGATGGCAATACCAGGAGAAAAGAATACAATTTGATGAACGCTTACAGGAGCAGATGAGCGTTATGCAAAAGTCTCTTTCTGAAGTAGCTCGGATGCCATAAACTTAATTCGTTTGCACGCGCTGTAATGTTAATTTCAAGCAAAGTTAGCGTTACCGTGAGCAAGAACTACCTATTTCCTGCACATATGCAGCGCAGTAACAACGATGTATCACGTAACTGTTAGATTGAGGCAACCAGCAGTTATTGTTCTTTTGGCGTTATGGGGAAAATAATCCTTAAGAGCTGCGGTTTTTGACCATGGGCATCTCATACTGTAGACAAAGCATCCTATAGCGCAGATTGTAGCTCAGTAATAAGGATATAGCACGTAACTATTTGGCTGAGGTGATAGTAAACTTGTACACACGCCACCATGAGCACCCATAGAAACTTTTTAAGGGGGTGGTGGTCAGATTTCACACTTGTAACAATTTCAGTTCCGATTTTCTTTGTGATGCATGTTTGTTTTTTATCATAAGACAATGTATTAAAACTGCAGAGGGGCAGCGCTCTCCCCTTATGGTCACCCATGTACCAGGTTGCAGATGGGCCATCTATTGTATTACATGTCTATGGTAGAGATGTAATTTATTAACTCACGAAGTCATTTTTTTTTAACGTTAAGTTTTGTAAACTTTGATTATTCTATGTGGGAAATATTAATTTTAAACTTAAAAGCTTAGTAGTTGATCACCATGCAAATTTGTTTACATCTTACCAACTGCGGTGTGACGTAGCACAGTGGTATGGTAGATTTAATTATCTTCTAACAAATTTCTTTTCATTCTATAGTCCTTCCACTTTTAATTTTTAAAAAGTAGTTAACATTTATCAAAAGTTTATGATTTATTTGAAAATTCATTTATTGCTCTTGTAAATAATTACCCTGAACAAGCATGTATCCCTAAAAACATTTTGGAAGAGGTCCAAATTTTTCACAAAAAAGACTATATCACTATCATTTTAGTAATAAAAATTTTAATTTCGTCCGGACCCCCTAGATCCCCTCACCTTAAATACATCCTTGACATTGAACTAATTTGTAGATCAAATACACGTACAGTTCGTTTTTACGAACCCATAGGGACCACTCAAACACTCTTAAAATTGTCTATGGGAGTGCATTTAGGACCACCCGATAGTTCGTGGAATAGAGATTTTTAAGAACGATCGCCGACTGTAGTGTTACATTAAAATTTTGGCTTCAGACTGTTACAAGAAGTAAGGTCTTGTAATTACGTTTATGTTTCCTTCTGGTGTGGGTGAAATCTAAATGCTTATACCCTAAGATTAGACCTTTAATAGGCTTTTCTAAAATCGAAAAATTATTATTCTCAAAATTTTTCAGATGTAAACAGTATGTTACATTGTCATATTGTGTAAAGGTCTGCAAGCGTTGTACGCACATGTGTACTAGTTGCAGATTACAGATGTATGAATATTATAAATATATATTTTAATCTGACAACAATTTCTGGTACTAAATTTGTACAGGGCAACTAGTTTAGCAATTATTTTTTGTTGCTTGGGCTAATAAAGCATCAATTCAAACACATTTTTTTTGTTGTTGTTGTCACAATCTTGCTATGCGATGTTTGTCTAAAAGCCTTCAGGTGGCTGAGTCACTTGAATTTTCACTACGTTCGTACGAGGGTAAAGCGAACACTGATTTACACAATTTGGGAGCCCTTTACAAAAAATTATTGTAGAATATAATTTAAATTGAAACTAGTTTGCTTATTACAAATCTCCCATGCAGAAACATTTACTTCACATTAAAGTTCCTACACCACAGTCACGTTGATCAAGAAATCCTTAAGTTAAATGTGTAATATTCCGAATCAGGGCCCGTTTACATGCACACAAATTCGGAGTAAATGCCGGAACTTTCGCTGCTTTCTACCCCGCTTCCCCTACATAGGGAAAAAATGCGGGGTAGAAAAATTCCTAGTCGAAAACAGGGTTAATGCAGAGATGACCTCGCTTTGCCATGATGTATTGCGAGTTTTCCCCTATAGATATCTTTGTTGGAAATAAAAATAATTTAAAAAATTAATTCTGCAAGCTCGAATCTGCGTTAAACATATGTGAGGTGTGAAATGTTTACCCCTACTTGATTGCACCCTCTACTACTGGCTTCAAATTTTCAAGCGGAGAAGCCTTTGTTCGGCATGAACAGTTCTGTTCAACATGTAGGAGGTCTTGATTTTTTCAATGACTATATTCATTCATACTCGCTAACCGGTCTGAAATCTGCTAATCAGACCTTAACCCGTTTCAGTCCAAGCATAAATTTTAGTGTGGTATTATTTTCATTGACATATGCAAATATTCTTAAATTACACTCCTTAAGACACAAAAAAGTTTCATGCATGAAAAATAGTATTTTATATAAAAAATAAAATCTTGGGTATACGCACCATTGGCCAATTTTTTGGCAAATTTAAGTAAAAAGTTTTAAGTTTTTAATTGACATTTGTTACAATTTTATTTTATTTTCAAAACTTGCAACTTTAATCCATTATAAAAACATATGATTAATATCAAGTGGAATAATTTCACACTTTCAAAAAGTAGAATTTGTCAATAAACGTTTCAAGTTGAAAAACTATCGTATTTTGAAAATTTCTCAACAGAAATTGTTTACTCCAGTTGAATTACTGATATTTTATAAATGCCTTCAAAATCCTTAAAAATAACAGAAAAATAAAATGATATAAGAAATAATAAATATAAGAAAAATAAAAATATATGACACTTAATAAAAAATATTTATAGAAATGGTGCGTTTATGCCCCTTTGGCCAAAAATGGGTTAAGATGACAGTACATAGTTTCATAAAAGTAGTTTTTAACACTCCAAAATTAAGGTAAATAATGGCTTAGCCAATCAGTAACGTTCGCTGAATTCTGAGGGAATAAAGATCAGAAATCGTTTAAGAACTTGGGAGAAAATGCCGATACGGACCGGTTTATTAGCTTTACCATCGTCAAACACTCGCACAAGTTAGATTTGTGCTTAAAGATTCGATCACCAGGAAACGTTGAACATGCGAAAAATTAAGGATGATCAGTAATGAAGAGACGATGACTATCCGAGGCACCGATGATAGGTCAGCTAAATCCCGATCAAGAATTACTACTAGGGTGAGATTTTCTGATTTTTACTCGGCTTTATAAAATTTAAACCAAATGACCCGGCCAACAGTTGTGCATTTGTATAAACTTCGACAAAATAAAAATAAACTCACTTTTATATATTTGATACTTATTGCTTAGCAAATTAACATTAATAACATCAAAAGAAGTAGTTTAGTTAAAATATTACATTTTTCTCTTTTTGAATGCTAATTTTCTGTTTTCTTTTATTGCAGATGGGAAAATTTTCACCCACCTTTCCTTTGTGTCATCAGTTTTGTTCCACCTAGAATAGTTCTAGTAATTTCATGATTTTCTTTTATTGCAAGGCTTACAGTAACCATCCATGTTTGAGTTGCTGATATATGAAAAAAACGAACTTGCTTTACTGAAGAAATCGAGAGATCATCCTGAAAATAGCAAAACCCCAAAAGAGAACTTTGCTTAGGCGTAGTAAAGAAATTTCGTGCATGTAAAAACACATTTTACAACCATTCAAACTTTAATATCAATGACAAGAAGCCGTCTGCGAGTAATATATGCGCAAAAGTATTCCATTTGCAGGGCATAAAAAAATAAACTATCTGCACATGTAATCCAAACCTATCTGCAAGCTCATAAAAACTCATAACAGAATGCGTAATGCCTAAATGAACGCATGTATACGTATACGTACACATGTATATTTAACGTGCTTGCGCTTTAATCAGTTCAAAAAAATTCTTCTAATTCATTATCATTTATCGCAAAACTATTTTCAAGACTTTCGAATTATCCCTGGAAGTATCCGTGAACGACGTGCGTCTAAAGTATTTAACTATGTTTGAAGGTAACTTGGAAAAGCATCTCAGCACCCACACCAACGATAAGATTTACGTTTGCAATGTGTGTCAAAAAGCATTTACTAAACCGTCAGCTTTGAAAGTACATTTCCGTATTCACACTGGGGAGAAACCCTACTTCTGCAGCGTGTGTCGGAAAGCATTCACTCAGCAGAGTCACTTGAACAGTCACCTCCGCGTGCACACTGGAGAGAAACCCTTCGTTTGCAACATGTGTCAGAAAGCTTACTCTGCCCTGCACGGTTTGAAGAATCATTACCGAACCCACACTGGGGAGAAGCCCCATGTTTGCGATGTGTGTCAGAAAACATTATCTTGTAAATATACCTTGAAAAAACACCTTCAGGTTCACACAGTAGAGAGGCCTTACGTCTGCAACGTGTGTCGGAAAAGATTTGCTGATCAGAGTAACTTAAAAGATCACCTCCGCACTCACGCAGGAAAAAAGCCTCATGCTTGCAACGTGTGTCAGAAGGCGTTCACTCAGCTGGTTGAATTAAAAAGTCACCTCCGGGTGCACACGGGAGAGAAGCCCTATGTTTGCAACATTTGTCAGAGATCTTACGCTGGCATGTCTGGTTTGAAGGCTCATTACCTCCTCCACACTGGGGAAAAGCCATATGTTTGCGATGTGTGTCAGAGAGGATTCTCTTCTAAAGATAGCATGAACAGACACCTTCTCCTTCACGCGGGAAAGAGACCTTACGCTTGCAATGTGTGTCAGAAAGCATATCTTCGGAAGACCGAATTGAAAATACACATGCGTTATTTGCACACTAGGGGTAAACTCTACATTTGCAGCGTGTGTAGAAAGTCTTTTGACAACCAGGCTATCTTAGACAGACACCGTCTCACTCACACAAATGTAAAGCCCCATATTTGTAATGTGTGTCAGAAAGAATTTGCTGGATTGGGTGATATGAATCGGCACCTCTGCATAGTGCTTGGAAAAATCGAATTTTAGGAATCGAATAGTTTGCACTTCTGTTCTTTCATACATTTATTAAAAAAGAAAAAAAAACTTAGTGTTTGCCTTTCTCTATTTTGATGTTATTGCGTTGTTCGGAAAGTAATGTCGTTTTATTACATAGAACTCAAACAAGTAAATTTTCAACTAGTATTGATTTACAAACAATCTGTGCCTAGGCATAGGACACGTATTTGTTAAATTTTAAAGGGATAATTTTATAAATAATACTTTTTTCTTTAAAAAAAAATGGACACCCTCCCCTTTTTTTCACGTCTACCCTCCATGAAGAATCATATTAGAAATGTTCTGAAATCGACTTTTAGGCATTCGCGAGATCTGTGTTTTACAGGAAGAATTTTATGGATATCTCTTTTCTTCTTTGAAATCACGCAGGATATGTGAAAAGAATGTTTTAGCCCCCTTTCCCCATAAGTTACGAATTTTGAAAATTGCTTTCCAAGCCAGCACCTACGCTAAAAAACTCACATACGTGCCGAATTTCGTATTATTATCTTCAATCGTTTTGTCTATGCAAAATATTGACATACGAAAAAAAACGACATTACTTTCCGAAACTCCAATACATGCTGAAAATCACTGAACATACAAAATTGACGGACATACGAAATGAGATCCGAAGAGCTTTTTAAGGAGCAAAATAGCAATATTGGCGTCAAACATGTTTTTCGGTATGCCGAATCCAAACATTGTATTTTCTAATTTGAAATTTTAAGCTATTTGCTCAAAATCGCTGAAAAAATAAAATTACGACCATGCAAAATGAGATGCTACTAAAAATGCTTTCTTTCTGTGCTACCTATGTTTTCTTTCAAATAATCAAATTGTATGACGTCATCGTCAGAGAGATGCAATTTTTAACTTGCATTGTCTTTTTTTTTTTTTTTACTTTAAATTTTGTAAATTTTGACTATACAATATGGGGGGGGGCGTAATAATTTTAAGCTTAAAAAAGAATAGATTAAATAGATCACAATGCCAATTTGTTTACATCTAATCAAACTACTGAATAAGGTGGTTGATGGTTGCTTTAATAAGTTGCTGCCGAATTTCTGTGAAATCTGTATTTCTTCCACAATAATTATTTTTAAATTAAATAATTAATTCACATTTAATCATCTAAATTCATAATTAATCAAGAGTTAGTGATTTATTCGAAAAGTATTTATTTTTCTTCTAAATAAATACATTAAGTTAATTTTTAGAGAGAATATATCTAGCGTTCGTTTTTCTTTTCAAACCCGTAGGGACCGTTCAAACACGCATGAAATCATCCATGAGAGTGTATTCGGCAGTGGCCGATTAACCTCTGAAAGTGAGGGAAGCTCAGTCTCATTTCGGGGGGGGGGGGGTCGACTCATCCCCTTTTCGTTTCGGAAAAGTAAAGTTTTAATGATTTTCTTTCATAAAAATATTTTATTCATTAATCTTTATACAAGTTTAGTTCATTGTAACGAGATTTTATAGTATTTTTGAAATTACTTTAAAAAGTAAACTGAAAATTTTACCTCATTGGAACATTAAAAATTATTTATTGAGTCGTATTTTACATTAGACATGACAATTTACAGGAATTCTTTGTTTTGGTGATCATAGGTGGACGGGGCCCCGGGACAAGAAGTTATTTTGGGGCCCCTATACTATCACAAGCATTTTAACTTATTTTTGTTTGCTGTTGCATTCTCCCGACATAAAAATAAAATATTTTTAAAGAATACTAAAATTGAATAAAAATTACCTATTTATTTATACTTTTTAGAACAAGACTATGTATTTAAAAGTGATTTTAATATTTTTTTAGTCCGTTTGTATTATTGCGCAAGGGTGCGCTCATTCAAGGAATGGCGATTACGAGGCACGGGAGCAAAGTTTCTCCCGCGAAAAAATCTTCTTCATACACCAAAAAAGTTCAAAATTTTCTTTCCTTCATCATGAGATAAAAAATGTTAACTAATGGATATTTTGTGATAGGCATATATATGGCCATACCATACGTTTTCAAAAATTCCTAACTTCTTGTTTATTGATCCATGAGTCTTAAAGACCATTCAATTAGAAGAACAGAAAATAAATTTCTAAGTCCATTTATTGTTAAAAATTATGCGAAAAATATTACAAAGGAAATTTAGTTGCAAAAAATTTATTACTACACTGTATATGAATATGTAATAAATCGTGATAATATTAAATCGGAGATTTGGGGGTGCTTATTTTCCCGGGGCCCCGCATGCCTGTATGATAATCAGGCTCTGTTGGTGACATAAAAATGACCACATGTAAGTTCAGAATTAGAAGTCGTTTAACATAACATATTGGAAGTCTACCCCTTTCTGCCGATCCAATGTTCCCCATAATAGGAAAAACTCGCAACTGCCGCAGGCGTCCCAGGCAAAGACATCGTAGAATGAACAAGGGCGGCTCCAGGCTGAATTTTCGGAGGGGGCCACTGAACTCTTTAGATAGTCTATAAATTGTTTAAAATGCCAATTGAACATGAGGAATCGTAAAGTATACTAAAGTTCAAAAACAAATAGTTCGGAGGGGGCTATGGCCCCCTCGCTGGAGCCGCCCTTGAGAATGAACCAATTTAGAAATGTTCGACATGAAGTACTAGACTTTTGAAAAACCTTAAATATAGCTTTTCACTTCTCTCATTAAGTCTTTAACTTAAAAGGTTATTTAAAAACAAAATTTTGAATTTTCATCACAATTTTTCAGTCATTTTTGGCTCTCCCTGCAAACTCTGAAGGGAAGCTTAAGCTTCCCGAGCCTTTTCGGTAATCAGGCCTAGGTATTCGTGACCGCTCGCTGAAGTCACAAGTGTCCGTAAAAAGTATGTTCACAAAAACGACTGTCGACTGTAGTACTAAATTAAAATTTCAGTTTTACACTGTTACAGAAAGTAAGGTCTTGTAGTTAAGTTCATTATTTCCTGTTACCATTCAAATGGATGAAATCTAAATATCTATACTAAATATTCTTTAATAGGCTTTATTTTATTTTTTTAGATCTAAAAATTATAATTGGCATAAAATTTTTTAATATGTAAACAGTGAACTTCGTGATTAATAAGTGTGTGAAATTCTCTGAAGCAGAGCCTTATTATCGCATGGGCAAATCGGTACCCCCGGCTTGAAAGGGCCCCCAATAACAAATGTTGTTCTGAAATATTCTTTTTAATATAAAAATGTTATAGAAACTAAAACAAATTTCACAGTCGGGGGCCCAATAATTCATCAATGCCCGGAGCCCCTGTTGGTCATAATCAGGCTCTGCTCTGAAGTCTGCAACACACAGATGTTTAAATATGAATAATCCTTTTTCTTAATCTATCAGTCATTTCTGAAACTAAATTTTTACATGAGGCAACTGGTGCAGCAATTGTTAAAATGAAAAATATACGAACTTTATATTTTAAAAATTGGGAGGGGTTGACTCTCTACAATAGCTCGTTCATTACGCCACTACTTGAAACAAACCACACAAGTCCGAAAATAAATGTTCCAAATTCAACAACAAACAATGACAAATGCCTAGTTTTCTTATAAAAAGTGCTTATTAAAGGGAGCAAAAAGAACCATTTTTATTTAATTCACCTAAAGGCTGTTTTATATGATTAGCAATATTCGACTGCATTTAATTTTAGTTTATTGAGGACTCTCCTTTTTCAATAGAAGGACGACTTAAAGTCGGATTATCCCCACCATGTCACAGCGGTTATGTCACAGAAAATAGTAGACGGAAGGCGCCTTGTTCAAAACCAGCTCGCGTCCACCGACCTAATCGTTTGGAGTTTTCTGAGGTTTTTCTCCGAAACTTTGCGTAAATACGGGTAATACCCCTTAGAAAGACCCCACGGAGAGCACCCCCTTGCGTTATCCTATCCGAAATACATGTTACACAAACAAAGAAAAGTTGAATTTTTATAGAATTATTTAAATTTAAAAATAAGTTTTTTGCTGTCGTTATTTGTAGATTTCCTTAACGCTCCTAAATTTCTGTAAGCTTTCCACTTCTCCTGAAAGTCCCAAAACCCACAAGAATGTGTTATTGCCCACTAGATCAGCACGGCTCCCAAACTTTCAACATTGCTCTTCCCAACCAAGGAGGTTCAACTAATGGAGAAGCCCATGTTCCCCGTTTTTGATGCCAAAAATCACGCCCCCTCATCCCCCAAAGCATTGGATATCGTCATTGGAACATGGGTAAATTTATATATTTGAAATTATACAATAAAAAACAAGTTAATACGTGTAAACAACCTTCCATAAACATAAAATGGATAAAAAAATTGGTTAGTAACTCTTAAATTATTTTTATTAACAATTTCCGGAACTCGTTTTTTAATGCATCTCTATGCGTTCTTCAATCTTTTGGGGGGAATAAGGGGGCCTGGCAAAGGGCGTTGGCAACTCCATTAGTTAAACCTCCGTGATCCCAACAAAGGATAATCTGGAATGACGCCCACATTCCGCAGCAAGCATAGTCTTTATTCTTTAACAGTGAGCATTTTAGCCACCTTTTCTACAAAATAATGTTATCGGTAAAGTTGAACAAACATTTTAAGCGAAAATAGCAAGTATTATAGAGGCACATTGAGCGAAAGTATATTTGTTTTGGCGTAAAAATAAGAGGATTTTTAAAACATATGCATTACCACTTGCCCTTTTACTGTTATTCTCGCCCCCCACCCCCTGCAATCACTCTGTGCCCATCAAGGGATGCGTGCCCCCACCGTTGGCGGTCCCTGCACAAGACTGCTCTAAATAATGTTTTGTCCCTAAAGCGACATCACAAGGAAGTGCTCGTACTCTCGTCCACTGTATGCAGGAGAGAGGTCAAGAATGAAAGAGTGATTCAATCAAATTGAACGACTCCTCTTTAACGGTGTAAAATAGGGCGAATCGTTTCTAGTAATGTTAGTAATTATTAAACTGATTTTTTTAGTACGGATATCTATTCAAACAAGATTGAAAAGAAAGTTTGGCTGGCTTTCCGATTAGCTACCGCTTGGCGACTTCCTACTACTGGCGCGCTTTTGTATCTGGCGACAGCCTTTCTCCCCTGTTTCACTTGGCAACCTCCGGATGGGAATATCGGAAGGGGAAATATCTGTGATTCGGAACCAGAACAATCTTAGTGAATCAGGTGTATTTGAAATGAATCGGTTCTGTTCGGTACTCGTGATTGCTGTGTCGGGAAACAGGTTTAGTACGAGAAAATGTGTGTCAGGCTCTAGCTTTGTGTGAGATAAATCACTTTCGCCCTGCAAGGATATATGATAACCGCAAGTCATCTAACAGCTATACATATTCAAAATAAACTATATATTTTCTCCACGCTTTTTTTTTTCGATTATTTTAAAAACCATACACACTTTTCATAAGTAAAGGGGGGGGGGGGAGTAAACTCACCGGGAAGTTGAAAATGTACGGTATATGATGGCATTATTTTTTTATGGCATACACTAATTTAACCACATTAAAGGAATTTTCGATTGAGGTATTTTATGTAACGCTCATTTTAATTAATTAATATTTTATTTGATGTATTAGGTATTCTATTTTAAAGTGTTTTTGTCGATTAAGTGCTTTATTTCGATTGCACATAGTAGGAAACAATGTAATTTTGATTAATCATCAATAATTGCACAGAAATGAATTAATGTCACTTTACCCCCTGTAGTGACGACTGACGCATGTATGCACTAAAAACTGCAACTTTTGAAAAAAAAATTTCATAAGTGGGATTTTTTTTTTTTTTTTTTTCCAGTTCATATTTACAATTAAATCATTTATGAAAGTGAAAGATCTTTCATTTTGTCCAGTGTCTTAAACTTACGTTTCTTTTTAAATTTAATCAAAGTATTTTAAAATATTATGGATCAAGAAAGAAGATAATTTCTTCTGCAAAAAAGCTTCATTGCATCAAATTTTGAAAAATCAGACCTTCTTTTTCTTTTCTTTTTAAAATAAATAAATAAATAAATATTGTGAGAGTAAAAAATTGTCAGAAAGAAACTTATTCCGTTCCTAAAATTTTTATTATTATTAAATATTTTGGCTGCGTTCCTTGTTTGGAAAATTATAAATTCCCAACTATCATTGGTCCCCCCACCCCCACCCCCGAAAAAAAAAATCTTTTTAAACTGTCAATACATATTTTCCAACAAAAATAATTAAAACTTTCCCTTTAAGTTTTGTAAATGTATCACATTCACTTTTTTTTTTTAATTAAATGCTTGACTGTTAAAATACAGATTGATTAAATCGGTGTTCCAAGGTTCAAGTCCCCAATAAAAAAATATTTTGTTTCATTCTCTTTCAATCTGAATCAGATCCCGGGTTCGGGTGCCTTCGCGCTTCTGTTGATCTAACGGTCTGGAGTTTAGGTTTTCTCCAGATGTAACGTGAATATGCGTTAGAACCCCTTAGAAAGTTCTCCTACCAAGGCACCCCCCCCCATCCTTGTCAGATCACCCTATCGTAGCGTGCCATAATCACACAAACAAATTCAGTCTGAATCATTAGTTTTTTTTAAAAAAAGATTTTAAAAATAATACTAATAACAACACACCAATGAAAATTCCAAAAATAAATAAATAAAAATTGATAAAACTAGTATTGAGATTTATTCAAACATTTATGATGGACCTTTCAACCAAATTTTAGTGGATTCAACAAAAATTTAATGCGGATGAATCATTTTTAGATAGTATTATTAATTAGCATATTTTAATAAGTTAAAGACTGATAATAATTGTTTTAGTATTTTTCATAATCAAACAACACTATAGCAATATACAAAACTTTATATTAACTGGTTAATCAATACTGAAGTTTTTTACCGTCCATTATCTGCTAAATAGCAAGTGACAGTCGTAAATGAACACAAAATTAAAGGGAAAATTTTTTCCTGTCCGACCCGTTCAGCCCAAGTTGCTGTAAAAAAATACGCAAATACTGAGCACGGGAATGTCTTTGATCTCAATAAAACACCGACAGACGAACAATGCGGTGTGAGCACTGCCCCAAGCGAAGAAGGGAACTGAACAATGGGACATGGGACTGCGCTAATATAGTAGGGTCAAATGCTGTCTGCTTCCCCCCCCCCCAAATCCCTGTCATTATTAATCGATTAGAACAGAAAACAAGAATATTACAAACATAAATTGTACATTTATAAAATAGAATATATTGGTGCACCAATTAATGTTACTTTTTCTGTTAGGCTGATTATATATATATATATATATTAAATTGAAATGTGTGTGCGGTGGCGCCTGATGATAGAGCACACCATTTCAATATTAATTCCATTTTCCGTCTATTTGTGGTTACATGTGATTAGGCTTAAAAAGCACACCAGTTCTAATTTGGCGCTTTATATCCAATTTTTCCACTCTTTCATTGCCTTAAAAGGCTATATTTAAACACTTATCCGGTATAAGCTCGTTAATTGGCACCATGTGCTATCTACTTTTTTATTTTTTTATATTTTTTTCACTTTATCAATGGATTATCTTGGGATTTCACTTTACGTAAGTAAGCTATTATATTATATATATATATATATATATATATATATATATATATATTTAAATACTTTGTTGTTGACTTTGTGCGTGGGTGGGGTGGAGGGGTAGAAACGCGCTTCCAAAATCAGATACGAGTAAGACTAACTCTGGTATTTATCATAACTCCTCAAGAAGAAAAACTCCTCTCGCATTTGTTGACAAATGTAGTCCGATGGTGGATAATACGTACGTGGACAGGTTAAAACAAGGAGCAAGATTTAAAAAAAAATTACCCATCTATAATGAAATGCTTCGATCTATTTCTCTACCCCCCCCCCCCCTTACACACACACTTCCTCAAATAAGCTACATTAAAGGTTTACATACGTAAAATTATAATTTTATTGCAACATTTTTAGAATAATCGAATAAATGTGCAGTTTTCTGTAAAATTACATTTAATTTCTGAGTTGTTTTAAAATACTTTCATATATTACGCCCGAGCAGCAGACGAGAGCATAGCTCTCTCAACTGGGAGACGAAAGGTGCCTGGTTCAAACCCAAGTCGCGTTTCTCGACCTAACTGTTCGGAGTTTTCTGTGGTTTTCTCCGAAACTTTGCGTAAATATGGGGTAGAACTAGAACCTTTTAGAAAGACACCCAAGAACGGCACCTCCCCCCCCCCCTTCAGCTTAGATCCTTAGAGCACATAATCGGACGTAATCCCACAAAATTATAATATTAGATTTTACTTATTTCAGTTTTGTAACTTTATTTAAAATTAATTTAATTAGTAATTGATCAGTCGACGGGGAATCGGGCTGAGGACCAAAGAATAATCTGAAAGAGGATGAGAACGTTAATCTGTGGGGCCGTATATCGCTTTGCTGGGTTACTTTTTTGGTGAGAGATACTTAAAACTGGGTTAATACTTAAAATTTAAAGTTATCGTCATTCGAAACTGCTTTGTTTTTCGTTTGGTTGCAGCATGACACATTCTGGTCTTTGTTTTACAAAACAATCAAATTAAATAATTGACAAATTATAATTAATTTAATTAATAAATAGCTATTAGGGATGCAACGGATATCGTGCAAACAAACTGCATCCGGCCAATATGGCAGTAGCCGGATATTACAAATATCCGGCAGTACATCCGGGCTAAAATTATATACAGAGAAATAACATAAATAAACATAATAAATGAATAAATTCTAAAAACTGTAATAATAAAAAATGCGAAGAAACAAAGTTTTGTGAAAATATTTTGTTTTCAATACTTATTAGAATGTATTTTTAGCATTATAGAAAAGGAAAAAAATTAAGTACTATCTTTTTTTAAGATTGGAGTAAATTATTACTGGAAGAAATTATCCATCTTTGTACGAATTCGGTTACCATTTTTTCCACCATAAATTGATCTGCTTATGAGAATAGTGTACTTGTTGTAGTACTGCTGGCTGGTGAGAAAATCTCTCCCCCCCCCCCTCCTAATTTTGATAAAAGTATGGAAAATTGTTACATTGATTTTCTAACAGTTGAAAGGAGATGTCTTTCTTTCAAAAACTGATCTTTTAAGATACTTATCTAAATCTGGAGGGAGAACATCCATGACATTGTTATTTGTATGACTTTAATTGCAGTAAAACTGGTACTCAATTCATGGAAACAATACCAAAAGGATTTCTGATTTTTGAATTAAATTATTTGAAACTAATGAGAAAATTTAAAGAAAAAGTAATAGCTCAATAATCGAAGAAAACAAGTAAAAATAAAACAAAAAAGGAGAAAATATACTGCTGCCGGATAATCGAATATCCGGTTAAAAGTTTGGCCGGACAGTCGGTACCTGGTATCCGGCCATATTGATATCCGTTGCATCACTAATAGTTATATAAAGAATTAAATAATTTCTTTATTTTATTATTTTCAAGAGTAAGTACATCGTTATGTAAAAATGAAGAAGACATTCTTGTAGTGCAAAAAAAACAATTATTTACAACAATTATTTTACACTGTGAAAATCTGTTATACTTTAGTATCAACAGAAATATTATAAGAAAGCAATAGTACATAAAGATTTTTACTCTATTTAGTGGTGTATTTTTATTTAATTTCTTATTTTGTGAGTGTGTGTGGAGGGGGGGGGGGTTGCAGAAGTGCATATGATGATTTTTTAGGAGCATTTGGAATGTAGTCAAATAAAACTCATAAAATGTTTAAAAAGCATTTTAAATTATACACAATACTTTATTTAAAAAATTCAGATGTATTACAGTTAAGCAGAAGTATTTATGAGAAAAAATAAAAGATTTTTGAAACTTTTTTTTTGAAGGTGGGGAGGGGAAGCTAATTTTAATGGAAACTTCCAAAAGAGATAAATACTAAATATATTAATGTAACTCTGTTCGCGCCCCGTTTGGACGCACGTTCCATTCTCACTTCTATTATTTCATGCCCACCTTTCACTCAAAAGAGTAAATTCCTTCAGTATTGTGCGCTTTTTTCTCCGGTGAGCTTCTTTCAGCCATCGGGATAAGTTATTGTTATTACCTATAGTAGGAAGTCCGAAATCCGGAAGTCTAATAACTGGAATAATTCATAATCTGTGTATTTTTATCTTCCAAAAATGTTATTTAAAAAATGAAAAACTCATCAGGATTTCTTATTTTGCCCACTTACAAAAAAAAAAAAAAAAAAAAAAAAAAGTAAACAACAGAGAAGAAAATAAATGAGTTATACTCGAATCCCGTTTTAACAAAGTCCAAGGGACTAGAGACATCATTTCGCTCTGACAAAATTTCGCTGTTACTGATATTGCATCTCCATACTGTATAATTTGATTGGCGGGTGACCAAAGTTTTCGTAATAGTGAGATTTACGCTGTAACGGACTTAGCTAAAATTGGATTCGACTGTATTTATATTTTGTGTTATACATCTATTTAAAGCTGCTTGAATTGAGCGATCCACATATTTTATCAGGCTTTGCTTGCTCAGATTTTAATATGAATCCAAGAGAGCGGCGCAAATCTAAAACAAATATAGAACTAAGAACAGAATTGCTAGTTCCATGCAAAAAAGATACACGGCCTTACAGATTTAACGCGCATGTTCTCCGTGTATAATATGGTCAGGTCAGATTTTCTTCTCGGGTCCCACCCCTTCGAGGTGGGATTGTTTAATGTCATTATTTATGATACGCATATTTCGCATAATGCGAAAAGACTTGTCAGAAATGGTAAAATGAAACTAAAGGGTTTTCGCTTTTTTTGTGAAAGCTTTCAGAGAAAATTTGGAACTGAAATATGGAAGAGAAACAGGAATAAAAGTAAAAACCTCCTCGTATGGAATGATTATATAGAAGGGTTGTGGGCTTAATCTTTTATTTTCAACATTGAATTCAAATATATAAAATGCACGTCTATGATTTTCAAGACTACGGAAAAAACAATAGAGGAAAAGGATATCAGACACTATATCCCGTCAAGAAAAAATAGAATTACCCTTTTAGCATTTTGCTAAAGCTTTTTTCATAAAGAATTTTTGAGCTCAGCTTAAACCCTAGACAATATGAATTATAAAGAATATAAAGACATGCACTTTGTAATTTTTATTTGAAGAAAGTAATGTTTTTGCAACATAGAACTACTTAGTATATACTCACTAAAATATTTATAAATTTTACTACCATTTAAATATTTGATCTTAAGTTCTATGGCTGTATTATAAATGTCTGCGAATGCTGTGGTGGTGATACGCTTAAAAACTGCTCAAGTTAGCAAGTTATATCACAATGAATATATGCATACCACAAAATACAAATAAATAAAATAACAAATAGCATCTGGAATGAAATTGAGAGATAATTTATCTCTTTTTATATATGTATTTATTATATTTCTATTCGCAATGGTTATTTAATCTAGCAGAATGCAGAGAAATTTACTATTGCTTTCTTTTTCCGGAGGAGGGGGGGGGGGGAGAAGCTTTGATGATAAAATTATATAAATGAGAAAATATGTACTAAACTTTTCATAGAATTTCGAACACGCGGAATTCGCGCAGAAGCGTAAAGACAATTAAGAAAATTAGAAAATGTACGGAAATTTCTGAACACGCGGTACTTGAGTAAAAGCGCAGAAATTAGGAAAATGTGAACAGATTTTCAGGATGTGTGATTTTCAGGAATGGTTTTGCTATTTCTATTTTTACGAATTTGTTCATTGGCTTTATTTTATTTTTCCTTGTACAGTTTGAAATTAATTTAAGTTATTACGTTACAACTTCTATTACTTACAATTTGCCAATTTAATTATTATTTATTATAAACAATATGCTGAAAGTATTTAGAAGCGAGGCAGAAAATGTACAAAGAGGTGTAAAAATGTGCAAGGAGGAAAATGTACAGAAACGCGAGAGGTTTTTTAATAAGTGGGATTCGCACAAAAGCGCAAAAATAAGGAAGAAAATGTGCGGAAACGCCCGAGATTTTTGAACACGCGTGATACAAAAATTCTCAGTATGCTATGTAAATGTACACCATAGCGACGGGTAAAGAGGGGGGGGGGGTTGCGATCCACTTGCTCCCATATATAAGAGTCCATACCTCAAATCTAAAAATCATAGCTGAAAATTATTTACCGAATCATGTATCATCCAAAATGCTTTTTAAGTGTCTTATTTTTAAAAAAAAAGTCCCACCCCTTTATTAAAAAATGTGTATATTGTGAAGTATGCCCTTAAAAAAATGCAACATGCTTTTGTAGAGTGACACATTTACACAAGTAATACAAAGCTTTCTTTACGCACTTAAAACAACTCACTCAATAAAACAATACAAAATAATTTAACTATTTACACAACTATTAATTCATTAAATATATCTTAATATGCCATTAGAGTTTAATTAATATGTTTTATAAACAAGGACCAATTGTTTATGTTGGAGAGGATGGGTGGTGGAGGGTAGAGAGAAAGAAAAGGACGAAGAAATTTGAATGAAAATATTTAATAGGTTCTGAGTACCATCTATCACTTATCAGATAACAGAGTAAAAAGGATATATGGCTCTACATATTTAGCAACTGTATTATCTTCCGCTATAGATCTTTGAATGCCCCACCGTGACACAGCGCTTACACAAGTACATGCCGCGAGCCACAGCGGAAGTATTCAAAGACCGATGTCGGGAAGCAACGATTGACGAAGAGAGGGAATCCCTTTCGTTATGTCTTGACACCGATGAGGTCAAAAAGATGAACTGTTCTTTAAACATTGGTAATCAATGCAACTGGAGCGATTTAATCTTTATTTGTAGAAAGTACGTGTGCATGAAAAAATGAAGAAGTATACATTAGTTTAATCTCATTTTGGCTATAACGCTTGTACAAACCAGATCATGCAGTATTTTTGTGAATATTTCGAAGCATGAAGCGATCCGTAATTTTTATCAAATTATATATTCTAAACAAAAGCTTATATTCTATATTTGTATTCTATCTAATGTTTTTTAAAAGAGTAGCTGAAGTGCCCGTCAACTACAGGTACTTCAAATAGTTATTAATATAAAAGTAACTATTAACCAAACACTGTGTAAAAGGTTCTTTTTAATTTATATACTTAAAAAACAATGTACTTTTGATAAATGTAAGCTTAAGATTAGTGTTTATTTATATTTTGAAATCTTTACACAAAATCATTATTGAATCTTTATGTTTCTGAAATAGATGAGGTCCCCAGAAAATATTTTGCCTGTTTTTTGCAGGGAGACCTAAAATTTTAGGAAACGCCACTGGCCATTGGAGTAAAAATAAAGCGAACCTTTACGTGTGTCAAGCTGGCCGGACCACATTTCGCAAAATGAAAAATAACAGGATAAAAAATTAGTGCTCATTAGTGCTCGAACAACAGAATTAGTGCTGCTTATTTAAGCGAGTAATTCACAATTTAATGTGGTCCGGCTATCTTGACATCAAGCTGGCCGGCCACATAAAGAAAAATTTATTTTTTCGGAAATTTTAATACATACAAAATTAGTGCTATATTAGTGCTGGCTGAATACCAAATTACAGAATTTTTTATCCATATTTGAAAAAGTTATTAAATAAATAATGTGGTCCGGCTATCTTGACGTCAAGCTGGCCGGCCACATAAAGAAAAAATTACTTTTTCCCCAATTTTGATATATACAGAATTAGTGCTATATTAGTGCTGGCTGAATACCAAATTACAGAATTTGTGCTCCGTATTTAAGAAAGTTATTAAATAATCAATGTGGTCCGGCTATCTTGACGTCAAGCTGGCCGGCCACATAAAGAAAAAATTACTTTTTCCCGAATTTTGATACATACAGAATTAGAGCTAGATTAGTGCGGGCTGAATACCAAATTACAGAATTTGTGCTCCGTATTTAAGAAAGTTATTAAATAATCAATGTGGCCGGCCAGCTTGACGTCAAGATAGCCGGACCACATTAAATTGTGAATTACTCGCTTAAATAAGCAGCACTAATTCTGAGGCTCGAGCACTAATGAGCACTAATGTAGCACTAATTTTTTAGCCTGTTATTTTTTATTTTGCGGAATGTGGTCCGGCCAGCTTGACACACGTCGAATCTTTAGTACTTTGCCTACAGAGCGAATTCCAGAAGACCACATGTTTCTTTTCAGTGTGGACAATCAGCTTTTACAAGAGGCTTATCGGCGGCCGACGAACAATCCTTTTGTCAACAAAACTGGAAGACAAATTTAAAAGGCTGTGCAACAGATTTTTCAAGGAAAAGGGGGAGAGGGAGGGGAAACAGTTCAGTTAGCAAGAAATAAATAGTTTTGTATAGCAGGTTTGATTTTGACAAACGAGTAGACTAGTAAATGCCGGTCGAACGCGAAAATCCATCATTAGGCTTTCTCACGGTTTAAAGCTTGATGTGAATGCTAAACACAAAGCAATTTATTAAATGAAAATTTATATACGTTAAAAATGGAATTGTGTATGCGTGAATAAATTTAAATTTAATAAGTCAAAAAATGTGGAGCTTTAAGAATTCAACTTCCCTAATTAATCAAATAAAAGCAAACAGTCAGAAATTTTTGAATTTAGGGAGCATTATTTTCACGAATTTAATCAGCGTGACTAAAATTGAAATCCAACTAGTCTTCGAAAAATCTTATCAAACCAATAAAAGAACTCGGAAATTTTTGAACATCATAAATTTATTCAGCAAAAGGATTCGGAAATTTTTTAATTTCGGATTTACAACTCATACAGAGGAAAAATAAAAAAACGTGATACAGAAAAAAAAAAAAAACCACGCTAATCGAGACTGTTTATTTATTTATGGGAAGGGGGGCGGGGGGGAGTACACATCATCCTTTGAAAAATGTATCAATCTTTATTTAACCTCGCGCTGATAAAGTAATTTTTATTTCTAAATTGTGAGGACAGGATGATTTGATGTATTAAAACACAACCAGGGTTTCAGTGGCGAATCCAAATGGAGGGCTATGGGGCGATTACCATTTCAGCCTTTACCTGAGCACACTTGAATCAAAAACTTTGCTGAATCTTTAGGGAATTAATCCACCATTGAACCTATGTTTACCATGCTCGCTCTCATTTTTTTAAAGGACGGAGCGGAAAGGACTCACTTTTTGTGACCAGTGTTCCTACCTGCACGTGTGTCTTTGATTGCTCAGATAGAGACCACCCTTGCGAGATAAACAGGTTAAACCTGGGTTCAATAGTTAAAAAAGAAAAACGACTGGCCCATTTGTAATAAAATGCTTGTATACATTTATCGCTCTTCCCCTCTTGAAACTTTTCACTGGATTGGACAGGGGGGGGGGGGGTTCCTTCAAATGATTAAAATAGACTTTAAGATGTAGAGTACTTACCGTCAAAACTACTTTGGCTTATATTTGGGGGTGGGGGTGGGGAGGACGAAACAAATCATAACAAAGTTAAAAATACTGAAACAATGATTACAAAAGCCTTTCCAATACAATCTTTCTGGCGCACACAATATGTAACGCAGTGGGGGCGGGGGCTATCGGAATATATATTCCCAAATTTTTAAATTACTTAGCATAAGCGTTATATCGTACAAAATTCCATCTATTGATACACTAATATTCTTCATTTCTCCTGGAGACATTTTTTTCTGGCTACGCGCCTGATGCAATGAATAATTAACCTGCATCCTTCCATCCTTGTAAAGAATTCGACAGCAGTGAATCCACTCCCATGCATATCGTTGCTTACCGGCCTAGGTCTCTGATTACTCCTACTATGGCATATGACCACAAGACGTATTCCAGGAAGCAATGATGGTCACAGAAAAGGAATCGCGGCCGCGTCTATGCAAGGATGAAGCTAACAGGTTATAGCAAATAAGACGCTAAATTATTTGTTTAATTAACTACTGTAGCGCTTAGTCTATGTCAAATATTTTGTTTGCCTCTGCAAACAATATTTTCGACGGAAAGCATTTTGTTAGAAATTTTAGTTATTATACTAACTGCTTTTAACTGAGACACGCATTTTTTGTTCTTGTCAAAAAGGCTTGACTGTAAAGGGGGGGGGGGTGTTCTTAAAAATACTAGGCTTACAAACTGTTTTGTTAAGGAACTATACAAGAATATGGTACTGTATCTTGAAAATAATAAAGAAATTGTTAAATTCTTTTCATTATTATAAATTTAATACATTAATCCTTTAATACAGTGTTTACTAGAACGCGACCGAGAAACGCGCATTTTTCTTTTCTTTTCCTCTCATTAAAAAATTATTACTGTGAAAAATTCTCGCCCTTACAAATTGGTTTCATTCTGCACAAAATTATCGCCTCTCGAAAGATTTGGACCCTTTAAAAAAAAAAAAAAATGTCGCGCATGCTTCCATTTTTCATAAAGTGGCGTAAAATCCTCGCAGTTTGATTTTTATTGCATGTAACTAGGGCTGGCCTGCAGACTTGTAGGCCCAGTTACATGCTATAAAAAAAATCTGATGTGACCAACACATGACTTCCTTGCACGTCTTTTAAATCAAAAATGTTTTTTACGCACTTCCTCTAAACTTATTTGTTTGAAAGATATAAAATATCAATAATAGTAAGATATAGCGATTTCTAGCCAAACATTTCGATATCGCCAAGCTGAGTTCAATTTGAAAGATTTCTTTCTGACACTTTATTTGGCGATATTTCACCAAAAGCCGACAAACTTGAGATAGTCAGCGAGATTTTGGGGATAGCCAAAGTAGTCATTGACCACAGACTTTCAATGAATTGAATGCATCTATACACCTCAATGTATTAAAAGTCATTTGGCTCACCATGTAAATAAATTTTCAGTCGATTGCTGTCAAAAAAGATATTGAAAACCGTTCGATATTAGTTCTAAATACAAAAGTTCAAAATTCTACGGGTTAAAGTTTTAGAGTTATACAAAATACGAAATAATTTTTGGCGCCAAATTTGGCGATATTTCGGCGAAACTCGTCAATGTCGACGACATTTGGCAAGATATTAAGCATGGACCAACAATGACAGATTATCGCCAAATTTGGCGATATTTCGCCGAAACTCGCCAAGAACGATGACAAATGGCGATACTTTGGGCATGGACCAAATGACTGACTATCGCCAAATTTGGCGACATTTCGGCAAAACTCGCCAAGGTCGAGGACAGACGGCGAGATTTTGGGCATGTACCAAACAATGACTGTCTACAATTGTATTATATTAAAGATGTCCATAGACATTAAAGTACTGAAATTCTTTTCGGTAGTCCTGTAAATAAACTCTCCAGTAGATTTTAACCAAAAATCGAGATGCACAACTAGATGTTACAACAATCTTACATATGAAATTTCATAATGGTTTTTGAGATTTGAGAGTTAAATATGCACACACGTACACAAAAAAGTCGCCAAGCTTGGCGACTTTTGGCATAGTTCTTGAGGGAGGCACGTGACCGTGGTCGGACCATTACCTAACTTATGTGGTAGGACGGTATTGTGCTTGAAATGGATGAATCACCTAAAATTGCCATTGACCGTAATGTATTGGAAATCTTTTGAGTGTTCCTGTAGCAGAACTGTAAATGATAAAGACACTTTTTTTACCGGAGAAATTCATTTTCTAACTCTTTAAAGCATATATCACTTCTGAGTCGTTTGAAATAGCCCAATACCTCTAAAAAACGCTTTGATGAATTTCGGCCCATAGAGCGTAATGTATTTCGAATATTTTAGGCGGTTCTGTAGATAAACTATCCAGTCGAATGGAACCGAAAGGGGAGGTGCACAACTAGATGTTACAACAATCTTAAATATAAAGTTTCAACATTCTACGCCTCATAGTTTTTGAGATATGCGAGTTTAATGAATTTCGGCCCATTGAGCGTAATGTATTTCGAATGTTTTGGGCGGTACTGTAGATAAACTATTCAATCGAATGGAACCAAAATGGGAGGTGCACAACTAGATGTTACAACTATCCAAAATATGAAGTTTCGACATTCTACGCCTAATAGTTTTTGAGATATGCGAGTTTAATGAATTTCGGTCCATAGAGCGTAATGTATTTCGAATCTTTTGTGCGGTCCTGTACATAAACTATTCATTCGATTGCGACCAAAAGGGGAGGTGCACAACTAGATCATAGAACAATCCTAAATATCAAATCTCAACATTCTACGACCCATAGTTTTTGAGATATGCGAGTTACATACATACATACGTACGTACGTACAGACGGCATGGAAAAACTGACCACAATAAACTCGCCGCTGGTCAAAATGAGTTGCAGACGCTTTAATATGATCGTGCATGCTAGTCTACGATGAGATGCATCGAAAAAATTCTTAAAATTAAATTTAGAGGTAGTCAAAATCGGATTTTTTGTCGAAATTTGGCCCCCAAAATTTTTCGGGATCACATTACTTCCTTATACTACGTACAAGGAAGTAATAACTAAAATTCATAAATACTCTGATTTGGGGTGTTTACCGGAGGCAAGTGAAAGTACCCATTTATAAATACCTTACCCACTGGGTATTTACCCAACTCGCATCTATAGTGAGAAATTCTCACCCATTTTTTTCCCCACAATGAAAACCCTGTTATATGTCATTGGCTTTTTTTATTTTATTTTATTTTATTTTTTAAGAACGTGTACTAAAATTGCAAAAATTAGCAAAGAACATCGGTATCTTCATTAATACTACTTCTCACTCACCATAACAGAGAAGAAGAATATAAAGCCTCACAGATTTAACGAGCACGTTCACCATGATAAGTTTCATCGTAAGTCCGATACCCTAGTAACTATCTGTTACTACACCAATTATATTATATTTATCCACATGCTTTTTTAAGTATTCAATTTTTACTTCCTTGTACGTAGTATAAGGAAGTAATGTGATCCCGAAAAATTTTGGGGGCCAAATTTCGACATAAAAACCGATTTTGACTACCTCTAAATTTAATTAAAAAATTTTTTTCGATGCATCTCATCGTAGGCTAGCATGCACGATCATATTAACGCGTCTGCAACTCATTTTGACCAGTGGCGAGTCTACTGTGGCCAGTTTTTCCATGCCGTCTGTACGTACGTACGTATGTACGTACGTACGTACGTATGTATGTAACTCGCATATCTCAAAAACTATTGGTCGTAGAATGTTGAGATTTGATATTTAGGATTGTTCTATGATCTAGTTGTGCACCTCCCCTTTTGGTGGCAATCGAATGGATAGTTTATGTACAGGACCGCCCAAAAGATTCGAAATACATTACGCTCTATGGGCCGAAATTCATTAAACTCGCCTAACTCAAAAGCTACTAGGCGTAGAATGTCGAAACTTCATATTTTGGATAGTTGTAACATCTAGTTGTGCACCTCCCCTTTTGGTTCCATTCGACTGGATAGTTTATCTACAGGACTGCCCAAAACATTCGAAATACATTACACTCAATGGGCCGAAATTCATTAAACTCGCAAATCTCAAAAACTGTTAGGCGTTGAATGTTGAAACTTTATATTTAGGATTGTTGTAACATCTAGTTGTGCACCTCCCCTTTCGGTTCCATTCGACTGAATAGTTTATCTACAGGACCGCCCAAAAGATTCGAAATACATTACGCTCTATGGGCCGAAATTCATCAAAGCGTTTTTTAGAGGTATTGGGCTATTTCAAACGACTCAGAAGTGATATATGCTGTAAAGAGTTAGAAAATGAATTTCTCCATTAAAAAAAGTGTCTTTATCATTTATAGTTCTGCTACAGGAACACTCAAAAGATTTCCAATATATTACGGTCAATAGCAATTTTAGGGGCATTCATCCATTTCAAGCACAATACCGTCCTACCACATAAGTTAGGTAATGGTACGACCACGGTCACGTGCCTCCCTCAAGAACTATGCCAAAAGTCGCCAAGCTTGGCGACTTTTGGTGTACGTGTGTGCATATTTAACTCTCAAATCTCAAAAACTATTATGAAATTTCATATATAAGAATGTTGTAACATCTAGTTGTGCATCTCGATTCTTGGTTCCAATCTACTGGAGAGTTTATTTACAGGACCACCAAAAAGAATTTCAGTACCTTAATGTCTATGGACATCTTTAATATAATACAACTGTAGACAGTCATTGTTTGGTACATGCCCAAAATCTCGCCGTCTGTCCTCGACCTTGGCGAGTTTTGGCGAAATATCGCCAAATTTGGCGATAGTCAGTCATTTGGTCTATGCCCAAAGTATCGCCATTTGTCATCGTTCTTGGCGAGTTTTGGCGAAATATCGACCAAATTTGGCGATAATCTGTCATTGTTGGTCCATGCTTAATATCTTGCCAAATGTCGTCGACATTGACGAGTTTCGCCGAAATATCGCCAAATTTGGCGCCAAAAATTATTTCCTATTTTGTATAACTCTAAAACTTTAGCCCGTAGATTTTTTAACTTTGTATTTAGAACTATTGTAATATCTAACTGTTTTCAATATCTTTTTTGACAGCAATCGACTGAAAATTTATTTACATGGTGAGCCAAATGACTTTTAATACATTGAGGTGTATAGATGCATTCAATTCATTGAAAGTCTGTGGTCAATGACTACTTTGGCTATCCCCAAAATCTCGCTGACTATCTCAAGTTTGTCGGCTTTTGGTGAAATATCGCCAAACAAAGTGTCAGAAGGAAATCTTTCAAATTGAACTCAGCTTGGCGATATCGAAATATTTCGCTAGAAATCGCTAAACCTTACTATTATTGATATTTTATCTCTTTCAAACAAATAAATTTAGAGGAAGTGCGTCGAAAATATTTTTGATCTAATGGACGTGCAAGGAAGTCATGTGTTGGACACATCAGATTTTTTTGTATCATTTTTACACTAACAACATGCGTCATACTCTGAATGGCCCCTCGTCCCCCCCCCACAATTGACTACTGGGTTGTCAAGGAGTTTGTCAAGGTCACGTTCACGTTTTGTCAAGAAGCACAAACAAAGAAATAGCCCCGGGAGAAGAGTGTAGACAGTGTGAAGGTGTATACTCTCTTTCTTCGTCGCGCGTTGATGAATGATGGATAACACATCCGATCACTAAAACTCAGGGGTTAAAACGGGGGTTGCGATGGGTGAAGGGGGTTCTTCTTCTGAAATATCCGAATCTACAGAATGGATGAAATCATTTTTATCAAAACAAATAGAGGAAAATCTATGGTAGTGCTGAAATGATTGGGGGGGGGGGACGTATCTCCCTATGCTCCCCCCCAATTTTGTACCAAAATCAGTTAAACAATAATTTGTTTAAAAATTTAAAACAAACAGATCTCTGTCTAACAGACAACAAACTAATCTCTGTGTGTGTGTGTGGGGGGGGGGGCACGTTCCCTCCTCCAAACTTCGTGTTATTTTTTTTTTTAACATTTGTTTAACGGGTCATTTTAACTGTTTGATTTAAAATGCGAAAAGGAACTCCAGTCTGTGTCTTGACAAAATATTTTTTTACTTTCCGAACATGTACCATGTAAGGAAAGTATTGTAATCATGAAAAAATTCGAATTCGAGATTTTGGTGTATTTACACGTTTTGAGGTCTTCTGAATTCATTTATGCTATTTTTACGAGATGTATGTATGTATGTGTGTATGTGTGTGTGTGTGTGTGTGTGTGTGTGTGTGTGTGTGTGTGTGTGTGAGTGATCACGATAGCTCCTGAACAGGGCATGCGATTGAGCTCAAATTGGGTATATATGTTATAAACCACCGTCGCAAGACCGGTATTGATTTTGGTGTGTATAGGACTTACAGTTTTTCTACAGGGCTACGACAAAGATTTCTTTTACATTATGGCCTATGGGGAGAAATTCTTGAAAGTGCGCTAGCGTTTAAACGGTACATTCGATTAAGCTCAAATTGGGTATACATGTTATAAACCACATTCGCAAGACCGGTATTGATTTTGATGTGTATAGGACTTACAGTTTTTCTACAGGGCTACGACAAAGATTTCTTTTACATTATGGTCTATGGAGGAAAATTTTGGAAAGTGCGCTAGCGTTTAAACGGTACATTCGATTGAGCTCAAATTGGGTATACATGTTATAAACCACTATTGTAAGACCGGTATTGATTTTGATGTTTATAGGACTTATAGTTTTTCTACAGGGCTACGACAAAGATTTCTTTTACATTATGGCCTATGGGGAGAAATTCTTGAAAGTGCGCTAGCGTTTAAACGGTACATTCGATCGAGCTTCAATTTGATATATATGTTTGAATTATTCATCGATTAAAATTTATTTAAATGCTTGGTAATGATCTTAATCGTAAGTGTTCGGAAAGTCGAGTGGAGTCACTCCAGATTTTTTTAAGTTCACTGTCAAGGTTACTTAATTTAAACAGGGTTATTTTTTAAGCGCTTGGTTTAACAATTTTTCTCATTCCCAATCTGCTGTACTGGTTTAAAATTATTTCTAAATATTACGGTTTCTTTAAAATATTTATTTATTTATATTTTATTTTTCAATGGAATACAAGATATTTTATGCAAAAAAAAAAAAAAAAAAAAAAAGTTTTATTTAGTGAACAAAAGTTAATAACATTTTCCCTTTTCTTAATTGAGTTGTTCTCACAGTTTTACATCAAGTTATAATAGCTGTTTTAGTAGATATTTTTTCTTCTTGCTGTATTTTTTTCATATATGAAGTTCAATATTCGATAATTTATCGATTTAATTTTCTATATATCGCCATTCTTGCTTATTTCAGCAAGTTTTATTTTTTATTTTTTAATCTTAAAAGTTAAATGAGTTTTGTAAAGTAGTGAAAGAGCTTTAGAAGATATAAATTTAATTTATAAAGCTTTAAAAAAAAGTATTTTGACCTTTTGCATTATAGTATAAATACTTTTTACTAATTTCATGACAATTTGGTAAACTGCTGAAGTGTACAGCAGTAGGGTTCCTGCCTACCGAGCGGCTGTTTTCTCCAGTGCGGGTTTTGACGTGTCTCCAGACACGTCAAAACCCCTGAAAAAGTCGTCTGCCCAAGGCATACCCTAATTAAGCAGACATCCTTTGTGTAGATCTGTCTTAACCACAAAATAAAAATAACTTCGGAACATAATAAAAAGGAACAGTTTTGTACTTATAGAAATTTATCTCTAAAATAATCTGTCAGACGTTTCCGTTCATTTGAAATAGTAATCCTTAATTTTTTATTTATTTTCTTAGTTTTAACTTCTTCCACATCCCTATCTTGAATCTCTCGTACTAAGCTTTTGGAATTCTGCTACGTGAATATGATAATTTAAGCTGGAAGTAAAAATTTTAATATTTTAAATATTAAATAAAAATCATAAAAACTTTCAATCCCTATTATAGAGGGTCCCTAAAAAACACTGACCTAGGATTTTCTTCTTTAGATATTGACCTTATACATATAGAATTAATTATAAAGTTATTTTATTGCGGCGAATTTTTTAGCCAGTTTCCTTTAAGAAGGTTTTTTTTTAGAATTTAGAAATGAAAATTCGTTTAAAAACATTACACTTATACTAACATTTGATTTTAAAAGTTTTTTTTAAGGAAGTTTTTTTAAATTGACTTATTATTATCATAATTTAATTCTGAAAAAAAAGGTATGTCTAAAATAAAAGTAGCAATATTTATATTAAATACTTTATAAAATAAAAATATTTATATGTAAATATACTATATATTTATAAATCATTCATTCTAAGAATTATTATTTAAAACCAAAGAGTTAACAAGATAGATTACCATGAATCTGAATAAACTCTTGCTCTTATAAAAAGAAAACCAGTAATAATAATAAGCTATAGCTGATTACAAATCAGACTGGATGTGATAACATATTACAGAGAATGTGCATACTAAATCTGTGGAGTCTTAGATTCTTAGGGTTGCCTGCTAGGTGAGAGATGGTACTTAAATTTTTCGAAACTGCTGTAATTTGTCACTGAATCACTAGTTCTGGACTTTGTCTTAAGAATACAAACAAATTGAACAATCAGTTTATTAAAAAAACGCTGAAATTAGTATTATTGTTATTATTACTCCGTTTTTTATTTTCTATTTATTTTTTAATCTGGAGAAGGAGTTTCTTAGAGTCTGTAGGGTCTTCTGTAGAGTGTAGGAGAGTGAGACTGTATACTTACAAATCAGGGCAAATACACTAATGTACCCCTGTTTAAGCCCTTTGGACACCCACTTGTTTCTCACATATTTTTAAATTCAGCCCCCCCCCCTCTTCTCTTCACGAAATACAAACCCATTCAATTCCGGGTGCGCTTTTTTTCATGATTATTTTTCAGTTTGAATGTTATTTATATTTAAGCACGCCATGTACTCGTTTATGATGCAAATGTATTTAAAAAAATATGAGTACATTAGTACTCATTTTTAAGTAAATCATTTTTAACAGTGCAGACAACAGAGAAGAAGAACATAAAGCCTCACAGATTTAACGAGTACGTTCACCGTGATAAGTTTCATCTAAGTCCGATACCTTAGTAACTATCTGTTACTACACCAATGAAAGGACTTCCAAATAATACAAAAAACTATGCAAGTTCAAGAGCATAATATATAACAGATTTTGACTCAAAAGAAAAAAAAAATATATTGAAGAATTTTTCTTCTCAAGTTTATAAATTATCATCGTTAGCCCTCTGAACCTTAGAAGGTAACAGAATAAACTCATAAAGAAAAGAGAGGAGTAAACTTATTATTTTAATATCTAGAATTTTTTTTCTTAAGCATTCTTGAAAGACTCCAAGGAAAATATATTTATAGAAAAGGAATGTTTTTTTCCTTAGACTTGGATTAATGAATTCAGTTATTTCTCATCACCTAAATTCAGTTTAACAAACACATACCAGGGGTCGATTCAGAATTTTTTTCCTGAGTTCCCATTTTTGTGAAAAACTGCTTTTTTTGTGAATTTCAATACTTAATTTGTGAATTTCAATACTTAATTTTGTGAATTTCAACACTTATTTTTGTGAAATTTCATACCAATTTTTAATAAAAGTCGCGTTTAAAAAAATAATAATTGATAAATCAGATTAAAATGTAGGGTGAAATGCCAATGAAGGGCCGCTTTAATCGATTGCATTTCTGTGAAGGGGCCACAAAATAGACCCAGTTTTCTTCTGCACAGATCCTTGGGTACATAAATCTGCCCCCCCCCCCCTTAATCTTTATCAAAATCAGCAAAAATGTGTTTTAGAAGTAGAATCTCTTTTCAAAATAATGTGCTAGAGATTGTCCAGAATATGTAAAGCCCAGAATGTTAATGTCCAAAATAATGTAAAGATTTTATTAATGATCAACTGTATTAGTGACTTTACCCATTCAATGAATATCTTACATTTGTTTAGTAGTTGTTAAAATTGAAATCATCAGCTTTCTAATAATGTTATTATTAAACGAATAGTATCCCGCAGCACTAGTGCCCTAGTCGCTAAGCTCCGTTCCCATAAAAACATGGAAAATGGCACCATCACATGTACAGGTTTACAGGTGTAAGTTTTTATTGTAATAGGTGAATTTTTGGAAGAAAATATTATAAAGCAACGAAAGAAATATATTTTTTAAAAGATTTTATTTGTTATTTGATTATTATTTTTGAAAGAAAACCTAAATCAGTTTTATATATAAATAAAAAGTATGTAATAGAAACCTAAAAAAAAATTCCGCATACCCATCTTTGTATAGAAACTAACTGTACAGCTAATTTACTACAGAAAAACGGACCATTCGGATATGCCAAGAAAGTAAAAATTTGTGTCGGTCTACAACATGTAATCCCAAATTGCGTAATCCATTCAAATTTTGAATAATATTGAATTCACGCACCTCAAAATTCTTGTTATATCTTCCCAATGTAAGAGAATGAACATGTTAAACCTGGTATTAAGAAGGAGTTTGATCGTGTAGGCGCAACTTGCGTAATCGATTCAAATTTATAATACAGTAAAACCTCGCTATAACGATATTGGATAAATTTTATTTGGTCTTGGTCCCTTAAGTATTGCTGTTGTCAGGTTTTACTGTAATTAATATAGTCGCCCCTATAGCTATTTGTATACTGAACACTATCTCTTTTCATTTACAATAAATAAGGATTTTAGATTAGCTACAGAAACAGTTCCTCTCTTTTCTTTCTCTCTCTCTCTCTTTTTTTTTAATAATCAAAATCCTAACAAAACGTGAATTTTTGCCGTATTCTTAATTATGAAAGTTTTTTATTCAACGGATATGTTTGTATAAAAACCAACTATAGAGTTGCTCTGCCGGAAAGAGAAAAGACTAGCAAACGAAACAAAAACGGAACCACTTTCAAATAAACTGATGCAGTTCTTTTAAAACAGCCACTGCATCCTATCCACGACCGATTCATTTTAAAATGAGCTGCATCAGTGTCCGATTCGTTTTAAGCGGACAGCTCTCGTTACGATCAGTCCCGGATCACAATCGCAGACCGGTTTTCCATTCCTACCGAACGGAGAGGCTTGCCAAGTAATGGGAGAAATCACTCCTGCCGCGGCGCCAGTAGTAGGAAGTCGCCAAGCGGTAGCTAATCGGAAAGCCAGCCGAAAGTTTTCATAACGTACATTATTCACATTTTAGCTTGATCAGTGAAGAGTTTTCCAGAGGAATGGAACAGTTCCCTACATTTTGCAGACGCCAGATTACATAAACTAACACAGCAACTCTTAGAAATTTGGAAAAATATCATCATTTTTTATTTATTTTTCTGTTGATAAAATTGGAATCTGCCATTTCATATGGTAAGCCATGCAGTTAATGTGTTGTTGATTTCATTCTTTACGAAAACGATCCAACTTTATTCATTCAAAGTTATTTCTTTTTGTGTTTATACAGACATAAAAAAAAAAAAAAACTTAAGACTGTGCTTATTGTTTATGTATCAGAGGTATGTTTAGATAAAAGACAAAGACTATTGTATTTTTACACTCACTTCCAAAAGCTAAGAACGGAAAGGAAAAATGTTAATTTCCATAAGCCAATCTGAATCCAAGATGCAGAAATTTGCTACAGAGGCAGAAAGAAGTTTCCAAATATGATAAGTAACAGCCAATCACGGTTTCACGCCGAGAAATATGCACACCTGGCAGTTGTATAAGAAGACGACATTGTGAAGGGTTACAGGAGTTGCATGTAAGTGCTGATGAAAGGTGTTTTGAACATTAGTAGGATTTTTTTTAAAGCTAGACGTGTTTCTATGGCTTCCAGAAGACGAATGGAAAATTTTGAGCCCTGTTGGGCTGTCTGACGCATTGAAGAAAGACAGCCCATCACAGATGTTGCTCTTTTCTTCGGCGTTCATCATTCCATCATTTCTCAATTACGGAAACAATTCCAAACCAGCCAAACAGTTGTCCGAAAGCCTGTACCCGGTCTTACAAGGGTTACCACCCCCGCAGAAGATGGATATATTGCGAGAGCTGCCAAGTCTCCAGCTTTTTTCGGGAGATTTCCCACCCCTAATTTTTACTTACAAATTTATGCTTAAAATAAGTCCAAATATTTAATGTAAATTGAAACTGTCTAAAAATTGTGGTGGAAATCTCTCGGAAAAAGCCGGCAGCTACAACTTGTACTCCGCTTGGCTACAACTGCAATACAAAACTTGGCAGCTCTGTATTGCTGTTGTAGCCAAGCGAAATCGAAAATTGACCTCCACACCTGTGGCATCCGTGGTTGCAGTGGCCAATGATAAGATGATATCTGCCACTACCGTTCGTCGAAGGCAACACATGAATGGTCTGTAAGTCCGGGTACTACGCGTTTGTGTTCCTTTATCTGTCCATTCCAGAGGGACACGAATAAAATATTGCAGCCAGCATGTGAATTGGACTGTGTTTGATCGGGGCAACGTTATGTTCCCAGATGAGTCCATATTTATCCTACAATCTGATGATATGCGTGTAAGGCAGGGTTTCTACAGACCTGGAAAGTCAGGGAAATGAGTTTTGGTCAGGGATTTGGGAAAAAAGTCAGGGGAAATTAGCAGAAATTGAAGAAAGGTCAGGGAAATGCAAGAAAAATTGAATTTTGCGATAAAATCAAGAAAATATTTGCTGTTTGAACCTAGGTATAGAAAATGTTTTGTTTTCATTTTCTCATTCAACCTTATAAATAATTTTAAAATGTGTTCTTTATGAGCCTATCTTGTGCAGTTGAAATAGGCTTAGTTTTATCCTAAAATATTATCAAACATGGTTTTTGTTAAAATCCAGTGATGTCAAATGAGATTCTTGTATATATTAATTTTATTATTATTATTTGTAAAAAATGGGGCAAAATATATAAAAAATTATTAATTAAAGGATGTAATGTTAAAACTAGAAACTCAAAATTCAGGAAAGCGCACTAGATAAAGTCAGGGAAGAGCGTGATAGATGTCAGGGAAGCAAAAGCTGTGAAATCTGTAGAAACCCTGTAAGGGTTTGGAGAGAACAAGACATAACGCAATCTGCCTGAGAACACGCACGCAGATCACTGGTCAGGTAATTCCTGGTATCACCGACCGCACTCCGAGAGTCGGACGGTGGTACGAGATGAATTCCTGGACCCCATTGTGAAACTCGACGCTGCAGCAGTTGGTCCTTCTTTCGTTTTAACGGACGATAATGCACTTTCCCATACAGCTGCCATCGTTGACGACTTTCTGAAGAGTGAGGGGATTGTGCGTATGGAAGTGGCCGGCTTACTCACTGGACCTTGAAAATTGAAAATCTTTGGGATGCCCTCGGCCGTCTTGTATGTAGACGTTTCCCACCTGCAGCCTCTCTCAGAGATTTAGAAACTGCCCTACAGGTAGAATGGCGATTACTGGACTCTGCGATGGTTGACACCTCATAACAAGCACTATCATACGCTGTGCACTTTGTATGAAGGTGAGGAGCGCTCACATAGCCTATTAATATCAGTTTTCGTTGTTTGTTTTGCATTTAACCCTTTAATGCGCAGTGTTCCCGCTCTGGGAACACCAAACTCAGAAGCTTTGACTGTTGCCAGTCACGAAGAATATATTTGATTTCTATAAAAATAGTTGCGGATGACCTAGCTCCACGAGAATCCTTTACTTTTCAGCACGTCATTTCCCGTAAAAATATTGTCAGGATTATTTTTAACAGCACTGACATCGGCTGAAAAATGGAAGAATGCGAGAACAGCTGGATAGATGGCCCAATGCTGAAAAAAAGGGCAGCCGTTGCCATCGCTCAACTTAACTACTAGCAAGATGGCGGACAATCGAAACGTTCATCGCATGCCACAGATCTAGAGACCCCGTCTCGATCGTCCGCCATCTTGCTGGTACTTAAGTCGAGCGATGGCAATGGCTGCCCTTTTTCAGCATTGGGAAAGGGTTGTGCCTCAAAGGGTTAAACATCATTTTTAAATGCTGCATATATGGCATCATTTTATAATTTATGAAAATTCATTTTTTTTTAAATCTCTGTATGCAATTCTTTGTTCTGTTTTATGAATAAACAAAGCGCTACTTACTTGCAGCATTTTGTGTCAATCAAAGCAGTACTTGTCCATGTTTTCGCCTTTTACCTCTCCATGCTTAACTTTTGGAAGGGAGCATATATGTAGGTTTTTGTAAATGTAATACATTAAATTTATATATGTGAAAAACATATAAAGGATATATGACATGCATATATCCTTTATATGTTCATGAAATTTCTATTACATTAGCAGGGGTCTGTCCAGACTTTTCAGACAGGGTCCTATTTTTATGAAATTGTGAAACATTTACTTATAATTTTGTGAATCTGAAATTAGTGTTCAATCAGAATTTTCTAGTCAGGGTCCTGCGCTCTGGAATTTGTGAAAAAAGGAAGAGTCTCGTTTTCGTGAATTAATATAAAATATATATTATATACAAATTTAATTTAGTATTAAATTAAAGTTCTATTCTAAGACGTTTTAGTGAAAGTCCTATTTAAAAAACTCTTAACTGGTGAAGAATTGTTCACTGCATCAGTTTATGTTGGGAAAATTCGTTTATTTGAAAATATTTAATTATATAAACACATATTTGTGAAAGGGCGGCTCTACACCATAGGAAGAATTTTGTGAAAGGTCCATTTTACAAATGAAAAATACTGTGAAGGGTCCGTTTCTAAGATAAAATATTTTGTGAAAGGCCCGTTTTTATGATAAAATATTTTGTGAAGGACCCGTTAACGGACCCAAATTTCTCTTAGACAGACCCCTGATTAGTTATTCAAACATCATTGAACACATTGATGCAAACTATGGAGATGGTGGGACATGCCTCCTTTCCAGGGGTGAAATTCTTCACACTTTTGTCTGATTTTCAGACTTTTCCAATTTTTTAAAAACATTCTGTTTTTTTTTCAAATTTTCAAAAATTTTAATTTATTTATTTTTTTACTTTTTATTAAGGTAAAATTTGCTACATAAATAATAGAATTAATATCAGTAACAATTACAATATTTATTTAACTTAAAATTCATAAGTATTACTGCTCAAATGTTGTTCGCACATTCTTTCGGTCTTTCTCCTTTTTTGTCAATCTCATCCCTGCCTCCCAGTATTTGATTTATTAATCTTAATATTATATAATTGTTAATAAAGATGATGAAAATAGAGTAGAGGTTGATCCAGGTATTTTTTGCTGGATCCCATTTTTGTTAAAATTGCTTATTTTTGCAGGGGTTGACAAAAATTGAGTCCGATTTGCAATCCCATCCAGGGCTGGCCCGAGGAATGTGTAGGGGCCCCAGGTGAACTGGAAGAGCGGAGCCTCTTTTTTATCACATCTTATATAAGTCAGTATGATGAAATTTTTTAATTGATTCATTTTGTGATAAATGTTTGTTGTTGCCAAAGAATAATGTATGTCTGTATCATTGAACGAGGAATTTAGTGAAAATTTTGGGGTATGTGCTTTTGTTTATTTAAATGTTTATTTCTTGCTGTAGTGTATATTGGTTTGACATTGAGAATTTTTATTGTTTAATGGTTTGCGTAAAGGTTTTAGTATTTTGTGTTATTTTTTGTGAATTGGGAAGGATAGGTGGAAATTTTTAGGGTTATAAGAAACATAAGAGATTTTGTTCGATTCATGGGATTGTTATTGTAAATTTTTGTATGCTGAAAATGTGCTAGCAATTTATACAACCCCATAGTGAACTGTTTTATCTTAATGTGTTTATTAAAAAGAAATTTTTTTAGGGAGTTCCAAATCACAGAATTTGACATGAATAGCCAAAAATAAAGGATTTTATTATTCCCCTCTGTTACATACTATTTTAATTAATTTATCATTAAAGTACCAAGTTTTTTTTTTTTAATATTTCATCATTTAACTAAACATTGCTCTTAAAGTAACATATAATTCTAGAATTTTTATTGTCTTCAAAATTTTTTATAAGTTTCAGAGTAAAATACTTATGTGATTTCCTCTCTGTTACGCCTGGAATTCAACATCTACATATGTTTATTTTTTGGTTGGCCAGAACAAAATGTAACCAAGGTTAGATGTTGGCGACAAAAAAAAAAAAAAAAAAAAAAAATCGCCAACTCAACCTACCCCCACTTACGGTATTACTCTCAAAAGAAGTAACTTTTATTAAGAATTGGTTTGAAAATTTACAAAATTAGGTATTGAAATTCAGAAAAATAAGCAATTTTGGGAACCTGGAAAAAGATTCCTCTATCAACCCCTGTTTTGTGATTTTCAATACTTAATTTTGTGAATTTTCACACACGTTTTTAATAAAAGTAACTTTTTCTTAAAATAGTTTATAAAACAGATTAAAACATAGGGTGAAATGTCAATGAAGGGGTATTTTAATTGTATTTTTGTGAAGGGGCCGTTTCAGTCGATTCTATTTTTGTGAAGGGGCTGTTTTAATTAGTTGTAATTTTGGGAAGAGTTGGTTTGATCAACTGTATTTTTTGTACAAGGGCAGCAAAACAGACCCAATTTTTGTTTGCATCAACCCCTGAAGAGCTTATTTTGTTTTTTGCCCCAATAATTTGCAGGTTTTGACTTTTGTGGGTAATTACATTGTCAATTGCCCCCCCCCCCCTTCAATTTTCTAACTAAGCACCAGTGACATTGAACAATTCTATAATTCTGTTACAACTGCTATTGATAACTCTATTTTATTAAATTAATTGTCTGTTTACTTATATTTAATGCTATTTAATCTCGTCAGCTGTAAATATTTTGATTGCCAAAATGAGAAAGGTCAAATTAGTTTGATGCTTAAATAAGTGTCAAAACTTTAGTTTGAGATGTCAGTTTAATTCTAACTTAAAAAAAAAAAAAAGTAAACTGGGAATACCTATTTGGCACCCTTTTTTTTTTATGCCAACATCTCTTTTGGTGACTTCCCCCCCCCCCCCCACAAAACATAGTATTAACATACACTACATAATACAAAAATAATTTATGTAAATAAATTATTTGAAAATTTTTACATGCATTCCAAGTACAATAAACAAACAAATAAAAAGGTCCTAACTCTGGATTACATGTAAAACATTTTTCTTCAAAACTAAAACATTACAAATAAACTAAAAAAAACATCCTGAAAAAGATAGCCATGATGTAAGCAATCAAGTTTGTGCAAATTTGACAAATTAAAAATGCACATAGCTAGGTGGCACAGCCATCTGGGTCAAAAAGGACTTTAGTTTAAAGAACCCCATTGTGCTCAAGAAAGTTTAGAATTAGTTTAACCTGTTCCCTACATAATTACAAACCTGTGTGTATGAACCTTTAAAGTGCCGCCACCTCTAAAGTGCAGTTGTTCTCCTCTTTAAAGTAGAAAAAAAATCTTAAACCAAATTTTAAACAGCTTTTTAAAGAATTCATTTGTGCTAGAGACTAGGAAATGTTTAGAATCTCAATTTTCAAGCTGTTCTGTGCACAATCACCTTCCTAATTTAAACTTTTAAATGTTATGAAAAAATTCGGGGAAAACCTTATACATATAAAATTTTACAAGATCTCTCTGAACATACCATTTCTATGCACATTTTTCAATGATGACTTTTGTGCCTAAGAATTTTTTTCTGAAATTTGCAGGGTATGTACAGCTGCGGAAAAAAAAAGTCCCACTTGTACTTTTTTCAGCCGTCGTTCGTCGTACAGCAAAGTTACAGATACAAATCGTTTACGATTGACGTACACTTTAATTTGCTATGCATAAAAATTGCATAAGGGACCATCTGCATATTAAAATTCGCGCCAACTTTTTTTTTTCTCAATAGCAACCCCTAGATTTCACTTCATATTTCAAAAATTTAGCTCATTTTAACCCCGGATACCAATTTTCAATAAATTTGGACAGAAAATGAGTGATTTATGAGCATCCAAAATCTCCCTCCCCTATGTTAAAATATTTTTTCATACTTCAATTCATATCTCATATAATATTGGTAGTAAGAAGCTGATTTTTATTCGTACTATTAGAACTAAACGACCCAAACGTAATTTAATGTTATTATGATTTTTAATAAATTATTAATATGAATTATGAATTATTAAATTAATATTCAAAAAAATTATGAATAGCAACCTAGCCAAATTTCGATGGAAATAGATGCAGAAATTAATATTACATGACTGTGCAAAATTTCAAATTTTTACGTTCAGTAGTTTAAATTATATTAAATAAAATGTGCTATTTTCATGAGTTAAGGGACCATATATAAATTTATTAAGTGAAAATTTTTTGAAAATTGCATAAAATAAACGTAAATTAGATTTATTTTGTGCAAAAACACAGTAAAAGACACCAGTATTAAAAATATCAAATTTTGAAGCAAATAAATTAGAGGTTTTTACAGTTTGATAGGGATTCTATAAAGCGTGTATTGTTGCGTCCGCTACCATATTCCCCCAAATAAAATATTTTCGAGCTATAGAATTAGATGCAGTAGATGTATGTCTTCTAATACAACGTTCTATTTCTGAAAAACTAACATCCTCAACTTTCCAGGCGTGAATGTGACCTTTTTTAATATCGGAAACTTTAGGTCTTTGGACTTTCCCATACTTTATCAAACATTCAAAATCACGTTTTTCTGTCTAAATTTTCATCTAACTATAAATTAAAGTTTTAAGAATATTGTACATTGTATTAAATGAAGAAAGTGAAATAACATAGTGATAATATTGGGTCGGCAAAAAAGTAATTGCGTTTATTACATGAAATTCAAACAAATAAATTTTCTAACAGGAAATCATTCTTCAAATTCGACCATAGCTGAGTAATATTCAAGCTTGTAGTCAGAAGAGCAGAGAGCAGCCTCTAACTTCAGCCAACATTTCACCTGTCTAAGAGAACCATCAACGGAAATACTCAATAACAATTTAAAAAAATTACAAAGATTTTCAAAATCATGAGCAGTCATTTTGCATTTTTCCCTTAAATCATGTGTACGAACCAAGGAAGTTATGAACTCACGTTTCATTTGGACCACAGACTAAATATGCTATTCTACCCTTGATATTCTCAGTACAAAAAACTTTAAGAGAGATGGAAACAATATTTTCCTTAAAAATAATATTAATTTCTTTTAACTCTCGCGAGCGAAATTAATGAAAGGCGAAAAGTTAGGAATCTACAAATAGCGTTTTTCAATTTGCAGAAAGTCCCTTAAAAATGCGCAAAAATTAATTCGCAATATCTCCGGAAATTATCATAGAAAATTGGTGAAAATTTAAATTTAGGGTAATTTGAAGGTTTTCTTTCGTCTAATAAAGTCAAAATATGGGGTTGCCATTGAGAAAAACGAAGTGGATGCAGAATTAAATATGAAGACGGCCCCTGATGCAAATTAAATTAATAGTAAATTAAAGTACACATTATTTGCAAACGAATGGTATGTATAACTTTACTGTGCGACGAACGACGGCGAAATAAAGAGCAAGTGGACACTTTTTTTTCTGCAGCTGTACAAGTTTACTGCTAATATAAGTGCACAGTGCAAGTGTATTGGATGAAGAAGAATTAATTTTTGCAATCGTTTAAGTAGTGTTTGTTTTTAAAGCTGTTCAGAAGTCCTGTAACATCTATCATTTTTTAGAAGAAACAGTCTTAAAACTGTTGACAAAACATGAATGCTTAGACTTTTGCATTGTTTACATTTTCTGCTTTTTGTCCGATTCTCTAAAATTTCAAACCAATAAAGGGTGTTTGTTTGTTTGCAGGAGAGGACAGCTCATGTCACTGAATGTGTCATTTAGAGGTACATACGTCCTCACCGGAGTTTCCTGTCACAGTTTAGATCCTCATCAGAAGGTGGAGGACTTCTGACTATTGTCATCCCTCGAAAACTGCCAGCGACTCCCAAGAGGACTTTACGAACTATGTATTTAATGTGGATGTACACTGCATGCACCCAGTGGTCTTTAGTGGTACCTCAAGTTGCATGAACCCAGAGTTATGCAGGTTTCAAATCTCATCCATTCCCCTTTTGTGTACTTCCAAATTAATTTTGGTTTATACAGTAGAAGACCTAAAATCCGCCGACCCGAAATCCGCAAGGCTCTAAAATCCGCACTGTCTGTTCAATGTAAACAATGAAATCTGTCCTTTCATCTGCAAGTTCAGAAAACTACACTATAACCACAAAGTAAAACTAAATAAGCTAGTCCCACTTGAAAAAAATATTTTAAGAGTTTGTGAGCTCTCATGGTAAGATTGATATCCTTGAAATGACTGGCAATGACATAATTAACACTCAATTATAGTCACATGACACAGTAACAAGTGAGAATAATCAAAAAGTTGATGAAATAACATTTAATCAAGGTTAGGCTCTGAGAAAGAAATATCTTTGATTTGTAGAGCAGCAAAGCTGTGTTACAGAACAGGAAATAATGGGGGGGGGGGAAACTATAATTAGAACATCCCAAAGTCCTAAACTACTATTGAATTTACAAGTTTAAATAAATTGTACTATAATCTCTAAATTTTGCATATTGTATTATCCCTCTGTATTTTTTATATCATGATTCTGATTATAAGTAACATGATTTGTTTCCCCTTGATCTTCATTGGTTTTTTTTTTTTTTTTTTTTTTTCTCTCTGAGTGGGGTGGAGGGAAATAGAATAAATTTCCTATTATGACCCAAAATCCGCAAAATTCTAAAATCTGCACAAGGTCTGGAACCAAGCTCTGCGGATTTAGGGTCTTCTACTGTAGTTTTAATAATATAATTTGTTATGCATGTGTATTATTTAAGATTTAACTGAGCATTTTCCCCTAAATTACTGCTTTCTTTAGTCTCCAGCCCCAATTATAAAATAAATTTCTATGTACATATTTATGTGCAAAATTATACCCCATCTTACATGGATCTGAATTATGCAGTCCAACTTATCGCATAAGTTTGAGGCATTACTGTATATAGAGGGTCATTCGCTTGCAGACTGACAAACTTGCAGGGGGTGTAGGGGGTACAGAGATGGTCCAGAATCACATAGCAATGTGGGGTCGGAAACGTCGTGTTCATGTATGTGTTAATAGTCACTTTAGAAGAAGTGTTGAAGTGTGCGTCTAATTTCTTAACCAAGTTTCATAAACAATGGGCTTTCTTCAGACAATTTCTTAAATATAATGAAAGAAACAATTCTGAAATAACAATTTTTATCGAGTGCAATCGGTGAAAGAGGGGTTAGTTCTTGAAAAAACATGGTCAGAAAGTTTACTATTACTCGAACACTTCTTCTAAAGTGATAATTAACAGGTACATGAAGACGATGTTTCCAACCCCACATTGCTATGTGATTCTGGACCGTCTCTGAACCCCCTACAGGCCTCACCATGGCACAGTGATTATACAGTAGAAGACCCAAAATCCGCACAGCTTGGTTCCAGACCTTGTGCAGATTTTAGAATTTTGCAGATTTTGGGTCATAATAGGAAATTTATTCTATTTCCACCCCCCTCAGAAAATAACAGAAAAAAAATACAATATAGATCAAGGGAAATAAATCATGTTACTTATAATTAGAATCATGATATAAAAATACAGAGGATTAATGCAATGTACAAAATTATGAGATTATAGTACAACTTATTTAAACATGTATATTCAATAGTTTAGGACTTTGGGATGTTCTAATTATAGTTTTTATTTTTTTTCATTATTTTCTGTTCATAACACAGCTTTGTTGCTCTACAAATCTGAGATATTTCTTTCTCACAGCCTAACCTTCATTAAATGTTAATTTATCAACTTTTTGATCATCCTCACTTGTTACTGTGTCAGAGTCTGCGTCATGTGATCATAATTCAGTGTCCATTATGTCACTGTCAGTCATTTGAAAGTTATCAATGTTAAGATTAGATCTCAGACTCCTAAAAAAATTTTTTCAAGTGGGAATAGCTTATTTAGTTTTACTTTGTGGTTATATGGTAGTTTTCTGAACTTGCAGTAGGCAAGGCAGATTTCATTGTTTACATTGAACAGACAGTGCGGATTTTAGAGCCTTGCGGATTTCGGGTCGGCAGATTTTGGGTCTTCTACTGTATCACTGAAAATGGTAGACGGCCGAAGTGTGAAGGTCCCGGGTTCGGGTCCCATCGCGCAGTCGTCGATCTAACGGTCTGGAGTTTTGGTAGGTTTTCTCCAGATGTAACGTGAATACGCGTTAGAACCCCTTAGAAAGTCCTCCTACCAAGGCATCCCTCATGTTAGGCAGATATCCCACGTGCAGGTTTGCCTTAATCACACATAATCACTGAACCCCCTACACCCCTAGGCTGGTAGCGAATCACCCTCTCTCTCTCTCTAGATATATATATATATATATATTTATAATATAAAACAGCTAAACTTACATAATACGGATATCCTAATAATCCTTCAAACAAGTAAAAGCACGTGACAAAAAAAAGTAAATAAATAATAAAAAAAAAAAATTAGCAGAACCAAGAATAGAGGTGGAGACAAAGGCCCTAAATATAAGAAAACAGAGACAATGCTGGAAAAGGTATCATCTATATACCTAACAGTGGCGGCTCGTGGGTTACTTAAAAGGAGGTTCTCAAAACAAATTTCGAAAATTAAATATGCAGATATGACGCACCTTACAAATGAAAACGTATTTGCGTTTTCAGCAGTTAAACGAAAATAATGCATGCAACTGAAAGAAAACAAGTCATCTTTGCTCTTACATTTCGTCACCAAGATAAGTGTTATCAAAGGTACAGTCTTGATTCATTTTATTTCAATTTTTTTTTTCAAAGGATAATATTCAAAAATGCCATTGCTTTAGCTCCGAAACACGTCTTTTACTCTCATCGTAATTAATTTACATTAGTTTGTAAAAAAAAAATAATTAGTGAAAAGTGATAGAAATAAAGAAAATAATAAGAAAATGAAATAAAAATTAATTAACTAACAGAACGTAATAAACCAAGTGAAAATCCGGAAGCTATAACGTAAAATTGGCTCTGTGTGTGCACAATGGAAGTGTGCGAGCGGAATGATTTCATGAGTGCCGCTCTTCTCTGCAGCTGTCTCGGCGTCTGACCCCAGAGAGCGGTTCAGAGGAAAATTTTTCCGTTCGCAAGTGCGATTGATTAGACTGTGCTGTAATAACCTACTACACTACAGTGCGTTAGCTATAATAATCGTATTTCATAATAGTGGGGGAGGGGGGAAAAGCGTAAAACTCACGTTTTAAATTCACATAAATATAGAAGTGTGCTTAATATTTGTTTTAAAATTTAATTTGTTAATGTGTTTATTCTTTAGTTTTTCCTTCGGGGGTTCACGTGCTCATGTGCTCAAATGGAGGAGCCGCCACTGATACCTAATATACCTAGTGAGAACTCATGGGCCTAAGCCAAACTACAAAAACCTAACAAAACAAAGAATTGGAAATTTGAAATAGAATGCTCTATCTTCAGGTGCCACCGCATTCATATTTCAAATTAAAAGGAATACAAAAATAACTAGGTTTCTGTAGGTTACATGACATATATTTATTTTTAAAAAAACATAAAATTTAAAAAAAAGAAAAGAAAATACATGTGTATTTTGGGGAAAACTGATAAAGGGTGCGATTTCAAAATTTTAAAGTTTCTAATCTTCTCTATACTATTACGCATGACAGTGCAAAGAGTGTGAATTTGTATCTACATAAAGTAATACAAGATACAAACTCCCTTTCTCTTTTAGCTTTATTAAGTGTAACTTTTTCATAAAATTTTTCTATAGTTCCACAAACTCACCTCCAGTGGCGGCCAAAATTGTGGACACTTTTGAAAATGTTTTGCTTTTGTAACTTTGTACGCTTATAGGAAGTGCTACGTTTCACAAAATGCAAACTCATATATCATTTTAAGAGAATTTAATACGGATTTCAATACACAAAACTAAATTTCAATATGTACAATAGGATAAAAGTTATAATTACTTTAATCTGAATAACAAATACAGTGATGAAGTGGATTGTAATTTCTAACTTTTCAGGTCAATCACTGTTATTTTTCTGAGCTTAAACCTCTTAAACTCTCTGAGCTTAAGCTCAATAAAATATCGATGCGAAGTTGTAATAAAAAATTACGGCTACCCTACAAACTGTTGATAGCTCACTGCAGTCATCAATATCTAATGTATCTCGATAATTATTGCCGTTTAACTTTTTTTGCATTGCAAATATTTTAATTTAGTTTTTTGAATTGAAATCAGTATTAAATCATCTCTAAAATGATGTATAATAGTTTGCATTTTGTGAAACATAACATTTTTTTATACGCGTACAAACTTAGAAAACAAAAAAAAGTTTCCAAAAGTGTCCACAATTTTGGCCACCACTGTATGTCTACTGTATAAATTTATGTGATAAAAAGTAATTGTATATCTTAACTAAATAAAATATTACATTTCTCTTTATTAATAAACTGATCTGTTTCATTGCAGATGAACGCATAGGATGCTTTTCATCCACATTTACTTTTTGTCATTAGTTATTTGTTGCTATTAATAATCTTTAATATTTTCTTTTTTCAATTTATGATTATACGATTGACTTTTGAAGTGCTGAAAATTTCTGCAATTGAATGTCACATGGACCATTTTTGCATTGCATAAAATGTATCTGCTCATACTAAAATTTAGTAGTAGTTACATTAAATTTGGTAACAAACCTCAGAAGGTTATTCACTCTATGTGAAAATTTTCAGTACATGTTTTCAAACTATCTGTTAATAGAACTAATAAAGAGTGGTACAAGTGTTCATGTATAAAGTATATATTTTATTCAAGCTTCATATAAAACAATATTCAATATTGTTTCAATATTGAAACGTTTTACATAATACACATTTAATGAAAACATTTGCATGGATCACATGGAACCAAAAAGATAACTCAGTTCAGCAGTTGAAAATACATTTCTTGTTTTAATTAACCAACAGTTAATGCTTGAATATAGATTTCCTATTAAAAAAAAAAAAAAATCTTTTGTCTATAACAGCACGAGATTTTCCATCCATTCAATTTCGATATTCATTTCTAGGTACACATGGAGAAAAAAGAGTATGTTAGTGAGTACAGCAAAGGAGTGCAGTCTGAACAGCAGAAGTACTTAAGTACCTACGCTGGTAAAAAACAATATGCATGTGATACGTGTGGGAAAGAATTCAGTTTGCAGTCTTTACTCAACAAACACCTCCGCATTCATACAGGAGAAAAGCCTTATCTTTGCAATGTGTGTCAGAAAGCATTTACTACACGGGGTAATTTGAATCAGCACCTCAGAATTCACACAGAGGAGAAGCCCTATGTTTGTCATTTGTGTCCTAAAGCATTCCCGAAGCAAAATTACTTGAGTCGGCATCTCCAAATTCACAAAGGACAGAAGCTCCTTGTGTGCGATTTCTGTCAGAAAGCATATTCTAAACAGAGTAACTTGAAGCGACACCTTCGAGTTCACACAGGAGAGACGCCCTATGTTTGTGATTTCTGTCAAAAAGTATTCAGTCGGCTATCAATGTTGAAAATGCACTTACGAGTTCACACAGGAGAAAAGCCGCATGTTTGTGATTTTTGTAAAAAAGCATTTACTCAACAGAAATACCTATCTCGGCACCTTCAAATTCACACTGGAGAGAAACCCTATGTTTGTAATTTGTGTCAGAAAGCATTTGCTTGTCGGATTTCCTTAAATGATCACTTCCTTGTTCACACGGGAGAGAAGCCCTATGTTTGTGATTTGTGTCAGAAAGCATTTACTAAACAGTTTAACCTGAATCGACACCTCCGCAATCACACTGGACAGAAGCCGTACGTTTGCAGTTTGTGTCAAAAAGCATTTGCCAATCAAAGTCACTTGAAAGAACACTCCCTAGTCCACAGTGGAGAGAAGCCCCACGTTTGTGATACGTGTCAGAAAGCATTTACCCGTCTGGGTGACTTGAATCGGCACATTCGAATTCATACTGGAGAGAAGTCTTCTATTTAGAGGATTCATGCCAAATTTATTAATGAGAATCTTGAACCATCTCAGAAAAATTCACATGAAAGGAACCTGAAAGCTGTGATTTGTGTCAAAAAACATTCATTAATCAAATTGGTTCAGCACCAGCAATTTCACTCAGCAAAAAAAAAAAAAATCGTAATTTATGATTGTGTCAAAAAGCAATGATTAAACGAGTCATTTGAATGATTATTTAGGAGTTCACATAGGAGAGAAATCTCTTTTATTTAGGATTCATGTCAAATTTATTAATGAGAGTCCTGAACCATCTCAGAAAAATTCACATGAAAGGAGCCTGAAATCTGTGATTTGTGTCAAAAAACATTCTTTAATAAAATTGTATTGATTCAGCACCTATGATTTCACTCAGTAAAAAAAATCATAATTTATGAATGTGTCAAAAAGCAGTAACTAAACGAGTCATTTGAATGTTTATTTAGGAGTTCACATAGGAGAGAAATCTCTTTTATTTTGAGATTTCTGTCAAAAAGTATTCAGTCTGTAAAATCTGTTAAACCAACATCTGTGAATTCACACCGTAGAGAAATCCTGTATTTGCAATTTGTTAAGAAGTCTTAACATTTTCATGCTGTTTTCTAAATTTCATCAATTTGTCTGGTTTTTGTTTTATTTTTGAGTCTAGTATTTCCTTAGTAAATGGACGGAAAAGGGATTGGCTGCAAAAGTTTCCGGAAAATGTCTGTACTGTTTGTCCTTCTTCTATTTTTTGAATTGATCTCTTGTCCTGTTGACTAAAAGACTGCTACTTCCCCCCCCCCCCCCACTTATACGCTGTTTGGCATAGTGGAAGGTTGAAGGGGTTTTTTTTTGGGGGGGGGATTGGACTGAAATTGTTTTCATGAAATTTACGAGTAAAGTCATCAATAATACCTTGATGTAAGGTCACCCCTTGGAACCACAATAAAGTGACCTTATAACTGATTTATACTCAGTTTTCAAGAAATAAGCATTATATAAATACAAAATAATTCTTTGTAGAAATTAATATATACAAAATTTTCTGTTTATAAAGTTATAAATTTTTAATTGAGTTGAACCAATTAAATTTATTGGAATCAGAAAAAAATTATCTTTTAAAATTTAAATTCAGAATAAAGTTGTATACTACATATATGCATCAGAAAAGTTACTGGTGTATATCTTACATTATTTAAAATAATTCATAATACAGCTTTATGGTGATTTTAGTCTCATTTTTTGTGCAATGTTTTAAGATTGTTTAATTTTGTACTATGTACATTTTTTTGTGCAAGGTTCTGTAGCTTCTGAAAATATTCTCATCCCTTTCATGGTCTTCCCTCAGTACTTCACTAAAGTGAACTTATAAGCAGGTTGGCCTTACAACCAATTCATACTTATTTTTTAATAAATAAACATTATATAATTACAGAATAATTATTTGTAAAAAATTCCAAATCTTCCACTTGGGACAAAATTATTTTATTTGCATACCAAAGCAATATTTTATTTACAGATTTATACTATCAACAACTAGATATACTTCTACACTCTAGACTCTAGACTTCTACACTCTAGTTAAACTTATTTAAACTACCTGATCTAATTAAAATCTGACTTTATGTAAGAAAAAATCAGATTTAAATAAACACAATCTGATTAATTTGATTTAAAAAAAAACATAATTTTTTTACATCCTGTAAATAAATAAAAATAATTATCATAGATATGCAAGTTTTAGCCGATATAAATATAATTATGTTTGAAAATAATGTTTGAAACAATTCTTTTCTTTCTTTTTTTTTTAAGGAAAAAAGCTTTATTTTTTGTAACACACTTAAAAAGTGTCTAAAAAACCACTCAATTATCTTTAACTTTGATTTAATCTTTTCAGCCACAAAAGAAAAAGTATTTTAAAATTGTATTAATGAAATATTTATTTTAACCAATAAGTTTTTTAATCGACTGATTAAATAACATTCTGCAACGCAAAGTATTTAAACAATTAGAAAAAGGATGAAAAAGAAGACTTCCAGAATTATTTCTTTAAAAAAAAAAAAAAAAAAAAAAAATTGAATGTAAGCTTAAATTGACAGTAGTTTTTCTAATAACCTATCTGTTAGCTTATGACTTCATTCTTATTTTGAAGACATCCTTTACCAGAATTAGCTTCCTTTTGCCCCCCTTTTTTACACACTTTAGTAAAATGCTGAGAATTTTCAATCTTTTGAATATTTAGAATAACAAATAGTCTGAAATATTAAATTCTGCTGCTGCCAAAAAGTGGCGTAATAAGAAGGGGGGGGGGGAAACGGTCCGCAAAGGCAAAGATAAATAAAAACCAAGACAAGGGGCCGGCAGAACACTGAAACTAAGAAAGAATGGGGCCGCAAACTGAAGGATCGCACTGAGTGCCATTAACCCTTTGAGGCGCAACCCTTTCCCAATGCTGAAAAAAGGGCAGCCGTTGCCATCGCTCGACTTAACTACCAGCAAGATGGCGGACGATCGAAGCGTTCATCGCGTGTGCCAGTGTGCCATCTTACTGGTAGTTAAGTCGAGCGATGGCAACGGCTGCCCTTTTTTCAGCATTTGGCAATCTATCCAGCTGTTCTCGCATTCTTCCATTTTTCAGAAGATGTCAGTGCTGTTAAAAAGAATCGTGACCATTTTTTTTTACGGGAAATGACGTGCTAAAAGGTAAAGGATTCTCGTGGAGCTATGCCACCCGCAACTATTTTTATAGAAATGAAATCTATTTTTCGTGACTGGCAACAGTCAGAACGTCAGAGTTTGGTGTTCCCAGAGCTGGGAACATTGCACGTTAAAGGGTTAACCGTATTCTTGTTTTTTAGGCTACTAAAGCACCAATTTAAGGGAGACGGTAGGCTTGGATGCTCCTTTGACTCCATGTTAAAATCTGTTTTACATAAATTTTCTTATTTATAACACCGATTTTGATTCTGTGATTGTATATACATATGAAAAGTATCAAAGATTCAGATGACTGATTCTAAAATGCATGAAACATAGAATGTTTAATATTTCGATAAAATATGTTTTGCGAAAAGGTGCCGTCTAGTGGACAAATTTTGTATTTTATTCAAATATTAAATGTCGACAATTTTTGGTACATTTAAGAATGTGCGATCTGTGGTACTTCTATGTATACGCGAAAATAGAATCAAAATTGGAGTTATAGGTCAGAAAAGATTATGTAAAACAGGTTTTAACATAGGACGTGAATGGGAGTTTCCTAAGTTATCAGACTCCCTTAAACACAAATTTGTTCTGACAACCATATGCTTGCAATGTTTGTCAAGAAGCTTTTGCATGGCTGAATCACTCAAATCTTCACTTCACCTTTCACGCGGGAGTAAAGAAAGGACATCTGCACAATTTAGGGACCCTTTACTAACATTTACTGTAGGATATAATTGAAATTGAAGCTAATTTACTTATTTCAAATCACCCATGCATAAACATTTACTTTATATAATAAAACTTCAAACCCCAGTCACATTCGAATCAAATTATTTTTCCTTGAAAATACCCGAGAATAAATATTGAAGTATTAAAATACTGTTTCAGGCGAAATTCTCTCTTTTCCTCTTTCTAAAAATTTGTTGAAGAAAATTAACAATTTCTCTTTTACAGCTGGATAAGCAGAAACTGGTCTACTTATCTATTAAAATAATAATTAAAAGGACATTAATAAGTTCCTCCTTTCGGTACGTTGCTGTTAGAAGTGGTCAAAAGTCTTGGTTCAAACATGTTCAAGATATTCCCCAGTGGCCTCGTGATAAGATAAATTAGTGGCACTGTTAACGGTTATTTTCTCTGGCCACAGTTGTGGATTCAGGGGAGGGGCTAGGGGACTTCAGCCCCCCCCAAAAGAGATTGCTAAAGGGTAACATTCTGCTTCATTATGCACTTTGAGTATGTAAAATGATCTTTTTTAATCACTTAGCCCCTCCCAAAAGTTTTTACATTGGTTTAGACTAAAATTTTGCTTTATTGTACATTTTGTTTGGGTGAAATAAGCTTTTCTCAAAATTTAGCTCCTCCCAAAACAGACTTTCTGGATCCGCCACTGTCTGGCCATGATTATCTCCGAAAACACCTTCATAGAATTAACTTGGCTCCGGAGTCTGCTTGTCCCTTTTGCATTGGGGATGATTTGGCGTTCCTCACCTTACCTCCTGGAGGGGGAATCCCCCCCCCCCTCCAACACTCAAATTCTATTAAATACCTAGTTCGCAAACTGGTAGAACAAATTTAACGAAAACCATAATTTAGTTTCTATTTCTGGTACACTTAACAGAACTACGCAAACACAGTTGGCAAAAGTAAAAAGATGATAATATACAGTTAACTCTCACTTTTACGTCTTTTTCACTTATATGACGATTTTCAGTGGTCCCGACTCATTATAGAGAAAAATAATGGTATTATCATTCGTTTATGCATCACTCTTAAATAACTATTTCACTTATACGACGAAATTTTTTTCTACCAAAGCAAAAATTTTAATTCCTTTTCCTTAAATAGAAATAAAAAAATATATTTTATTTTAAAAAGGTTTAACAAATAAATCTTTGCCATATGAAATGAAATGTGTTGTCCGACCCGGGCGCTCTAGCACCGTGGTATAGTAGAATATCCGTGACAGATATTTCTCGCTCTCGGATAGTCAAATACTTCGGATAAATAGCCGCGACTCTCCTTTTGGTGCTAGCACGATGAGTGTCGAATAAACTAAGCCAGTATTTTTGTGCATGCAAAGGTCTATCCGACACTCAAACCGATCAACCCATCAAAACACATGGCTTTCTCCCCTTTTTCTTAAACGAAGGCATTGTCTTCAGAATTTTCGAAGACTCCGGAGACATCCATCAAGAGTGAAAGGCAGTTTTTGACAGACCCACCGTGCTAGGGCGAGGGGTCCTTTTGTGGAAGTACTTGACACTCCGCGATCCACACAATAAAAACCCATCCATCTTGTACTATCCGGTACCGGAATGCAAGTTTTCGCCTTCATCCAACGTGTCGGGAGAAAACACCATTATTTCCGATAGTCAGTACAACAGTGAAACAATCACGATAGGATCGTGCTAGGGCATATCGGATATTTCTCGGATTGTGACGTCATGAGAAGAGAAGGCTCGATATATTTGCTAGCGAAAGCTTTCCGATACTATGGTGGTAGAGCGCCAGAGTTCAGTTTTCCTGCACCCTATCGACCTTTGCTGTTTCTAGAAAGACATTCAGAATACACATGGATTTTGAGTGGGATATCTTATCTGTTTACCACCCACATGGAAAGTCCATCCATCTTAAATCAAATGACATGTACAGGGCCCGTTTATCGGCAGGGAAACCGGGGCATTTGCCCTGGGCCCACCCATTTCAAGGGCCCAAAAATGTTGTCTTTTTCTACAAATTTATGTTTGATAAAAAATTTTCATTTATTAAAAAATTTATATTCTTTAAAAAATTAACTTAAAAATCACTCGACATTATCCTGCAAATGTACATTTAAAAATTTCTGTTTATGCAAGCATGCACTGTAATATCTGGTGACATTTAACATTAACCTTACCGTAAATAAAACTGGGTTGCTTTAACTCTCTCTTAACTTCAGCTAGGCAATGATAACTCGTCTATAAAAATATTGATATGCAGAAGTGACAGTATTTTGAAGCCCCCCTATAATGTTAGGCAAGTTTTGCATTTCCTTTCATAAATACATGCTATTTATGTATACAAAAATCCTTTAATATTTATTGCTATGTACGTATTTATATTTAGTGTTTAAACAAACAGTATATTTTAGTAGCTATATGTATCTAAAATAACTTAGATGCATAATACTGTTTTCGTGCAATTTCCCGTAAAATATTTATGGTCCGGTGCAAAGGCCCAAAAATTTGTGTTTGCCCTGGGCCCAATATTGTGATGATCGGGCCCTGGACATGTAACATTGTTCGTGACTGGAGGCTAGTCGTCGGGTTAATTCAGCTACTGAAAATACCTTTTCTCGTTTGTATGAACTTGAAAAGACTTTTTTTGAAATCCAGCGGCTGAAACAAACATCTATCATGGACTAAATTCAAAGGAAATAAATTAAGGTATGTTTCACTTTCTATTTCTACAGTCAGTGGCGCAGCCAGAAAATTTTCGGTGGGGGGGGGGTTACGACTACTGCAAGTGTGTGAACAAGGGGGGGGGGGTTGTGACACCCCTATCCCCCCCCGCTACAGTAATTAACAAATCATTGCAAATATCAACATACAATCTTCAGAAACGTTCTTATCCGTGTTCTCATTGTAATTTATGCTGCGTTAGAAATTTGAATGGATTTTTTCAATTTTATGACTCTCTCACTTATGCATAACGTGACCATTTATTTTTTCCTTCAAAACGGGACATCTACTACTTTTTTGGCAATAGTGTATTTATTTTCTTCCTCAAAACGGAGCATCTACTGTTTTTAAGGGAATAGTGTAGGGAGACTGAAAGGACAGGTCTGGGTATCTTTGAGTTGTTAAGAAAACGCGCAAAAAAGCTGGTGTTAATGTTAATATCAAAATAAAATGAAAAAAAAAAACCTTTTCTAACACACACATATACTATAAAAGATAGTGCAAGATGTACGTTTCGGGTGGTACAAGGGGTACGCCCTTCTTCGAGTTCAAAAACGCCCACCGACACAAAGCAGGAAGGTAGGGAAGGGAGAAATGGATAAAAAAGGACACACAGAAAAAGTTGTCATTTCGGAAGGAAAAAAAATTCTTAGAAAATCAGACTGAAAACGGAAAATAAAGTGGAGATCGGGGGAGGGGGAGAAAAAAGCGAAAGAGGAACATAACTTTAAAAAAAGAAATAAAAATTAAATAGAATACTTGACGAAAAAAGAACATTAAAAGAACAAACTCAAAAACAATCCCCCTCCCCCTGCGTTTTCTTTGCGTCTCGAGAGGGGAGGGAGGGAGGGAAGCCAGGTGTTTTTTAACAGACACTTGCCTTTGGATGATTTTAGATTTTTAGCGGCCTTTATTGAAATCGTGACCGTGGGTTGCTCTCTTTCTAAAAACGGGACATTGCAGGGGACATCTTGTGAAAACGGGACATTACGATGTCCCGAAGCTGTGTTTGGGGACAACGGGACAAGCCACCTAAAAACGGGACGTATGGTCACCTTACTTATGCACCTTTTTCTGTTGATCCCTTAGACTGGCACATATGCAACAGTTCACTGTAGTTGATTTAAAAAAAAAAAAAAAAAAAAAAAGTAAGTTGGTAAAAATTGATATTTGATTTTGCAATTTATCTACCTCCCCCCCCCCCCAAAAAAAAAAAAAAAAAAAAAAGTCTTAGCAGTGGCTCTAATGGGAGCAATGTTGGATTTCCAGACTTAAGAGGCCTCTCTACTCGGCTTGCGGAGATTCAACGTCCCAATGCTTTCCTATGAAGAAAAGTGCCTTAACGCCTAATCATTTTTCTCGGAAACTATTTGGTATTTTTACATGAAATTTTCCTGTGTGAATCTTGAGAACTGTTCGCAAGTATTGCGCGAATCAGATTTGGGTTAATTAAGCCGAAAGAGATTTTATTGCAATCTGAAAAGTGACACAAATTCTAAAATCGTTATTTTCATTTTTGACGATCCGTTATTTCAAAACCCCGCTCTTTAACAAAATTTTAACTCCCGTAATACATTGTATAGCCATCTCACTATTGTTACATGCTTTTTTCGTGTTTTTCCAATGAAAAATTTTCGTTATTTTCTATGAATTGTAAACGTTATATGCTTTAAAAAGTGCGATTTCGTCGCGAATTTCATCCCCCCACTTCGGTAACCATTAGTCGCGGTGATGGATGAGGTGGGCGTATATTGACCCATTGACCCCCTGTGATCTCCTCACTCCCACTCCAGTGCCTCCAGAAACATCCTCTTCAGATTTCAACTTTTGTATGTGTTTGCGTCTGTAACATCACATCTGGCTCAGTGCCTTTTGCATAGCCTTTTGTAGTAAAAAGTGTTGTTATTTTACTGCTCTCAAGTCTGTCGAATACTTGCTTTGAGCAGTGTGCATTCTCCCGGAGCTCATTGATCCACCTTACAAAATCCACCTTACAATCGATTCAGAAATCCTTTTTACATTATTGACGCAATTAAACATAATGAAGATAAAAAAGATTTTAAAAAAATTAACAGAAATGAAATTAAAACCATCTATAGCCTTTTTTTTGTATGGTATTGTATGGTATTTTTTCTTTCAGCAAATGCAATGTAAATAAGTGTATTTTTATGTACTGTAAATACTGCGCTTTATGTGAGTGTCTAATACGGAGTTCTATGAAATGATGCAGTTGATAATTCAGAGCAGTGGCGTATGCAGACTTCTTCGAGGGGGGGGGGGGTTATAGACATAACTTTGTGTTAAAATGCGTATTAGTTAAGTTGAAAATTGACGCCACTGGTTCAGAGGGTCATATTTTACTTTTAGAAAACTCATTTTTTAATCCAATTCATTTATTGTATGTTATACATTACAAACAGCTGATGTGAAACCAGCACCCCTTGATTTATCTTATTTGTTTACAACTTATTGGTAGTATAGTTATCTTCGGAATTTAAACCAGAATAGCGGCTTTTTTTCCTAAGGTTTTGTTTGATATTTTTTTTTTTCAGCACATGCAATGTAAATATTTTTATGTACTGTAAATACTGTGTTTTATGTCTACGGAGTTCTATGAAATGATGTAGTTGATAGTCCACAGGGTCGTATTTTACTTTTGGAAAACACAATTTTTTAATCCAGTTCAAAAATTAAGAGGATGCTAGTTGAGGATAAGACGTTAAAGTGGTGATCATAAATCCTTCCTTACGAGTTCTACAAAATAAACACATTACAAATAATTCGTAAAATTGGGTATTAAAATTTCTTACATTTTTTACAGGGTTTCTACGGATTTCACAGCTTTTGCTTCCCTGACTTTTCCCTGACGTCTATCATGCTCTTCCCTGACTTTTTAAATAGCGTGCTTTCCTTAATTTTGCGTTTCTATTTTTAATTTTACATCCTTTAATTAATAACTTTTTATATATTTTGCCCCTTTTTTTACAAATAATAATAATAATAAAATCAATATGCACAAAAATATTATTTGACATCACTGGATTCTAACAAAAACCATGTTTGATAACAATTTAGGATCAAGTTAAGCATATTTCAACTGAAGAGGATATGTTCATAAAGGACACATTTTAAAATTATTTATAAGGTTAAATAAGAAAATGAAAATAAAACAATTTCTACAATTAGGTTCGAACAGGAAGTATTTTCTTGATTTTGCCGCATATTCTTGCATTTCCCTGACCTTTCTTCAATTTCTTCAAATTTCCCTGACTTTTTTCCAAAATCCCTGACTTTCCAGGTCTGTAGAAACCCTGTTTTATTACCTCATTTATTTTCATTACATCCAAACATATAGAATTATGTGAGGGTTGGCATTACTTTTGCTTAACAAATAGTCAATGTCTGCCTGTACACTTGACATAGCTAACGCAAAATTCCTACAAGATGTTCCTCGGTCAAAAGAAACCTAGATCTCGTTTTCACGGTTTTCATCCTTGGAAATAGCTGCTCACAGCAATATGAGACACAGTAAAAGAGACAGATGTAAATAGGCTCAAGCAGTCTTTTACAAAATTTCTATCAGATAAAGGTTTGTCTCCCCCTTCGCAATTTCTTCGACAATCAAAAACTGATCTTAGTAGCATTCTCAGAATTTAAGTTTATTCTCCACAGCATTTCTTGGAACTACTTGCTTTTCCACTTGAAATACTACTAAAAAGGATTGCTAGACTGTTTCTGCGATTTTCAAAAAGTAGTAAGTGGGCAGGATTCAAACAATCGGCGGGCCATATGTTGGACAACCCTGCTATACACCAATTAAATATAGAGAACAGAAAAAAAAAAAAAAAAAAAATCTGGAGTGACTCCACTCGACTTTCCGAACACTTACGATTAAGATCATTACCAATCATTTAAATAAATTTTAATCGATGAATAATTCAAACATATACGTATACCAAATTGAAACTCAATCGAATGCTCCATTTAAACGCTAGCGCACTTTCAAGATTTTCTCCCCGTAGGCCATAATGTAAAAGAAATCTTTGTCCTAGCCCCGCAGAAAATCTATAAGTCCTATAAACATCAAAATCAATAACGGTCTTACGATGGTGGTTTATAACAAATATATCCAATTAGAGCACAATCGAATGTACCGTTTAAACGCTAGCGCACTTTCAAGAATTTCCCCCCATAGGCCATAATGTAAAAGAAATCTTTAGCCCTGTAGAAAAACTATAAGTCCTATATACACCAAAATCAATACCGGTCTTGTGACGGTGGCTTATAACACATATACCCAATTTGAGCTCAATCGAATGCTCCGTTTAGGAGCTATCGTGTTCACACACACACACACACACATCTCGTAAAAAACAGCATAACTGAATTCAGAAGACCTCAAAACGTGTCCATACACCAAAATCTCGAAGCCAATTTTTTTCATGATTACAATACTTTCCTTACATGGTACATGTTCGGAAAATAAAAATCCCGAAGTGCAATAGCATTAAAAATAAATATTCAGTCATGCTGTGAATTAGTTGTCTATATAATTTTATATTTTCTTTCAGAAAGAAATTTTTAACTGTCAGTTTTGCAAACTTTATAATAATTTTTGTGCGCAATTCCTTTTCATTGGTTTGTGATAAATAGTTCTTTTGCATAGTACAACTTGTTTATTTGATTTTAAAATGTTGGGTTTTTTTTATTTTTAAAGCATTCGATTTAAAAAACTGAGTTTAGCATTTAGACAATAATGATAGAAATTAATATAGGGAAAATATAAAATGTACAGAGGCACAATTTACTACTTGTCTCTCTAGACGAAGTAAATATCGAGAAGAGGGGGGAAAAAAAGACTGATGAAAGCGCAACAGTATTAAAAATAAGTCATGCTGTGAATTAGTTGTCCCTATAATCGAGTGTTAATTTTGTAATCAGTATAGTAATTTTTGGGCGCAATTTCTTTTCATTATCTTAATTTGTGATAAAATTATGTATAATTTGTAGTGTTTATCAGAGTTCTAAAATTAATAATTATTTCTTTTTTAAAGTATTTGATTTGAAAATTGAGTTTGGGCCTCACCATGGCACAGTGGTTATGCCACTGGAAATGGTAGACGGGCGAAGTGTGAAGGTCTAGAGTTCGGGTCCCATCGCGCGCCCGTCGACCTAACCGTTCGGAGTTTTCCGTGGTTTTCTCCGAAACTTAGCGTAAATACGGGTTAGGACCCCTTAGAAAGACCCCCACGGAGGGCACCCCACCCATCGGCCTAGAGCCCACGCGTAGCTAATCGGCCGTAATCCCACAAACAAACAAAACAAAATTGAGTTTGTTATTTTTCATAATTATAATTTTACTGCCAAAAACGTAATCTAAAATGTGCCTATACCGTTTATTACTTATCTCTTTAGACCACTGTTTTTATGAAATAGCAACCACAGATAGATCGTTTTGTCAGTGGCGGATTAATACAAGTTTGTCGGGGTGGGGGGTGAACGATTAGTTTGTCTGTGGGGGCGGTTAATTAGAAGATTGACAAATACATCTATTTTATGGAAGTAAAATAGGATCTTTTACATTAATTTCTTTTTTCTCGGAGGCGGGGGGCGGTGCGTTTTGTTCGATCAATAATTGTGTTCTTTTTTCTTTTCGTTCTCTCTCTCTTTTCTGTCTCCCCAACCCCCCCCCCTCTCTCTTTTTTTTTTTTTTCGAAGGAGAGAGGATGGAGGTATAATTGATATCATAAACTATCTAATTGTCTCTTGTAATGACCTTTATATTATCTTGTTGAATAAAAGAGCTATTAAAAATCTTGTATTTTCACATTTCAATTTCTGAAATAAAAACATGAATGCGTATTAAAAAATGGAAAAAAAACGCTCTTTTTTGTCTAACAGAATTGCAGATGTGTAATATTTTTATGTTACTTAATTTGACTTCTAATGGAAATTTTATTCAGCATTTTAATGTATGCACACACAAATCATAATATTGTTACTTTGAATATTTTATTATTATTATTATTGTTTTCATGAATAAATATAATTTGAAAGAATACTTTGCTATATAATATACATTATATTTTGATACTACAGTATATATTAAACATCCCTCCATAAATATACATTTTTAAGGAGTCTTGTTTGTGTATATTCAGTATTTTAAAATCATTTCAAACAAAGTGATATTTAGAACATTTAAACTACTCATTTTTATAGTAAAAAGAAAAAATCCCATACAGTCCAAGTTCTCAAACGGAAGTGATAATGAATAGCTTATTTCCAAACAACTAGGAGGAACAGGGGTTGTTGTGTGTGCCCCCTCACTCCTGGGGGGTCTTCTGTAAGATGAAGACTAGAGGTGTGGTCAAGAGAGTAATAAAACTGTCACAGATTGCTATCCCCTTTTTCCCAATTTCCAGAGCATCTCAGAGGAAGCCACCGTTTGTGATTTTTTCCGTGAGTAGAGAGGCCTCTTAAGTCGATGGATTATGTTCATCTTCGTAAAATCGAGTGGTTTGTAAAATAGTCAATGGTAGCGTATTCGGGACGCCTCGCTCATTCGTAAAATCACAAGTGTTTGCAAAAATGAGCGTCGATTACATTTTATTTCTAATTGTATGCGTGTACAAAACTGGCACTGTTAGTATAGTTTCGTTTTAAGCATTAGCTGTTCATGTTCTAGATTACGGGGGCTGCATGCATAGGGGCACGTGCCCCCTCCCTAGATGAACTAATTTCACACTATAGACGAGTGACTTGTTTTGAAAATTCAAAAAAATTTATAAGAAAAAGGAGTCAAGTATTGATGCACCCTCCTGAATGTTTTTTGAAATACGCCTCTGGGATTAACCCTTTAACGCGCAGTGTTCCCACTCTGGGAACACCCAACTCTGACGTTTTGACTGTTGCCAGTAACGAAGAATAGATTGGATTTCTATAAAAATAGTTGCGGGTGACATAGCTCCACGAGAATCCTTTACTTTTTATCACGTCATTTCCCGTAAAAAGATTGTCACAATTATTTTTAACAGCACTGACATCTGCTGAAAAATGCAAGAATGCGAGAACAGCTGGATAGATTGCCCAATGCTGAAAAAAGGGCAGTCGTTGCCATCGCTCGACTTAACTACCAGCAAGAGGGCGGACGATCAAAACGCTCATCGCGTGCCACAGATCTAGAGACCCCTTTTTTGACGATGGCTGGCTGTGCCGGCTGTCAGGCTGCCGGGCACAGCCAGCTGTCGTCAAAAAAGGGTCTCTAGATCTGTGGCACGCGATGAGCGTTTCGATCGTCCGCCCTCTTGCTGGTAGTTAAGTCAAGCGATGGCAACGGCTGGCCTTTTTTCAGCATTGAAAAAGGGTTAACCGATGCCTTTAAATTCATTTCTTCCTGTGTTACTTTCATTTTGTGTAAAGGTATCCTGTATACTAGCCATTGGAAATAATATATGTTTATATACATTGAGTGATGAAAAAAAAAGTTTACAAAAGGACACGGTAAATCAGACATACAACAAGGATTAAAAATTACATTGGAACTTAGGGTTGCAAACGCCTCTTAGAGGGCGTAGACAAGGTGAGCAAACGAGATTGTCTTCACTCAAGTTGGGGATGTGGTGGGAGCAAAGATGGCTATTAACACATACCGTGAAATGGCTGACATTCATTTGATTTACGTTCTGCCCAACTGCAATGGACGTGGAGTAGTGTGATTGTCAGTAGAGATGAGACGGGCTCAGCCCGAGCCCGACTCGGGCTCGGGCTAAGTAATTAACGATTGCGTTCGGGCTCGGGCTCGTGAAAAATTTCTCCTTTGTTGAACATACTCCTTGAAACAGATTTTAAAAAGTGATTCATGGGATAAATAGACGTACTTATTTCAAAAAATAGCGGCACGGGGAACTAGAAGGTGTGTGAAGCTCCAAAAATTATTGTATCCTATTAATGAAGTAGTTAATTTTATTTGTCTTTAGCTGAAATTTCGGGCTCGGGCTCCAACTTTAATAATATTGCTCGGGCTCCAACTTTAATAATATTGCTCGGGCTCGGGCGGGCTCGGATTAAAAGTCTTCGGGCTCGGGCTTCAAAAAATGAGCCCGAACTCATCTCTAATTGTCAGTAGCGTAGCCAGGATTTCATTTGGGGGGGGCTGGGTATCAAATTGTAAGCTAAATAAAGTGTTCCAATTCAGGGGGTGAGGCTCTAGGCCCCCTCTGGCTACGCCCCCTGGTGATTGTTTTCAGAGAAATATCCCGACAGAAAGGTGCCTTGCCTTGCCACTCTGCATCGACAACTCTACGAAACCGAACTCGCTCACAATTGAATGGCCACCACGATTACCAGATCTCTTTCCAGTTGGTTTTTCCTTTTTTTTTTTTTTTTTTTAAGGATTTCTTTATGAAACGCTTGTGTCATCGCCAAAAGACACAGTAAGAAGAATGGCAGCAGGATGTGTTCAAGATGCACCTGGTATCTTTGAGAAGGTGAGCCGTTCAATGCAGTGTTGATATATGGGTGTTCCGATGCTTCTGTTAAAAACTTGAGAATCTCCTGTAAGGATCAAACATTTGTAGCATGTGACTAATGCAAGTAAATGATCTGGAGTGGTTTTTCTTGTCTTTGTATTGCGAACTAGCCACCTTTGGCGACCAGTTTTGGCTGTCGATGGCTGATGCTGCAATCTATTGTTTCTTTAAAAATATTTTTCTTTGTAACAATAAAACTTTCGCTTGAACGTGCATTTGTACTTAAATAAATAAAATTAGTGAAAAATTAGTAAAATATAAATTATAATGAATGGTTTTATATTTTTTTTTACTGTAGTAAATTAATAAATTGGGTTAGTTAAAATATGGCCTCGAAATCATTTTGCGCAATCGTAAAATTATTTAATTATCTCAAAACGGACATTTTCAATGATTTAGTTAACAATATAATTCATAGATGTCGCCACCAAACAATCTGTTCCGCTTTTTCTCTTGCTTGCTTCGCATCTGTGTTTACTTTTTCAGGGCGTGATATCTCGCTAGATATTTAGCGTTGAAAGTAGCGGCAAGTTAAAAAAAGGTTAATGTTTTAGAGATCGTTCGAACTGTACAAAAAGTTTTTGATTTTAGTTAGAGATAAAATGTCTTTTTTATCAAAATTTTAACATGGCCGCAGATGGCAGATGCATCTCTCCCGAACCGTTATCGACAGGACTTTTATTAGTTAGATTATTTTGAACACCCTCTTATGGCTCCGGATAGCTTTTCCAACCCTATGTTCCTGTGTGATTTTTGATACTTAATGTACACCTAATTTGCCATTTTATTTTGCAAACTTTTATTTTTGAATCACTCTGTATATTGAAATTCTCTTTATAGCCTAGAAAATAATTGTAAATTGGTTAAAATAAAAATGTAGAGTAGTTTCGTGAATTGAATTCGATAATCAGACATTTTGATTTTCAGGTTCTCATCAGTCCTTTGCAATGTGTGAAACATAATTTCAATACTTATTTTGAGAGTTAGTGAAGTTTTGAGTCTGCCTCAATAATTTCAGGTCGGGGCTCGTGCCTCGAATGCCCTGACGTAAATCTGTCAATGGAGCTACGTCTCATGTTTCATCACACGATGTGAAATAGTGTTCAGTCAACATACAGTCTGTTCGCTTTTACACATAATGCAGTCTTGTTTTTTGGTGCATATCGAGAGCTAATCTTATCAACTAATTTAAAAAGTCAGCTTTGTTCCCATACACAAGAGTAAGTGTTGTATGTAAACGATCCTGTACGTTTCATTGAAAGAAATATCGCATTTATTTATTTTTTATTACTACAGTACAGTCGAACCTCGTTAAGCATTTCGCCACTACTATGGCCCGAAACACTCCCCATTTTATTATGAGAGCATCCACTGGGCGACCAGCGTTATCCCCTATGAAGGGACGGACAAGGTAACATCCATGTCCAAGCTGAGATTCGAACCCAGACCCAAGGCTCCGATAGATTGGTTCTTAAGCTTACGACAAACAGTAATAATTACATCGTTTATTTTGGTTACAAGCCGGGGCGAGTTGATCACAATTGAAATTTTTGTGCGATTCGAAATACTATGTACACCCTCCAAAAAAAGTATTCGAATAAGAGATAAATTTCCTATTTCTGATTTATTTTTTCATTTTTATAGTATAGGTATTCATGCAATTGGTGCGTGTAGCCTGTTCATGTGTATCTGTACTTTATATTTTATAAATTTATTTATTTTTACGTTGTGGTTACGAATGCGATCAGTATGTGCAACCAAAATCGCTCTAAATTTTGTCCGTGTAATAAGGCCTTAAGGCGCTGCTGATGTCACGCCGTACGCACATTTTTACTGTGCTCTCGGAGGATTTTTTTGGAGTTATCTCTTCCGGATTCTCCCTTGGTTCCATATGTTCGGATAGTTAATCTTTTTTTTTTTTTTTTTCATTTTCTTATTATTTTCATTATTGTTATCACCTTTCACACCTTTTTTACGAACTAGTGTAAATAATTAAGATGAGAGTAAAATAAGTGTTTCGGACCTAAAGCAATTACATTTTTCAATACTGTCCTTTGAAAAGAAATTGAAATAAAAAATGAAGACAACCCTTTTGTTAAAACTTATCTTGGTGACGAAATGTAAGACCAAAGATGGCTTGTTTTCTTTCAGTTGTGTGCAGGCGCGTAGCCAGGAAAATTTTTCGGGGGGATATGAACTTATATGTTTATAAATAGACGGAATTTCATCACTAATCCAAAAATTTCGGGGGGGGGGATATATCCCGATATCCCTCCCCCTGGCTACGCCCCTGGTTGTGTGCATTGTTTTCCTTTAATTGCTGAAAATGCAAATATGCTTTAACTTGTAAGGTGCGCCGTACCTGCATGTTTAATTTCCGAAATTTATTTGTGAACCTCCATTTAAATAACCCACGAGCCTCCAGTGTGTATAGCATGAATAGCCAGTGGCGTAGCCAGAAATTTTTCATGGTGGGGGGTTACGACTACTGCAAGTCGCATATATGTATACCTGTGTGTGATAAGGGAGTGAAGACTATACACTGTGTATGGCAAACAAAAATCCTCATAGGAGGGTTGTGACCCCCCTATCCCCCCCTTGGCTACGCCACTGGCTCCCACCTTTGCAAAGACGCAACAACGAAGATTCCTCTTCTGTCCCCAGTGTTGCTTCCTTGGAGATCTGAATTATCCCCAGCATGGCACACCCACGAAAGAGGCTGAATTGACTGAAAGTGAGGAAATAAAAACTGAAATTTCTATAAAATAGAGGATTGTTACTGAACTCAATATATAACTTTTTTAATGTTATCTTCAAGCTATTTCAAAAGAATCGTTAACAATAACAATTGCAAATAGTTGGATATTATATAAATACTTTACTTATAATGCCTAAAACTCGTTTTAAAGTCGTTTACTAAAAACTGTAGAATTTTTATTTGAATTAGTAGTGTTGCAGAATACTCTTCTTGTTTCCGGTGTTCTTCGCTCTAAAGTCCATATGCAGCTGGACTCATTTAAAGTCACTGAAGTGACAAGTTGAGTTATAAGTGAGCTTCAGGGTCATTCCATGTAAAATAAACAAATTTTAAGAATTAATTGTGTCGCACCACTTTTGATTTTCATGAGATTTTGTGGGTAATATGTACATCTTGTGTATCACAAAACAGTTTTGATTTTATTGCTTAAAAATTTTTGTTCTTGAGATCGAGCCATTTGTTTAATCTGCGAATGTGTAAAAATCACCGTTTTAAACTCGTTTACTAAAAACTGTAGAATTTTTATTTGAATTAGTAGTGTTGCAGAATGCTCTTCTTGTTTCCGTGGTTCTTGGCTCTAAAGTCCAGTAGGTGTAGGAAGTTCTAGTAAAGAGTCCACTTCTCAGAATGAACACAAACTTTATTGCTTCTAGAACTTAGTCGAACAATCAGCTGTACAAAATTTACAGGCACTAACGGCCAGTAGCTCGTTTATAACAGTCAGGGTCCGATCATCACGATATTGGGCCCTGGGCAAATACAAACTTTTGGGCCTTTGCACTGACGAGAAATTGCATATACACATATATATCTGCAGAAATATATAAAGTTTAAATACTAAATATATGAATACATTGCAGTTAAGAATATTAAAGGATTTTTGCATGCATGAATAACATTTATTTTTACAAATGATGAATATCTAGACACATACTACGTACACTTCTATACTAAACTTCTTTAAAATATTAATGAAAATAGTTGCAAAACTTATTGTACGTACTGATGAGATTTTCTTGTAATAAAATTTACAAAAAGAGGCTGAGACGTTGGCTAAAGGATTTTGGCCTAGTGCTGATGGGCTTTAGAAAACACTTAGTAGAGTAAAATGTCTGAGAATTAGCTTTCGACTCAAGAAAATGACAATTCAATTTTTGTACAAAGTTTTTTTTATGAATTAATAGATAAAAATCTGTTAAAAAATACAAAATTTTTGGGCCCTTGAAATTAGTGGGCCCAGGGCAAGTGCTCCGGTTGCCCTGCCGATAAACAGGCTCTGATAACAGTCATTTCAGTACCGAAGCTCTCACTAATTCTTTAATTCTCTCACAAAATAAAACACTTCCGCAGGCAAAATTCAGTGGAAATACGCAAGGGATATTGTACACAATCCCTTAAGACACAACACAGCAATGAAGAATTAACACACAGCACTTAAAAATCAGCTTCGAAAAGCAAGCGGGAATGCCGCTCCTATAGCGTCAATACAAAGCGTAACACAGCAAACTCACTCAAAGAGAGCTCGATTCACACCGACTTGATCGGGGGCAGCCCGGTTCCTATTATACTTTCTGACGTGCATTCCAGAAAACTCGGGACCTCTGTAACGAATCTCCAAACAATGTCGTTTTGATTACGTCATAGAAGAGAAATATTAGGCTATTATGCATGCTAATGCAGAAAAACTATGTTTAGAAGCCCCTTTGGGAAAATCGCGCTAAATGACCAAAATGTCGCCAAGCTTGGCAACTTTGGGGGAAATATCGCCAATGCCAAAAATAAATCCCCAAAAGTGAAGTTACTGAAAGCCTACGACCAATATTTCTGGAGATTCCTAGAATCGCCATAGAAACCTCCGTATCTCCGGTTCTACTTCACAGATTTTGATGCAACAAAATGCAAAATTTAACTATTTGACGCTTAGAATACGAATTTTGAACTATTTTAAACCCTAGAACAGCGGGTTGCCTCGAAAATTCGTAACAGTGGGAAGATCAGATGGGGATTATAGTAAAGCTTAAAGAATGGACTTATAAATGCGCATGGTAAAATAGATTTATATTAAGCCTAAATACAGTTTTCGAACATCAAATAGTCATTCACAAACAATTTATTTTTGTCATTTTAGGCATTAAAAAAACAATGAAGGACTTTCAGTAACAAAGCATTTTTTTTTTTTTCCCTGCTACACTTACATATTAATACCATATGCAGAAAAAAAAAATGCGCTGCTACTTGTTGTTCTTTATACTGAAAAAATTGCTTAAACTTTCAAAAAATTGAAAAATGCGCTTTTTTCACCCCCCCCCCAAAAAAAAAAGTCATCTGGGACAGGTGATAAAAATCCCAAAATGGTATGGTACGAAGCTCTTAAACTGTACTTTAAAACAAAACGAAAATTGTCTGATTATTCCAAAAGACAGAGGAGAGGAGGTACACACTTTTGAAGTAATACAAAGCGCACTCCTCTTGCTATTGAGAATAGGATAATTTCCACCACCCCCCTTCAAAGAAAAAAAAAGTCGTGTGGGACAAGTGATAAAAATATCAAAATGGCATTATAAGAGGCTCTTATACTGTTCTTTAAAACAAAACAAACATTGCCTTCTTTCAAAAGACAGAGGAAGATACACTCTTTTGAAGTAATTGGGGGAAAAAAAAAACGGCAATTAACATTGATGGATCCAGAAATAGAACACATTAAAATGTACATAACTTCATACATAAATGAGTACCTATCAACTTTGAGAAACTGGCAAAATAATAAGTCTTGTTTTAGGTCAGATTACATCATGTAAATATATTTCAATTAAATTGAATTCAATAAAGTTTTTTATACGGTAATTGCTATAGTCTACTTTACCTACTTTCAATAGCAGTCAGGTCTGCTTTTTGTATTACTTCAAAAGTGTCTACCTCCTCTGTCTTTTGGAATAACAGGACAATTTTAATTTTGTTTTAAACTACAGTATATGAGCTTCGTAGCATGTCGTTTTGAGATTTTTATCACCTGTCCCACATGATTTTTGGGGGGGTGAAAAAGAAACACATTTTTCAATTTTTTGAAAGTTTAAGGAATTTTTTCAGGATGAAGGTCCACCAGTAACAGCTCAATTTTTTTGTCTACACGTATAGTATTGATATGTAAGTGTAACAGGAAAAAAAAATTGGTTTGTTACTGAAAGTCCTTCATTGTTATTTTAATACCTAAAATGACAACAAGCGTTAGTTTGTGAACGATTATTTGATTTCCAAAAACTGTATTTAGGCTTAACATAAATCTATTTTATTATGCGCATTTAAAAGTCCATTCTTTAAGCTTCCCAATAAGTCCTATCTGATCTTCCTGCTAATTCAAATAAAAATTCTACAACTTTTAGTAAATGAGTTTAAAACAGTATTTTTAAATATTCGCTGACTAACCAAATGGCTATATCTCAAGAACAAAATTTTTTTAAGAAATAAAAAAAACCTGTTTTGTAATACACAAGATATGCACACATTACCTACAAAATCATTCATAAAAATCAGAAATGAACGTTAAAGATACTTACATATCGAAAATTTCCGAAGTTTTATCAAAACAGTATTTTTACACATTCGCTGACTAACCAAATGGCTATATCTCAAGAAATTTTTTTTTTAAGAAATAGAAAAACCTGTTTTGTAATACACAAGATATGCACACATTACCTACAAAATCTCATAAAAATCAGAAATGAACGTTAAAGATACTTACATATCGAAAATTTCCGAAGTTTTATTAAAACTAGTCAAATTATTTTTCAATTTTAACTTACGTTCCTCCAAATTGGCCTGTGTAAATTTTTTCTTTCAACGTCATCGTAAGTTATAATTTTGCCCCTTTAGAGGATTAACTGGATGAACTAACTGAAATATGAAGGATTTCAGTCAAAAACGGGACTTCATACATTAAGAACGGGATGTGATTGATAAACTCAGCCGCAACATGTATGTCCTGTCAAAGTAAATTTGCAAATTGCACTATTTAAATAGCTCCTCGAGATTGACATTTGCCACGAGATTAAAATAAGTAATCTCTATTTTTTTTTCCGAGGGCCACAGAAGATTTAGTTAGACCTTTTTCGAAGCAGCTAGCTGTGCGGCACAGCCAGCTGCGTCAAAAAAGGATCTCTAGATCTGTGGCACGCGATGAACGTTTCGATAGTCCGCCATCTTGCTGGTAGTTAAGTCGAGCGATGGCAACGGCTGCTCTTTTTTCAGCATTGGGAAAGAGTTGCGCCTCAAAGGGTTAAATTAACCCATTTATGCCTAGTGTCCCTTTTCTTTGGGCATTTTCGCTGTCAGTCGAAAACGTTATTTATTTTTCCTAGCCTTTATTCACGAGTATTGAACCTTAACTCCACAAAATATTTTAACATGACGAAATGGGATGTTGACATTTCAAGTTTTATGCATAATGATTAAAAAAAAAAAAAAAATCATCCCTTGTTCAAGAAGCTGATGAACGTATCTATCGCACGCGATGAACGTTTCGATCGTCCGCCATCTTGCGGGTAGTTAAGTCGAGCGATGGCAACGGCTGCCCTTTTATTCAGCATTGGGCAGTCTATCCAGCTGTTCTCGCATTCTTCCTTTTTTCAGCAGATGTCAGTGCTGTTAAAAATAACCGTGACCATTTCTTTACGGGAAATGACGTGCTAAAAAGTAAAGGATTCTCGTGGAGCTATGTCAACTATTTTTATAGAAATCCAATCTATTCTTCGTGACTGGCAACAGTCAAAACGTCAGAGTTTGGTGTTTCCAGAGCGGGAACACTGCTCGTTAAAGGGTTAAGCATTTCACATGACGCATGAATTGTTTTTATTTTTACACTCATGTAGGATCTTTTAATTGTTTTAGTTATATGAATGGCAAAATTAGATTAAAATTTGAAAAATGGATTTGATACAATAAAATATGCATTAAAGCACAATATAATGTGTCAATAAATATTTCGTGACATTAACGGTGTTCCTCATTTTTCAATGGGCGTCTTATATTTGAGTAAACGATAAGTTATCCTTCATTAATATATCCAGCGGTAGTTTCAACAAAAGAGACTACCTGAATATTTTTTCAGTAATTTTATGCAATGAATTACCAACTTTTTTTCGTTATTTTTCTGGGCGTGAAATCGTTGATTTCTCTAACCATTCCAAATAAGATAGTTAAAATTATAGGAGTGATTATTCCTTGTATAAAATTCTTGTTTTACAATGCTATAAATATATGAGTGAAATTCTTTTGTACCAACCTATTTGTAATAAAAGACACCTGCTGTAAAATTGAGCTGCAAATTTCGAAAAGGGTTCAAGTCTGAAAATTAAAATTTTAGAACACATACAAAAGAGAGATTTTTCATTTGAACCATTAGACTGACAGAAACAGCTTTTTTTTCCCCTCGTAACAAATCAAAATAGTATTTTTGAAGGAAAATTTGAGGGAGAAAATGATCCTTATAAATTTCTGAGATGAGTCCCTCTTGAAATTCATCAGAGATTTGTGTGGTTTTAGAAACGGCATAAACTTACAACGTATGTTTTCTTAAAAGAACAAAAATACATACAAAAGTTTTCTTTCACATTTCACCATATAGATATGCCTTACCATTACACTGACATACAAAAATATCCCCCGATAATGTTTTCATTAACCCTTTAACTCGCAGTGTTCCCGTTCTGGGAACACCAAACTCTGACGTTTTCACTGTTGCCAATCACGAAGAATAGATTGGATATCTATAAAATAGTTGCGGGTGACATAGCTCCCTGAGAATCCTTCACTTTTTAGCACGTCATTTCCAATAAAAAAATTGGTCACGATTCTTTTTAACAGCACTGACATCTGCTGAAAAATGGAAGAATGCGAGAACAGCTGGATAGATTGCCCAATGCTGAAAAAAGGGCAGCCGTTGCCATCGCTCGACTTAACTACCAGCAAGAGGGCGGACAATCGAAACGCTCATCGCGTGCCACAGAACTACAGACCCCTTTTTGACGACAGCTGGCTGTGCCGGCACAGCCGGCTGTCGACAAAGAAGGGTCTGTAGTTCTGTGGCACGCGATGAGCGTTTCGATTGTCCGCCCTCTTGCTGGTAGTTAAGTCGAGCGATGGCAACGGGTGCCCTTTTTTCAGCATTGGGAAAGGGTTGGGCCTCAAAGGGTTAAATATCTTCGACGTCCAGCTATGATTCCGCATGTGTTATCGGCCACTTCCGAATGCCTTCGTAGTCTTGAAAATTCCACGAGGTATGTATTGCCTTAACTTTTCTGGACCTTTCATTTTGAAGTCATAGATCGGAAATATAGGGCAGATGCATGGAAAGAGGTCTCATCGAAATGTATTGCAGAAAGTCAAGCGTTTATTTTATTTTATTTTTTATTTTATTTTATTACCAGGATGGAAACCAGATCAGTCCTTCTCGTTCAAAAAATATAGATTTACATGTGTACCCGAAAAACAAAAATCCAATTCTGAAAAGAAGACCTCCAGATTAGGTCCTTTTCGAAATTTGCTATTCAATTGTTCTTTCCAATCTAAAAACCCCCATCTCGGGAGAAAAAAAAAAAAAAAAGTATTGTGGTATTCATTCAGCAAGGCTACGTATGTTTCCTGTTTGACTTTGAGTGAGTCACTCGATGCATAATTCACTTCAAGTTCGTACAAAAGGAAAGACAATCATAAGAAATGATTACATTTTGCTGAGATGACGAAAAAGAAAAACTTCCATTAAGATTGGAATGCGGTAAGCCGAATGAATGAAGATAATTAACATCCTAAGAGGAAACTACGAAAAACAACCCAACCGCAAGAAATCATTTCCACGATTGTATTGTCCACGATTTCATTTCCACTCCAAGATTGTAAAATAAATTACCACACAACTCCATAATAGACTGAAGTTTGAAAAAGAAGTTTTAACCATCTGAAAGTTGAGAAAGGAATTTTTTAATCAAAATCTGTGTATATTTCCCGTTTCTAAATTACAGTCATATCCTCAGCATTTGTTGCCATTATACTTTTTTTCTTCTTTTCTTTTTACTTCGTCCCCATTTTCTCGAGCGGATATCGCCTTTTGTTCCCCTCCCCGCCTTTTTCAATTTAAGGCCAACGATAATAATGATGGTAGATTCTACCGGGAGGCCAAATCATTTAAATTCTCTCTTTTTTTTTTTTCTTTTTTTAATGGACTGGATGGCAACGAACGAAACCACGTGGTATACCACTTCCTTGGTCAGCTATAAAAAGGGCGACGGGTGGAACCGAGATGATCATTTTTGCTCACGAATCGCTATGGCAGCTGTAGCTATGGGAACTAATTTCGTTGACTTCTATTCGGCTCCCTATAATGGACAGTTGCCATGCGTTTTCATTTTCAACTTTCTAATGAATTCCCATGGCACTGCCCATGATTAGGCAGCAGTTTTAAGCGATAGTCTTGTTCGATTTTTCTGGATTCAGCGTCCCTTTTGTTTCAGTGTCACTGTAGAATGCGGGACACTCATATTATGTTTTCATTGGCATAACTGGGTAGGCTTCTGAGGATGTTTCTTAACCCACCCTAGGGGCACCATTTCCCATTCTTGCCATAAATTATTTAATTATTCTAGGGTGGATTGAAATATGACTAGGTACTCTCAGTTCAAGCCGGTCCTCACCCAATTACGCCAATGACTACACTAGCCATTACGGAAGGGACGTTTTGAAAACAGGATTCCCGAGCCCTGGACTATCTTTGTTATTATTTTCAGCTATACTATTTATTTCGGGGGGAAGGAAGGGGAGCAAAAATGAAACAAATGGCAAGAGCTGGATCGTGAGTAAAAGCTCAAAAATGTTGGGATGATTGTTCAGAAAATTCTGTATCTCAGATTTCTGGCTCTCATGCCAATATTTTACTTGCAATTTAAAATAAGAAACCTCACATTACACTGGTCAGGAAGTGTCGGACACGCAACGCTCAGAGTTGCCTGTTCGACCCCCTTTGACCTTTCCCTGAAGACCCACGCGTGCGTGCTTCGCGCACGTGTACCACGTCTCCAGGCCAAATGCGTGCACGTGCACGGCTTGTACCTAATTCGTGTACGTGCATCAGTGGCGGAGCGTACGTTACAGCCGCCCCCTCTTCCCCCTCCTACGCTACGCCCCAGTGAAGTGCTTGCCAAATCACTGATTTGGCAAGCACAGTGAAATTTTAGGGGGTGGGGGGTTTAGGCACTGATGTAACGGATAATCTACATTATGGATCGCATTCTTCGTGTCAATAATAGAACTCTACTAAATTTTAGGGGGGGGGGTTTAGGCACTGATGTAACGGATAATCTACATTATGGATCGCATTCTTCGTGTCAATAATAGAACTCTACTAAATTTTAGGGGGGGTCGGGTTTAGGAACTGATGTAACGGATAATCTACATTATGGATCGCATTCTTCGTGTCAATAATAGAACTCTACTAAATTTTAGGGGGGGTCGGGTTTAGGAACTGATGTAACGGATAATCTACATTATTGATCGCATTCTTCGTGTCAATAATAGAACTCTACTAAATTTTAGGGGAGGGGGGTTAGGCACTGATGTAACGGATAATCTACATTATGGATCGCATTCTTCATGTCAATAATAGAACTCTACTAAATTTTAGGGGGGGGGCGGTTTAGGCACTGATGTAACGGATAATCTACATTATGGGTCGCATTCTTCGTGTCAATAATAGAACTCTACTAAATTTTAGGGGGGGGGTTAGGCACTGATGTAACGGATAATCTACATTATGGATTGCATTCTTCGTGTCAATAATAGAACTCTACTAAATTTTAGGGGGGGTCGGGTTTAGGAACTGATGTAACGGATAATCTACATTATGGATTGCATTCTTCATGTCAATAATAGAACTCTACTAAATTTTAGGGGGGGGGGGTTTAGGCACTGATGTAACGGATAATCTACATTATGGATCGCATTCTTCATGTCAATAATAGAACTCTACTAAATTTTAGGGGAGGGGGGGGGGGGTTAGGCACTGATGTAACGGATAATCTACATTATGGATCGCATTCTTCGTGTCAATAATAGAACTCTACTAAATTTTAGGGGGGGGGGTTCTGACATCCAACCCCCCCCTCGCTACGCCACTGGCAGCCTTTGACCAGGGCCGCGCCGACCATACCCAGCGCCTGTGTGCAAAACAAATGAAGTGCCTCTCCTGGTTTACTACCCTTCCGCCCCTCCAAAAAAAGGGGGTGGGGTTTTTAACCATTTGAGGCGCAACACTTTCCCAATGCAGAAAAAAGGGCAGCCGTTGCCATCGCTCGTCTTAACTACCACCACGATGACGGACGATCGAAAGAAATGTTCATCGCGTGCCACAGACAGTGGCGGATCCAGAAATTTTTTTTGGGAGGGGCTAAATTTTTAAAAAAGCTTATTTCACCCAATTAAAATGCACTATAAATTAAAATTTTAGTCCAAACCAATGTGCATGCTTTTGGTAGGGGCTAAGTAATAAAATATCATCATTTTAGCCATTTAAAGTGTATAATAAGGCAGAATGTTACCCTTTAGCAGTCTCTTTGGGGGGGGGGGGCTGAAGCCCCCTAGCCCCTCCCCTGGATCCGCTACTGGCCACAGATCTAGAGACCCTTTTTTGAAGACAGCTGGCTGTGTCGGGACAGCGCCAAAAAAGGGTCTCTAGATCTGTGACACGCGAGGAACGTTTCGATCGTCCGCCCTCTTGCTGGTAGTTAAGTCGAGCGATGGCTGCCCTTTTTTTCAGCATTGGGGCAATCTATCCAGCTGTTCTCGCATTTTTCCATTTTTCAGCAGATGTCAGTGCTGTTAAAAAGAATCGTGACCATTTTTTTTACGGTAAATGAACGTGCTAAAAAGTAAAGGATTCTCGTGGAGCTATGTCACTCGCATCTACTTTTATAAAAATCCAATCTATTCTCCGTGACTGGCAACAGTCAAAACGTCAGAGTTTGGTGTTCCCAGAGCGGGAACACTGCGCGTTGAAGGGTTAAAACCCTTTCCAGCCATTATCACTCCCACCCCTCCTCAAAAAAAAAAAAAAAATTCGACCTTACTCTATTTTTTTACTAGCTGGAGTATCCGACATTGAGGAGTGTGTAATGCAAATTTCAAAAACGGCTGTATTTTTGTTAGCAGTAAGGAGTGTACAAAGAATGAAAGTAACAAACTGGCCAAAGTTACAAGTTCTGTCTATTTTTAAGGTTGTAGTTCAAAGGAAAAAAAATTTGGGTGACTCTACTCGACTTTCCGAACACTTACGTTTAATATCATTACCGAGCATTTAAATAAATTTTAATCGAAGAATAATTCAGCGAAAATTCTTAGTTCTTTTCAATTTGAGCTCAATCGAATGTACCGTTTAAACGCTAGCGCACTTTCAAGAATTCCCCCCCCAACCATTGGCCATAATGTAAAAGAAATATTTGTCGTAGCCTTGTAGAAAAACTATTAAGTCCTATACACACCAAAATCAATATTGGTCTTACGATGGTGGTTTATAACATGTATACCCAATTTGAGCTCAATCGAATGTACTTTTTTAACGCTTAGCGCACTTTCAAGAATTTCCACCCATAGGCCATAATGTAAAAGAAATCTTTGTCGTAGCCCTGTAGAAAAACTATAAGTCCTTTACACACCAAAATCAATACCGGTCTTGCGACGGTGGTTTATGACATATATACCCAATTTGAGCTCAATCGAATGCCCCGTTTAGGAGCTATCGTTTCACTCACATATACACACACACATACATACATACATCTCATAAAAATAGTATAAATGAATTCAGAAGACCTCAAAACGTGTCAGTACACCGAAATCTCGTCGAATTTTTTCATGATTACAATACTTTCCTTACAGGGTGCATGTTCGGAAAGTAAAAAAAAAAAACTTTTTGGGCTTGGTACACAAATTGAAATAAACTAAACAGGGGGTCTCGAAAAAATTCAAGATGGTTCATCATAAGCCGCATTACGCACTGTAATAAACGAAAAAAACTGTGCTTTTTTGTGAAACTTTCAGTAAAAATTCTTAAACCTGGAGCAAAATTTTCCTAAGAGTGACACGTTTTGCAAAATTTTCGATTTTTAAGAATTTTTTCTAAAAGTTTTGTAACTGATACAGGTTTATTGTATATTTCAGTATGTAAGTACAGCTTGTAAAGAGGCGGTCTTAAAATACTGAAGTGCCTGACGTAATTAGTTTATTTGTACTTATGTACTCAAATCGCATGATTTTTTTCGAACTACACCGTTAAAAGATTACAGGCTAGAGAGTAATTAACTGCTCAGGGAAAATGTCAACAGAGAAAACCTTTTTATTTTCAAAATTAGCGTTTTTATTTTAGTGGAATGAAATTTCAAAGAGGTCATTCCTCGCCTTTAACCCTTTGAGGCGCAACCCTTTCCCAACGCTGAAAAAAGGGCAGCCGTTGCCATCGCTCGACTTAACTACCAGCAAGATGGCGGACGATCGAAACGTTCATCGCGTGCCACAGATCTAGAGACCCTTTTCTTGACGACAGCTGGCTGTGCGGGTAGTGCTCTTGCTGGTAGTTAAGTCGAGCGATGGCAACGGCTGCCCTTTTTTCAGCATGGGGCAATCTATCCGGATGTTCTCGCATTCTTTCATTTTTCAGCAGATGTCAGTGCTGTTAAAAAGAATCGTGACCATTTTTAACGGGAAATGACGTGCTTAAAAGTAAAGGATTCTCGTGGAGCTAGGTCACCCGCAACTATTTTTATAGAAATCCAATCTATTCTACGTGACTGGCAACAGTCAAAACGTCAGAGTTTGGTGTTCCCAGAGCGGGATCACTGCGCCTTAAAGGGTTAACTAACTTTTGTTTGATCTACTGTAGATATTTTAATATGACTCCAGAAAATGTTGCACAAATTTCACACAATCTAAAAAAGCAAACAAACATTTTTAAAAAATCGATGAAATTTGTTTAAAAGTTGCGAATATCACCTACAGAAGCTTTAAAGTTATCCTCCCTCAAAGAAAAGGGGGGGGGGGGGAAATGCAACTCTTGCAAAATTTTAAAATTTATTCAGATTTTTTTTTTTTAATCGACATTTATTGTTCCAGTTGTTGCCGATCATGCCGACTAGAGTGACATTTTGAGTGTTTTCAGTAATATTTTGTAGTTCGGTTTCCATCAAGCACGATTATTCAAATTTTACTGTATTCTCTTAAGCCGTTTTTCAGAAATGGGAGAACAAACTTTTACACAATTTGCTCGAAATCTATGAAATATTTAAAATATTTTTGGCATTTATAGTGTAAACTAGAAGGTAATGGCCGTTTTGGAAGCAATTACAACGGACGCTAGAAAAAACTTTTAACCCTTTAACGCGCAGTGTTCCCGCTCTGGGAACACCCAACTCTGGCGTTTTGACTGTTGTCAGTCACGAAGAATAGATTTGATTTCTATAAAAATTAGTTGTGGGTGACATAGCTCCACGAGAATCCTTTACTTTTTAGCACGTTCCAGTAAAAATATGGTCACGATTATTTTTAACAGCACTGACATATGCTGATAATGGAAGAATGCGAGAACAGCTGGATAGATTGCCCAATGCTGAAAAAAAGGCAGCCGTTGCCATCGCTCGAATTAACTACCAGCAAGATGGCGGACGGCACAGCCAGCTGCGTCAAAAAAGGGTCTTTAGGGGATCTGTGGCACACGCGATGAACGTTTCGATCGTCCGCCATCTTGCTGGTAGTTAAGTCGAGCGATTGCAACGGCTTCCCTTTTTTCAGCATTGGGAAAGGGTTGCGCTTCAAAGGGTTAACAACAAAATAAGTCTACACTCAATATATTTAATCTTCGTCCACTTAAAATAAATAACTTCATATTCATTTTTTACCAAAATCGCAATTGCATTTTCTTCTAAAAACGTACGAAAACTTTACACATCCGAAAGATTTCGTTTCATTAGAAAAATCCTCTCTTAATCAATGTTTCATGCACACGAAACCATTTTATACAGAAAAAAAAAGAACTAGGTAATCTAAAAAAAAAAAACTGTTTTAAACGAATTGGAATCGCAATTTTCCCTTCAAAGCCGGATAACCGTGATTTCAGTATGACGTAATTGTCACTTGTACAGCTAATTTTGTCACGCAAGCGATTAATTTTTTTTACTCTCGGAAATAAAACGGAGCCGAAAATATCGGAAAACCGCTTGAAAATAGGATAACGGGTAGATTTTCAGATTTTTAAAGTAGCGCAGATTGCTTTCTATATTTTTATACAGAATTATGAAAATTTTTAAACGTATCGTACAAACGGTGTAGATGTTATTACGCTTTTTGTGCTTTACTTTTTAATCAATTTTGGAGTCACTGGGGCAAAAGTTTTATCTTGGAGTTGTTACCCGGAATCGTTACAGAATCAATGAGTCAGGGATCAAATTTCATTCTAATCCATTGCCATTTCTCAGGAATGGAACAAACATTTACTCAATTTACACACAATCTCAAGATCTATGAAAAATATTTGAAGCACTTTGATGTCTATAGTTTATGTGACTACCTGTGATGATTCTGAATTTTATTTCATCCGCTTTCGCTGTTATTACGTGACGAGCGAAAGAAACATTTACGCAGTCTGAAACAATTTTCGCAAAATCTCGAAATCTAATAAATTTTATTTTCAAATATTCGAAGCCGATAGTTAAAGTTGAGTGCCATTCTATAATGTCCCGAAATTTCATTTCATTCGCTTCAGACATTTTTTAAGTGATGCGCGAACAAACAAACCAAAAAAGAAAGAAAAGCGTCAAGTGTCATGTACAGAACGACAGACAAACTTTTTTTGACGGTCGTACAAAAGTCTAATTTTATTAATATAGATATTGTCTGATCTTAAACTGCAATTAGATAAGAGAGAATAAACAGTCTAATCAAATTATGAACTAAATAACCTACCATTTCAACTAGCATAATTTTTAAGCAGGGCTGTAAATGTCGAAATAAGTCGCAGCAAATGCCGTGAGATTAGCTTAAATAGCCTCGATGTGTTCAACAACTCTCGTTGGCAACAGCAGTGAATATTAAAAACTTTGTTAATCTGGGTGTTTTTTCTTATCTCTTATATTTTAAGGCTATATATCAAATTGCAAAATGCTCACAAGAAAAATCAAACTTTTTCATTTTGTTTTTGTTCGACTCATTGCGTTATTGATTTTAGGAGAGCTTTTAGGTGAAAGTTTTAAAAATCACTCTCTATTGATTGATGGCGCTATGGAAACTGCACCTGCATCAATCCTTTTAGGCCAGTTTTTAGGAGAAAGTTTTAAAAATCACTCTCTATTGATTGACAACGCTATGGAAACTGCACCTGCATCAATCCTTTTAGGCCAGTTTTTAGGAGAAAGTTTTAAAAATCACTCTCTATTGATTGATGACGCTATGGAAACTGCACCTGCATCAATCCTTTTGAGTCTCATTCATAAGCATAACCTGGAAGAAGGCTATCCAAATTTGACCACAGCCTTAAAATTATTAATTCTTCCAGTAACACTTGCATCAGGTGAGAGAAAATTTAACAAGCTGAGGATTATAAAAAAATAAAAAACTCTATTGAGCAAAATAGACTTCCCAATTTGAGTATTATTTCAATCGAACACAAAAAAAGCGTCATTGATTTCTTACGATGACATTATTAGAATTTTTGCTGCAAAAAAAGCTCAAAAGCCAAATTTTCGAAAAAAAATAAAATTCGATGCTTCTTCTACTTTTCTGCGTAAATACTAATAGACTTTTTTTTTCAAGTTTTGATTTTAAATTGTAAATTACATCCTTAATTTAAAAACACAATTGTATGTAAAGTTAATTCGAACTGAAATTAAATAGATTTAAAGTTTCACCGGCTTCCGAATTGGTAATAAAATGGCATCTTTCTGATGTTTCAATCGTCAAAATGCTCGGTCCTGATTTTATTTCTTTCTAACGGCATTTATTGAATGTCTTTCCGTTTCAAAAAAATTTCAAACTTCTCTCTCGCTATTTTCTTTTTTGAGGAGGGGGGGGGGCGCCATAATTAAAGTTTGCCCCGGGTTTCATAAACTTTAGTTGCGGCCCTGACCCTATATAATTAACCTGTTCTAATCATCAGTAATGTAATAAGAATATGCAAGTACATTTCTCTTTTGAATATGCACTCAAATTCGACAAATTGTTTTAATTCCATTTATGTCTTTATTAAATTTCATGATTTCTATAATTCGGGGAAAGCCCGGTCCCGTCCACCTCGAATTACCGAGACTTTACTGCTTATTACTTTCCGAACATGTACCATGTAAGGAAAGTATTGTAATCATGAAAAAATTCGAATTCCAGATTTTGGTGTATTTACACGTTTTGAGGTCTTCTGAATTCATTTATGCTATTTTTACGAGATGTATGTATGTATGTGTGTGTGTGTATGTGTGTTTGTCTGTATGTGAGTGAACACGATAGCTCCTGAACGGGGCATGCGATTGAGCTCAAATTGGGTATATATGTTATAAACCACCGTCGCAAGACCTGTATTGATTTTGGTGTGTATAGGACTTACAGTTTTTCTACAGGGCTACGACAAAGATTTCTTTTACATTATGGCCTATGGAGGAAAATTCTGGAAAGTGCGCTAGCGTTTAAACGGTACATTCGATTGAGCTCAAATTGGGTATACATGTTATAAACCACCATTGTAAGACCGGTATTGATTTTGATGTTTATAGGACTTATAGTTTTTCTACAGGGCTACGACAAAGATTTCTTTTAGATTATGGCCTATGGGGAGAAATTCTTGAAAGTGCGCTAGCGTTTAAACGGTACATTCGACCGAGCTTCAATTTGGTATATATGTTTGAATTATTCATCGATTAAAATTTATTTAAATGCTTGGTAATGATCTTAATCGTAAGTGTTCGGAAAGTCGAGTGGAGTCACTCCAGATTTTTTTTTCTTATTTTGGAACACACGCTGATGCAGGATGAAGGTTGGTATGTAAATTGTTGGAATGAGAGAGAAAGTACCTATTTATAAAATTCAACGTACTCATTCAGAGTCGTGCCCAGAAAAAATTTCGGAAGGAGTCTTAAACTATTGAAAAGTTGAAAAGTTTTCGCAAGAAGACTTCACAGTCATTTTGTTAACCCTTTCTAAGGCCGTGATAAGAATACTTATCACTTACAGTCTGTTGGCGTACAGAAATCAATTATCATTAGTGAATTCTAGATGTAGTTTTTTGGCATTTTTCAAGTCTGACAAATTCCGGGGATTTGATGTGTACACCCAGGCCAGGGTGTCCGACTGTCTGCAGAAGGGTGGGCCCCCTCCCTCGGCGGGCCCCCAAACAGAAAGAAGAAAGAAGTGCTATACTGATAGCACTTGAATGAAGTTTGACACTTACAAAATTTTTTGCAGCTGCAATTGCAACCCAGAAGGCTTCACAACACTTCATTTTAAATGTAGTTCTCAAAATTTCTTGAGCGAGGGTTCCCGAATGAACAGGGGATTCATTAATATGAATGACGCATATTAATTAATAATCAATATTTTATTAATGCATTAATTATCAATCGTAATTAATTAATAATAACACCATGCCTCACCCCATATCCCGAAAGTTAACACATCCTATTATTTATCGGTTGCACAATAAACTGGGCCCCCCTTTCTCTTGAAACGGGCGGGCCCCTACCCTCCCAGTCCGCGCCTGTGTACACCTTTGATTTCAGATAACCGCAGAACCAGAAAGCCATCGGAGTGAGGTCGGGGGAACAAGGGGGCCACGAAACTGCAAAGGTACGCGCGATGACTCTATCACCAAAGTGCTGTTGCAGCTCTTGTCGAACATTTATGGCAGGGGCGTAGCCAGTGGGGGGGATATCGGGATATATCCCCCCCGAAATTTTTGGATTAGTGATGAAATTCCGTCTATTTATACATATATAAGTTCATATCCCCCCCCCCCGAAAAATTTTCCAGGCGCATATCCCCCCCCCCCCGAAATTTTTTCCTGGCTACGCGCCTGATTTATGGCAATGTGTGGAGGAGCACCATCTTGCATCCATACAATGTCATTAATGGCATTTCGCTGCTACAATTCTGGAATTACGTAATTCGCCAACATTGCTTTATACCGAGCACCTGCGGCGGAGCACGTTTGCATACCACTGGATGTGACGTCTTCGATGAAGTAAGGACCCAGAGTGAATGTCCCTTCGACGCCGCACCACACAGTCACGTGTCTGTCGTATAAAGGCATTGGTGCTACACCGTGAGGATTTTCTTCCGCCCAATGAACGCAGTTCTCTGAGTTTACGCTCCCTGCAGGGACTGATTTACGGCGGGGCATTCGGGGCACGTGCCCTGAGCCCCCGATTTTTACGGCCCCCAAAACTTCCTTTTATGTAACCATAATAGCTACTAAAATTATCTCTCAAGAGAAAAATTTCTGATTACTTCATTTCACCACAAATATTCAAAATTTTTAATTTAATGTAACTTGTAACGCTAAAAATTATGCATTCGATTCGACATTCGATATTCGCTAATTCGATCGGACAACTCAGCATGCTCCTCCTTTTATCTTTTCAAAGGTGTGTGACGGCTGCAAATACCCATAAAAAACATTTCAAAATCGAAAAATTCATATAAGTGGTATCTGTCGGGACATTTTACTGATTTGTAAATGTTTACGTATGGTTAACTTAGGAATGATAATTGGTTTTAACTTAATTTAATTAAGTAATATTCTGCGGAAAATTTTTGTGCAGGGGCCCCCCAAAAGCATCTGTGCCCTGGGCCCCCAAGTGTGTAGATCGGTCCCTGTCAGGATGAAATGTGCCCTATCCATCCTTAATATCCGTAGCGGCCACCTGCTATCTTTATCATATCTGATTAGGAAAAAATTCTCCAAGTCGACACGCTGTTGGTTGTCTCCAGGTTCCAACGCCTGGACGCGCTGGAATCGATAAGGGGCGCGTTCGAGAATTCATCGGTTGTGCACCGGTGCACGACCAGAGCGTTCGAAAAGGCGGAGCGTTGGGCGGAGCTCTGGAATTAACCGCGTTCGAAAACGTTTCGGTCATGTAGCGGTTGTCTGCTCAGCGTGACCAGAGCGCAACCAGAATGACCCTGCTAGCGAGGTGGGTTATTCCGGTTATTAGCGTAGTGTTGCCAATGTTTATTTTTGTTTTCTTGGCTTGGAATTGGATGTGGTGAGGATGACCGAAACCGGTTGATAACCGTGACGTCACTTAACCGAAGAATGACCGCAACCGGTAGCACCGGTGCATAACCAACCGGTGAATTCTCGAACGGGTTCCAAGGACACATTCCGCAGAATTGGAGAACTGTTTTTCGGTACATCCAAATTGCGGGAAACACTTCTTGCACCGCAACAACTTCAACAGGAACACGGGGTCGTCCGGATCACGGTCTATCACATGTGCATCCCGTTTCTTCAAATTTCTTTACCAAATTACCTACACTTTTTACGGAACATGGGCCTCGTTTTAGCTTATGATTTCGACTGTAAACACGCAATGCTTCGGCAGCATTTTCTCCGCTCAGATAAAAAAGCTTTATCAATTCACCTCTTTGTTTCCCTGAAAGTGTCATCTTCTTCGCACGAAACGAGACGGTTTAGCACGAACATGAAGAAGCAAATTTCCCACACTGTTTATATCACAAGCAGTGCTTTGCAGGAGTGTTCTGTGATTGGATTGGGGCTTTTACTGCCTAGCCCAGTGAATTATGCAAAGTGCACCAATTACACCTTCCCTTTCATTGCGATTGGTTCTTTACGGTGCTCTTCTTCGCAAATGTTTCACGCCGTCAATTTACTTCATACATATCTCGTTCCAACGCCATTTAAGGTTTTTCCATACTCTGATCAATTTGCTCACGAAAAAAGTGGGTGTTGCTATTCGAGAATTTCGTCACTGTAACCGTAACTGTGAGAGGTTATACATTCAAATAACTATATCTAAACTTTCCTTTCGATTAGTTGAACGGTTCGAAACCAATCGAACCGTTCGATCCCCTATATATGAGTCCCTAGTGACCAATAGGGACTCATATATAGGGGAAGTTTCTTTTAGACCACCCTGTGCCTGTACATGCATGCGTATAAAGAGATGTCTCGCAAAAACTCTTAAAAGTAAATTTAGAGGTAGTCAAAATCTGGATACCGAATTTTTTTGCGATCACATTACTTCTTTGTACATCATACAAGGAAGTAAAAATGTTAGTGTTTGTAAATTGTATACACACACACACATGCACAGTGCAGCCCAAAAGTGATAACATGCTTTAATTCTTTATCTATTAAAGATAATTAGGCAATCTGAGTTGAAAAAATGTTTAAAATATGGCAAAAAAAAAAAAGACTATGTTAAGAAAAACTTCCTCTTGTTAATTTTCAAAGAGTTACACTTTTTAAATTTGCATACAACTACTATACAAAAAATTTCCCAATACGTAAAATGTATCCCATGCACAAATGAGGTGATGGACAAAATTTCAACCTTTCATCATATAACGTCTTAAGAGATCTATTAACAAAGATGATTGGGGTCTATACATGAATCTGAATGTATATGTTTATTGTTATATTGGGGGGGGGATATTCTTTCATAATATCGGTATGACCCTTAAAATGTGATTGTTTATATTTTTTCCCTTCAAGAGCTATTGAAAAGTGGTTTGACTCAGTACCTATTTATTTCCACACATTTGACATTTTAAAGGATATAATTCTCCAATTTTGTCCATCACCTCATTAGCATATGGAGCACATTTTACTGATTGGGGATATTTTTGTACGCAAGTTATATACAAAAAGTGTAACTTTTTGGAAATTATCAAAATAAATTTTTTAATGAGAAGACATTTAATTGCTCCAGGGCTTAATTTCTAGCAAAAAAGGGGTGCCAGAGTCTTTTAATATTCTTCTATGTTCATATTCAGTAGCGAACTGTAAACCCCTGCAATATGGGGGTTGGTGGCACATTTAATTAAAATAATGATAATTTAAAGATTTTCTCATATAATAATTATTTCATATAATTTTATCATTTCACAGAACAGTGATATGAAATTAAATAGTCAGAAATTAGCATGAAGAAATGTGAACATTATACAGAAAACACCCAAAATCCGGTGGTCTCAGGAATCTGTTCGAGGTGAAGCGACTCTGGTTTGTCTGTGTGATAAAATCAGTTTATGCTTGAAAAGGGGAATTTTTTTTAATTAATGTACTAGTTATGGCTTCGGAACACAGTATTCCTGAGCTTTGCCGGGTTTTGCCTAATATGTAAACATTCACCCAGAAAAAAGAAGTACAAATTGCTCCATCCAAACAATGCAATCGCAATAATTTTTCGGAATGCCTATTATGTAAATAAAATCATTTTATATGTAGCATATGTTTATAAGTTTATGTTAAAATTTTTAAATGAATAATTAACTAATAATCAAATCAATTTTATAAATTCTATGAAATATCTTATTTTGTAATTTCTCTCCCAGTTTCGAACGTAGCAACAGGTACACGGTCTCTTTGGGTTTACGTATTGTTCACCGCGTGTAAAAATCAACAGCTTATTAAATTTAATTTAGCTCAGAACAGACAATTTTATTAAGCGGCAAGTACTTAAGTGAAATTAAAAAACATTCAGGTTAATTTCAAATGAGGACTGTTTAACTTGATATTTATTGACACTGAAGGTTTCTGTTTTCATAAAAGTTATGTTCAAATTAATAAAATTCTGAACTATTAAAACTAATAGTAATACATGGGACGGCAGAAAATATGAGGAATTTCACATATATACATAGCACTGGTTTTCGATTTGAATTTATTTTTTCAGTTTTAAATTTTGATTTAAATTCTAATTCAAACTTGAAGCAAAACTTATTGTACATGTAGAATAGGCTCTGTTCTAAAATATAAGTGAAGCAAAGTAAGTTTCAAATTCAATTTTCGGTTTTGGTTTAGATGTTAAGTATTGTTACAGCATTTTTGTTTTGATTCAAGCTTCAAGCAAAATTCAAAAATGTAATTGTAGAATTGTTTAGTACAGTTTTACGAGTTAACATTGTTAAACAGAAATGTTTTCAATCTTATAATAAAAATGTAGAAGCTTTAGGTAACATAATGGAATTATCAAAAATTTACATTTTGCATTCATGTTTACTGTCAATTTGAATAATTATGCAGTTAAGTAGAGATTACATTAATTGGTCTACGTCTTTCCTTTTGTTGATTTATTGGATTATTTTTTAATTCCTTATTCATACGTATTAGATTAATTACATGTACAAATGTGTTTGGCGACGCGTATGTTACGCTTTTTTTTATTAATCCGATAACTGGTTTTATTTTATAGGCATTTACACATTTAAAAGAACACTATGGCAAATAATAACAAGCAGTACATTTTATTTTCTATAAAAGAAAAAAAAACTGAATATATATAGTGATAGGAACTTAATTAAACAGTTCCTATAATATAAACATTAATGTTATTTGATGCTTTCTAGGACATATAGAATATCCGATGAATCATAATTTTAAAATAAAATTTTATTCTTGCCATGAATCTCACAATGTAAAATTTCCCATGGATAGCATAATTAAGGTGACCAAACGTCCACAGGACAATTTTTAATGATTGTATTGTTTTTTAATTAAATTACTGTTAATTATTTCATTAATTATAACTGTCCCCAGTTTTGTTTCAAAATCGGGGACATGTCCCCGATTCTATGTTAAAAATCTGGTCACCTTAAGCATAATGATATTTGTAAACAAACAGTAATCCGAATAACCTGCGGAATCTTAAAAGAAACGTTGTGTTCATTCCTGTACATGATGTTGTATTTCCGAACGCAGTACCAGCGGAAAAAGTCTCTTAAAATATCGTTAAAATATTATATGCTACAGTGTTGTAGTCCTAATAAAAAAAGTGGGGGGACGCTCATTTTTGACGAAATTTAACCTAAATTTATCGGATTCATTAAATGTAATTATTCCTTAAACAACCAATGAACTAATTTAACCATCATTTGTTTATTAATTAATTAAAATGAACTCATTGTTAAATTATTGATTACTTGTTAATAATCTAAACTAAGTCTTTTTGATCAACCGTGTAAGCTACTTAATTTGTTGTTGCGACCATGTAATCGGATTTGTGTGCTTGGCTCGAAGCCCTCTTATAATCATCGTCAGAAGAACAGCACAAGGGGGGGGGCTCCGTTGGGGTCTTTCTAAGGGGCCCTAACCCGTATTCACGCTAAGTTTCGGAGGAAATCACGGAAAACTCCGAACTGTTACGGACGCGCGATGGGAGTTACTTAATTTTTTCCATTTACATTTGTCAACAGTCCAATGTTGTTGTTGTTATTGGGAACACGTATAGCGAATTTGTGTGCTTGGCTTGAAGCCCTCTTATAAATACCCGTCAGAAAGATAACACAAGAGGGTGGTGCCCTCTGTGGCGGTCTTTCTAAGGGGTCCTAACACTTATTTACGCAAAGTTTAGGAGAGAACCACGGAAAACTCCGAACGGTTAGGTCGACGGAAGCGCAATGGGACCCGAACCCGGGACCTTCACACTTCGCCCGTCTACCATTTTCAGTAACATAACCATTGTGCCATGGTGAGGCAACAATCTAATGTCAAAGTGACAGATTTTCTTTTGGATTGGTACGTGACTATTCGCTACCTCGATTTTTGTCACTTTTTCGGCCATTTGTAAAGGCATTTTTTTTTACCAAGTGTGCGTTCGGAAAGATTATAATCTGTTCTATTCTTATGGATATTTTTTCACTACTGAAGTGTTTAAGAAACCCTTACAATCCCATTTGTAAAGTCTATTCAAACAGTTAAAGGTTTCCTTTTGATTTTTATACCGATGACTTGCTCTCGCGTGAACAAAACGAAAATTTTAATTTCTTCTCAGAATTAAAAAAAAACAAAAACTTGTAAATGAGCGTCCCCCCTGAGAATAAAAAGTGGGGGGACGTATGGGCTGAATTGAAAAAGTAAGGGGACGGCGTCCCCCTTCGACTACACCACTGATATGCTAAGCTTTTTAAAATATTAAACGCCACCTGGGATTCCAAAGTCGATGGTCTAATTAACAAATTCTATCCATTACATCACCAAAAAATTAAATTTAATACTTTTTTTGAATGTTGAAAATTGGGTTTTTCCCATTGAAATACATTTCGAGAACCGAAGCTGTCACGCAAGACGATGACCGATTGCAGAGAGGCGCGGGCCGTCGAAATGCTCTGTCTATGAATGTAGTTGGATGTCTCCCTCCATCACGTGCCCTCCATGGATAGTTTTTAAGTGATTCAAAATGAACGACTCTTCCTTGAACAAAGAATATAAATAATACTGGAAGAAGCATTTCTAGTAATGCTACTAATTGTTTAACCGTTTTAAAAAAATATATACATTTATTTCAAACAAAAGTGAAAAGTGTTTTTTCTTTGTATCATTTGCATTTATTTTGATCAGCCAAGAACTTTCTAGAGGGATGGAACTGTTCCCTACATTTTCTAGATACCAGATTATATGAACTGACTAGCAACTATTAGAAATTTGAAAAAAAAAAAAAAATACCCATCAGTTTTGATTAATTTTTCTGTTTATAAAAGTGGAATCTGCTATTTTATGTGGTAAGTCGTAATTTATATATGTTGTTGATTTAATCTCTAACAAAAACGATTCAACTTTGTTATTCAAATTTCACTTTGTCTTGAATACATATATTTAAAAAGAGAGATTAAAGGCTGTATTGATTGTTTATATATCAGAGGTCTGTTTTGACGTTTCAGCTAGTATCTTGTTTTTGTGAAATTGTCTTAAAGTGTGTTTAGTTTTATAAACCTGAAATCAGCGTTAAACCATGTTCATTTTACGCAAGAAGTTTCATTACAGACCTTTTACAGAAAGTTCTGATTAAGCCAGAAAGCTGATGTTTAAAATAAACGTACAGATTTTGTAGATTTAAATATATTAATTCATGTACATAGATTTATATAACCTTATGCTAAATCCTTAATATTTTTTGAAATATCCGACTATAAAGAGAAAACGGTACTTCGTTGTTTGTTTACGTATTGATCTGTTATCAAATATTTCGATCTGTTGATGATTTTGGCGCTATTCCTCCGGCTATGGATGGCGCCAGATGTTGAGAATGCCGCGACGGATGATTCGACTGGTAACCCGAAATACATATATATATCGTAATTTATCGTCATATTGTCAGTTCGGTCAGGGCCCGATTAACCTCTCAAGTGAGGGGAAGCTGAGTTTCATTTCGGGCCCCCCCCCATCCCCTTTTTGTTTGGGAAAAGTAAAGTTTTAATGATTTTCTTTCATAAAAATATTTTATTCATAAAAAAGAAATTTCATTGATTTAATTAGTTCTAATGATTTTCTTTGATAAAAGCATTTTATTCATTAATTTGAAATTTTCATTTGACAAAAATATTTTATTCATTAATCTTCATAATAGTTTAATTCATTGTAACGAGATTTTACAATATTTTTGAAATTACTTTAAACATTAAGAAATAACTAAAAACATTACCTTACTGAAGCTTTTTTCAGGAATTCTTTGTTTGTTTATGAGATCATAATCAGAACACAGAAGTTGAGAATTAATTTTGACATTTAGAAGATGTTTAACATTACACATTAAAAGTCTACCCCTTTCTGCCAGCCAAATATTCCCCATAATAGAAAAAAAATCTCAACTGCAGCAGATGTCCCAGACAAAGACATCGCAAACAACTAATTTAGAAATGTTGTGACATGACGTATCAAGACTTCTGAAAAGCACCACTTCTCTACATTAAAATGTTTACAATAACTTAAAAGATAATTTAAAAACAAAATTTTGAATTTTTATCACAGTCTTTCAGTCATTTTCAGGGCCCCCTTCAAATTCTGAGGGGAAGCTCAAGCTTCCCGAGCCTTTTCAGTAATCAGGCCCTGAGTTCGGTAGAAGGTAGGAATGTTCGGAAATTGAAATTTTTTCATGTTATGGATGGAAAGGAATGAAATATGTTATTGTATGAAAAGGAAGTGTTTGTTTGTTATTCTGTATTCAGTGCTTTGTTTACATATCAATGTTTGTGTTTACGTTTCATTGGTGAACAATCAGGTGTCAGGGTGGGCAGTGGCGGATCCAGAAATTTATTTTGGGAGGGGTTAAATTTTTAAAAAGTTTATTTCATCTTATTAAAATGTACTATAAATCAAAATTGTAGTCTAAACCAATGTATTAGGCTTTTGGGGGGGCTAAGTAATAAAATATGATCATTTTAGCTATTTAAAGTGTATAATAAAGCAGAATGTTACCCTTGAGCCATCTCTTTTGGGGGGGGGGCTGAAGCCCCCTAGCCCCTCCCCTGGATCAGCTACTGAGGGTGGGCGATGCACTGCCGGAGTGAAGTTACCTGCCGGTGGTATTTTTGACTGGCAACCATAAAAAAACGTGTACATCGTCAGTTTGGGAATTTGAAATTGTTTCATGTTATGGATGGAAGGGAATGAAATGTGTTATGTTATTGTATGAAAAGAAAGTGTATGTGTGTTGTCAGAAATAGTGTGTGAATATAAAGCTGAATAAAAGAAAGGATGTTGGTTTTACGTTATCGGCCAGTGTGTACGTTTGTTAGAAATGCAGTGTCAATATACTAAAAGTAAATAAAATAAAACATGCTGGTGTTACGTTATAAGCTGGTGGGTTTTAGGGACATTTCTGGGACTATATTCCGTATACGGTGCATTGTTTACATATCGATGTTTATGTTTACAAATCCTTGGCGAACACTCTGACGCTAGAGTGAGCGATGCACCGCCAAAGTGAAGTTACCTGCCGGTGGTATTTGTGACTGGCAACCATAAAGAATACGTGTTTCGTCAGGTTTGGGAATTTGAAATTGTTTCTGTTATTGATGGAAGGGAATGAAATGTGTTATGTTAATATATGAAACGAATTTGTGCGTGTTTGTTAGAAATATAGTGGGAATATAACAGCTAAATAAAAGCATGCTGGTGTTACGTTATAAGCCGGTGGGTGTTGGGGACATTTCTGAGCAGTTATTTAAAAAAATATAAAGGTAAGTGCTCTTTTTTAACGAATTTTTGCAATATTTAATGTTTTTAATGTGAATTTTAAATTGATATTGGATGTGTTTATGTTTTCGTAAGTGCTATTTACGTGCTATTCTAATCATACTGACTTTATAAGAGATGTACAACTAGGTTGTTTAATCCACCGATGTTTTTTTGAGTTGAAAACAGGCCTGTGTTTGCCCAGTTTACATTAGCTGTACAACTAGGTTACTGAATCCACTGAGGTTTTTTTAGTTAAAAGCGGTCCACTGGTTGCATAGTTTACATAGCTGTACAACTAGGTTGCTGAATCCACTGAGGTTTTGTTTAGTTAAAAACGGTCCACTGGTTGCATAGTTTACATAGCTGTACAACTAGGTTGCTTAATCCACTGTATTTTTTTTAGTTAAAAACGGTCCACTGTTCGCTCAGTTTAAATTGCCTGTTACTGAATTTGCAGACGTTTTTTTGGTTAAATATGGACGTTGTATTTTGTTTTAATGTTTTTGTAAGTGGAATATATGTGCAATTTTAATGTGTTAATATACTTTGACTTTGCTGATTGTGCGAAATGGTTCGCGACAGTTGCTGGAGCTTGGCGGTTCGCCGTGTTTACATGGGGTGCGCACCGGCTTGTATGATTTTACCGTATGAAATATGGTGTGAATATAAAACTAAATAAAGGAAAGCGTGATGGTTTTACGTTAAGCCAGTGGGTGAAGGACAGCAGTAGTGTTGACTCTAGAAAAAAGGGCCGCCGGGAGGGAAATTTTCAAAAGGGGCACCCTGTTCTCAAAAAGGGCACTTTGGGGTTCCACGAGAATGTACAGGTAGATAACATATAGAAACTGGTTTGAAACGATCTGATCCCCGAAACTTTAACATGTAGAGTTTAATATGTGTTCTGACTTACAATGCATAGTAAGATTTTTTCCAATTTGTCTTAGTCCCCCCCCCCCCCCTTCTTTTGGAGAAAATATCCAGTAGAAGTAAGTGTAAGCGAAATAGGAAAAATAATTTGTTGATAATATTTTGGTCTAAACATGACATAAATATGTGAATTAAATCTACATAACTAGAAGTTTTGATTTTAAAAAAACTTCTAGCATAAAGAAGTTTTAATATAAGTAATGTTGAATTTTCTGCTTAATTTTTTTTCTCAAAATTACGTGACATACATGTTTATTATTTATAAGAATAGTACATTTATTGAAGAAGATTTCAGAAATTTTTAGCCAGACATGATTTGTTAGGCAGTAGGGGAAGGCAGAGGGACTGCTAATTTTTGTTCCTCCATTTTATCACACTATCACTACTGGACCACAATTACTGGATCTCATTCATATATGATATTTCACCTATATTGGTACTATATATCACCTATATTGGTATATATATATCACCTATATTGGTACACCTATAAAAGTACTATACAAACTTTTAAACAGAAAAGGACTGTCAGTGTAAGTGGATTAGGGTAGATGCGTTTAGCATGTAATAAAAATAATAAAATTTCTGCAATGCAGGATGTATAAAATTTAATTATATAAATCAGAATTTTATTTAAATTCTTTTGTTTGCAATAATTATTGAATGAGTACCAAGTAAAGATTTTCAAAGTTACCCTTATTACTATTAGACATTATTAAAATTGCATCAAACAATTTAACTCATCCATCAATTGATAACTACAGAAATTGGGGAAATTTAATTCAGAACACAGAAGATTGCTGGAAAAAATGACATAGTCATGCAAATTTTGTAATACATCCTATGGTTGGAATGTACAACACCATATCAAATCAAATCACTGAAATATATTTGTTATTCCTCTTTCACATCTAATTTAATGCCTGCTCATTCATGAAAAGTGAATATAAGTTTTTTAAAAAGTACTATTTCTTTAAAATAAATAAAAATAATTACTACATGTAAGTTTTTTAGCAGGTATAAAATTAATATATATATATTTTTTTAACTCACAGAATTTTCCAAAGGTATGTATGAAATAAAGTTAAAATATTTTCAATAATTTATTTTTCATAAAGCTTTATTTTTAATTTCTTGTAACATACTTAAAAAGATCTCTTTAAAAACACTAAATTTTCTTAAACCTTGCTGTAATCTTTTTAAAATAAAAATAGTACTAATCAATATTTATTTTAACTATCAAATGTTTTTAATCAGCTTAATATAATTAAAATAATCAACATCCTGGTGCCAAAAGTACTTAAGCAAATTATCTATTAATAAACCTTCCAGAATTCTTTTTCTTTTTTTTTTTTTCAACTGAAAATAAGCTTAAATTGATGACAGTTTGTTTTATGAATAACCTAGCTGTTAACTTATGACACAATTTGTTTTCTGAAGACATCCTTTTCCAGAACTAGCTTTCTTTTGCTTTTATTATTATTATTTTTTTCCTTTCTTCATTAAAATGTTGAGAATTTTAAAATCGGAAGGTGTATAATATGAATATTTAGAATACCAAATCTTGTCAATAGTCTGATTTACTAAATTCTGCATTTACTCCACTTTTATGTAATTAAAACTGTGGCGTAATAAGTGGGGGGGGGGGGGGGGGGTCCGCCCCGGCGGCAAAAAAACAAACATGGTGGCCGGCAGGACACTTAGAAATAATAAAGTGGAAAACTAAAGGACCGAAATGGGGGCGGAATGCTGAAACTTAGAAAGAATGGGGCGGCAAACCGAAAGACCGCACCGGGCGCCAATAACCCTAGCACTACATTGCTAAAGAAAAAGATCATTATTATGCTCTGATTTTGGCAAAAGCATAATGTGTTTCAATTGCTGTATTCCCAAAGCGTCGCAAATCCCTCGATTTTCAGATGGATTTGAGTAGATAAAGTCACTGAACATGGTACATGGCTGAAGTGTTGAAGTTCCCACGTTCGGCGGGCCCTGCCCGCGCGACTGTCGGTCTGGAGTTTTGGTCGGTTTCATCAAGATGTACGCGTCAATACACATTAGAACTCCTTAAAAAGTCACCCAACCAAGGCACCCCCCTTAGAAGATATCCCTTGTCTAGGCTTGCCATAACAAACAAGCAAGTCCCGCGAATTTTCGAATCGCAAAACGGGGTTTTGCTAAGGCATTCTTTCTGTATCATCTGTAATTATATATGATTAGTAAATAACTGTTATACATTACGAATAATATGTACTAAGAAAGCCGATTAAAAAGAGCAAATGTTAGGGGGGGGGGACTTGCTAGTGTTGCGAAACTATTAAAGACATCGAGAAGAGCAATAATTATATACAGCTCGCGACGAACTCTGGTATAATGATTGTTTGATAATTCGCAACTACATATTTATCAAACGTAGCCACCGATATTTGAGGATTGACAGATGGAATCAGAAATTTTTAGATAACTTGAGAAAATTTTGAATTTCCCAACCGTATTTTCTTCCCCCAACTCCTAAGTGAAATGCCGATCGGGCTTCTCCCTTGAGTCAGCAAAAACAAAACATACAAGTGGGGCCTTTTCGGGTTACTCGGCTGTTCGGCTCGCGCAGAAGAAAACAAAGAAAAGGGCAGTAGGAGTATTTCGATCTGAAAGAGTAGAATATTTGAAAAAAGCATTTTAATAAATTACATTTGTGGGAAAGATCGGATTTCATAGACGGTTTTTGTGAAAGGGCCGTTTTCAATCGAACCTATTTTTATGATGGGATTATTGTACTCAATCGTAACCGTTTTAATTAACGTATTATCGTGATGGGCCGCAAATGGTATGTAGGAAATAAAAAGTGCTGGTTGTTTACTACTAATAATAAAAATGTAAAAGCAGGAGGGCGCAGAAAGAAGAGAAATAGGGCCGCCCGGCGCTAAAAAGATAACAAAAAGGCCGCCGGGCGCTGCGCCCTGCCAAATTAATCTAGAGTCAACACTACAGCATAAGGGACATTTCATGGTGGTTAATTAAAAAATAAAGATAATTGCTTTTTTTAAACGAATCTTTGTATTCTTTAAGGTTTTAAATATGAATTTTAAATTGATATTTGATGTTTTTATCTTTTTTCTTAGTTCAATTTATGTGCTATTCTAATCATACTGACTTTAGATGTGGTGAACAACTAGGTTGTTTAATCCACCGATGTTTTTTTGAGTTAAGAACTAGAAAATGTTTGAAATGAAGCCCAGTTTACATTAGCTGTACAACTAGGTTGCTTAATCTACTGTTTTTTTCAGTTCAAAATGATGCACTGTTTACTCATTTTAAATTAGCTATTGCTGAATTTGCAGACATCTTTAGATTAAATATGAACAGGGATGCACCGAATACCGTGCACCGATTGCAATGATTAATTTAGTTTGCAAAATTAAATAGATCTGCAACATTTAATATGCATTTGTAAGAAACCCAGTGTATCACGTTACTGATGCTCTATCATCGTTAAATGTTGCTAAAATGATGACTGAACGTCATTAATCAAGAGGTTTTATATGATTCATTTATGAAATGAATTTTGTCCTTAATTTTTTTCTCGAAATTGCATTACGTACATATATTTAATATTAATAACAATGATAGTACACTTATTGAAGAAGGTTCAAGAATTTTTGGCCAGGTATGATTTATTAGCCAGAAGGGCAGGGGGGGGGGGAACTATGTCTTGTACCTTAATTTTATCTCACTATCATTGGGCCACAAGCTTTCATACTTGATCACATTCATATTTGATATTGCATCTTTATTGGTACAAACTTATAAACAACAACAATAACAAAAAAAGACTGTCAGTATATGTGGATTAGGTTACATGTGTTTAGCGTGTAATAAAAAAAAAAAAATTAAAGTTCTTGCAGTGCAGGATATATAAAAATTATCAAAATGAATGATTTTGAATTTTTTTAATGATTCGGAATTTTATTTAAATTATTTTGTTTGGAATATTTATTGAATGAGTACCAGGCAAAGATTTTTAAAGTTACTGAACATAAACTTTTATAAGGCTTTATTTAGAAATAGTGCAAAAACAATTTAACTCATTCATCAATTGGTAATTATAGAATTTGCAAAAATTAAATTGGAAGCGCAGAAGTTCATGGCATGATCATGAGAGTCATGAGAATTTTGTACTGCATCCAACTGTTGGATGTACAGCACCAATTCAAATCCTATTACAGAAATATATTTGTTCTTCCTCTTTCACTTCTAACTTAATATTCACTCATTAATAAATATCTAATATAGTTTTTAAAAAGCAGTATTATTTTATCCTTAAAATAAATAAATAAAACTGCTTATCATAAATGATATGTAAGTTTTTGCAGATAAATATAAATCAAAATATCTTTAAAGCTCACAGAATTCTCCATAGTTAAAAAATGTTTAAAATACTTTAAATAATTTACTTTTTTTTCCAAGCCTTATTTTTTGTAACATACTTAAAAAGTCTCTAAAAGCAGTAAATTCTCCTTCTTAAACTTAATTTGATCTTTTTAACATCAAAAAGAAAAAGTATTTGAAAATATTGCATTAATAAATATTTATTTTAACCAATGCATTTTTTAATAAGCTGATTAAATAGCATTCTGTAACAAAAAGTATTTAAACAATTAAAAAAAAAGAAAGAAGAAAACTTCCAGAATTACAAAAAAAAAAAAAAAAATTAAAACTGAAATTAAGCTTAAATTTCCCAGAATTAGCTTCCTATTGCTTTTATTGTATTTATTTAATTTTTACTTCTATGAGTGTGCTGATTGGTTCTGCAGACAGCGCGTCACTTCCTTGGAGGGGGAAAAATGCCTAGCATGAGCATCATTTAAAGGGCAGTCACAGGGCAAGATGAATGTGTGAGGCAGTCAGCTCCTGAATATTCCAGCTCGATAGTCTAACCTTTGCTGTATTTGAGCAGCCGTCAACCTACCATTGAGATTTGATTTCTTGTATCTGAAATTGGGCTGAGAGCCAAAGTTATCTGATCATCAAAGAGATTTTTTGTTGTTGTCAACTTTGCCACTGACATATAACATAGCTGAGCAAGGCCACTTGTGCCATTTCGTGGCGACTTTTATGGAGCCCCATGTCGATCCGGCATAGCATGCCCTCCGTTTGCTGTTGTCCTCCCTTTTCTTTTTAAAAATTTTTTCTGAAGACGCAAGAGCACAATCTCCTGCACCGATCTCTGGCTTATCAATCCTAAAGATGCTAGATTGGCTATAGGGGTAGAGATGAGTTGGGGCTCATTTTTTGAAGCCCGAGCCCGAAATTTCAGCTAAAGATAAAAAAAAAAATTACTTCATTGATAGAATACAATAAATTTTGCCATTTGTGCAAATTAAAGACAAATATAGTGTCAAACTCTCAATGCACTTTCTAATTCTTTATTAACCATGTTTATCAAATAATGTCCGATCTCATGACTAACTAAGCAATATAAGACGCCGTTCTGTAATACCCAAAGAGCTTTATGCACCTTCTAGGTGCCCGTGCCACTATTTTTTTTTTTAAGCACTAGAGTGCTATTAATTTCAACCTTGCTTTTTGTGTAGACACGATTTTGGTACAATTTTCGAGTCAAGTCACTTTTCAAATGTGTTTGCCAGATAACGTTGAGTGGGGGGGGGGGGGGGGGTGGGAGGAGAGCATTAATAAAATGTTGAAAGTCGCACAAGGTTTGCAATTTTTTGATAAATGATCGCTAAACTGGGTGCCAAAACGCAACAATTTAGTATAAATATATTTTGAGTATAGTTAGAAAACGCCTGGCGAATATTGTAAAATAGTTTTAGTAGGCGATTTAAATATAGATTTTAATTCCGAAGAAGTGTTTTATAGAACAGTGAAGACAAATACGGTACACATCATAGATTATGATACACTTTCCAAATGGTATTTATAAAGGTGAAGTGTAGTTTGACTATGCCTGGCGAAAATTGTTAAACAGTTTTGGTAGGCGATTTTAATATAGATTTCTATTCCGAAGAAGTGTTTTATGGAACAAAGAAGGAAAACACGATACACTCATGGATTATGATGCTCATTCCAAACAGTATTTAAAATGTCTACGAGATATAGTTGGAATATGCCTATAGTTCGAATATGCCTGGTGAAGATTTTAAAACAGTATCAGTAGGCGATTTTAAGATAGATTTGGATTCCAAAGATGTGCTTTATGGTTCAAGAAAGAGTTGATTCCTAATTTAACGCCCCTACTTTCGCCAACCTAAAAATTCCCCGCACTTTGGCGAGCTTTAAAGTCATGGGTCTCTAGGAGTTATGCACAAGTTTCAACGCTCCCTAATCAACTACATGAAAACTAAAGTGAACAAATTAGTGATAAACGCACTAGTTAAGGAATTTGAAGACACGTAATTATTAAAACTACATTAATTGACAACCCAAAATAAGTAAAAATGTAACGGAATGCTGTACTTACAGGTTGTTCCAAATCGCCATTTTAATTCTAAATTACGATTGCCACATAAATACAAAAAATCGTCATGGTTACTGTGTATGCAGGGGTCGCGCTGTCGATCGCCAACGTCGCAAATTGCGATAATAAAATTAGCTTGGCGAAAGAAAATACGATTTGGCAAAAATATTGGCAATTGCATTTCTTAATGATGTCCGGCAAAATCTAATTTGGCGAATGGATTGGCAAAATTTTAAAAAAAGCCAGCGGGACCCCTATGTGTATGTTTAATGATCACCACCTTGGCGAGAGTTGGGGCATTAAAGTAGAAATCAACCCAAGAAAGACAAACACGGCACACTCATGGATTATGATGCACATTCAAAACAATAGTTAAAACGGTGAAGTATAGTTGTAATATACTTGGCGAAGATTGTAAAATAGTTTTAGTAGGCGATTTTAAGATAGATTTCGATTCCAAAGATGGGTTTTATAAAACAAGGAAGAAAAATACTGCTCACTCATGAATAATGATACACTTTCCAACCTTATGGAATAAGGAAGAAAATAGGGACGACGCATAAATTATGATACGCTTTTAATATATAGCACTTTGGTGCGTATTTAAAATCTGAAAGGGTTTCAGATTTTCTTCATTTAATTTTTTTAAGTACTTTTATTTTCCTCATCAATCACTTTTTAAAATCTGTTTCAAGGAGTATCTTCAATAAAGGAGAAATTTTTCGCGGGCCTGAGCCTGAACGTAATTGTGAATTGTAGAGCCCGTCTTATCTCTAATAGGCGGCGTGCCGACACCTTCTGCAACATCTGTTTCTTTTGTCTTTTTCACGTGGCTGGCTTCAATCTGGCTGTTTGATTTCAAGTGTCAGTCTGGCATTTCCTGAGAACTTGCTTTGTGTGGTCTTCATTTTGTTCTGTTTCAATGATCCAGCGGGTTATCTATAGGAACGACTCCAGCATGCTCGGCAGTGAAGTTTGGGTGAGATTACTCCATGCTTTCCCTTTCCTTGATGATGTAGAGTGAAGAAGTAGACAAGACAACCACCGAGATGTCACTGACTAAATTTTTTAAATATATTTTATTTATTTATTTATTTATTATTATTATTGCATAAAACCATAAATTTCTCTGACTTCATCCAATAATTTCTCAAGTAGCTTTTTTTTTTTTCTTCTCTCTTTTTTTTTTTTTTTGTAATGGCTAATGTTCCCGCTCTTTGGATTTTGAAATTTTGAAATCCCTTTCTTAATATGTGTTAATTTAAGGTACACATTCAGTAAATTATATGAAGTCATTTGCTGGTGTAAATGCAACATGTTTTACTATTTTAAAGTGAAATTTTCTTGTTAAAGTAATATGTAATAATTAAATTTTTTTGAAGTGACTTACTTTGGGATAGAGTGGCATCTTTTGTTTTAAGTAGAGAAAATATTTAAATTTTGTTCGGTATGAACACGGAGATCAAAGTTTTAGAGTGGTTATTTAAGGCCTTTTTTTTTTTTTTTTTTTTTTTTTTTTTCTTGGGATCATCTGCGGTATTTTGATTTCTTGTAATCATGCTGTAGCAAGTTTTAGTATGTTTTAACAATTCGTTTGTCTGTACATGATTATAGGGTACCCTTATCTGACTGATTTTTTTTTTTTTATTTTTAATGTTTAAATATGCAATAGGTAATATTGAACTCAATATCTAAGTGATTCTCCTTTTGCTTAATCAGTATCCCTTTTATTACTTTTTTTCTGTAAAATGCCCCCTTAATTTTATGACATGTACTGAGTTTAATAAACATTCTTTGATGATGAATATATGTTTCTGGTATTATTTTGTTGCGCCTACACAGTCATGACAAGCCATCTGGGTTATATTTTGGGTTAGTTTAGTCACAATGCAGTAGTCAGTTCCTAACATCAAAATGTAAAACCTCAGTCTTCACGGCTGTGGTAGTAGAACACTGCAGTACCTGGTCAGAAAGACCTGGGAAGAAACCTGGTTACGTTAGTTTATATTTATTGTTTGTTCAGGATGCCTTAGGAATGGTATATTAAGGTTTTGGTATACACTCTATGCAAGGGCGGCTCCAGGCTGAATTTTCGGAGGGGGCCATTGAACTTTTTAGATAGCCTATAAATTGTTTAAAATTCCAACTGAACGTGAGGAATCGTAAAGTATACGAATCTAAAGTTCAAAAACAAAAAGTTTGGAGGGGGGCTATGGCCCCTATGGCCCCCTCGCTGGAGCCGCCCTTGACTCTATGTTAAAAATTAAACTTAGTTCATAAAATATGAAAATTAGTGCTTCATTACATTATGTAAAAGTTCATATATTTTTTTAAGTAAATTTGCATATTAAATTAGAAGAGTATATAGTATGTATTTGCAATATTAATAATTAAGTAATTTACAAAATTCATTAGTTTTTTTACTATATGTATTAATTTATTTTTCCTATACAGTAGAGCGCCGAAAATCCGGACGCCTAAAAACCGGAAAGACCAAAAAACCGGACATTTTTTGGATTTCAGTTTTTTCCCTTCCCTCAAAAAAAAAAAAAAGATAAATAAATAAATAAACTACAGGATGCTCAAGCATTAGACTAGTTTGTTATCATAACAATAGCGTCAATATATATATACACACACACACATATATATATATAGTATATATATATATATCCAAAACCTCAGGGTAAAATCTGACTCGTGACCTAACTTTCCTTCTTTGCATTCCAAAGATTTAACTGTTATTTCTAAACAGAAACGCAAAAAGGGGGGTGGAGACACTTCCTGTTAGTGTAAAGCATTTAAGCTTTAATAATCGGTAGAGATATTATTTTTAATTTAATGTTATTCTTTCTAAGGAGGCAAAGAAATTAATTAAACTCTTTATAACATCATTCAAGTCTGCAGTAAAAACATACATTAGCGTAAATACCATTGGAAGCCTTGTTTAAAAAAACGCATAAATAAAAATATCAGTAAGCACGTGCAACGAAGACAAGAATGTAACAACTTGTTTGGAAAGCGAAAGCTCCAGTCACAGACAAACCGGCTCCAGTCACTCCGGTGAAGGGGGGAACGTCTGCGCACCCACAATCAGTGTTTTAGTGCATGGGATGGCAATAAAAATTGCTGTTATATCTTTTTATCCTTTGATACTGGAAGATTTTTTTTAATTTTAAGTTGTGACTACGTTCACGTTATTGGGCAAGCAATATATACGCGGCAATTAGTAGGGCGCCTTTTTTTTTTTTTCTTTTTTTCCTTTTTTTTTTAAGTGAATTCAATAGAACAATTTCTACAGTACAACCTATGGGTCGCGGCGATTTCGAAAAACGTTATAAAAATACATAGTTCACGGCGAGACCCCGTAATCCATGACGTAGCCGCTACTTTTTTTTTTTTTTTTTTAATGTCCAATATTCCGGAAAATCCGAGAATCCGGAATCGCCGTAGTCCCGTCCATTCCGGATTTTTGGCTTTGTACTGTATTTAGAGTGAGTGCCATTGAATTATTTTCCATTTTCTTTGCGGCTATTTTTACTTTCTGGAGCAGTGTAAGAGCTTACTCCTCTGTCTAAAACCTTAATTAATTATGTTGAAATATAATTTGATGCAGAAAAACTTTTTAGAATAAAAATTTTGATAGTCATCAAGTGTTGTCAAAAGTTAATGCAATTTTCGATAAATGAACTCATCAACTGTCAAAAACTTGCCTGCCTTGATTTCTGCAAAATTTTATGTTGTGTAATCTAATTATATCCGAGACATAAGAAGCCAGTTGCACTCAAAAATGTTTAAAATGACCCTTTACAACATGTTTTGTATCTGATTACAAAGCTATGTGAACCCATAAGAGTTTCAAAGCATTCAGGAAAACATCTCAAACCAATTTCGAGCAGCTCTTTAAAGAATCCACTTGTGCTAGAGACTTGAAAAAGTTTAGAATTGCTCTTTTCATGCAGTTCCATGCACAATCACAACACAACCTATGTGAACTTCCCACAGTTAGAAAAAATTCAGGGAAAAACCTTAAACTTACAAAATTTTGCATTTTTCCTTGCATGAATTATATATCAGCTTCTAGGTAAAAATTAGCGGTGGCCACTTGCCACATGGTGATTAAATGTCCACGTGTGGCGATAAAAAAATTGCCATCGGTCTTCACTTGTGTCACTGTTCTCCCACTGACGGACGTTTGAGCAATATTTATGTTGAAATTCTGCAGTTTTAAAATAATGGGAAAGTTTAATTCAAGGGATACGTCACATGGTCGTGATGGCTGCTGAAATGGAACATGTGTGGAGCAGTGTTAACCACACTTTGGGTGGCAGTTCATTGTCAATGGGAAAAGACACTCTCCAGTATCAATGAATAAAGCACTTTAGAGACATTTGATCCTACATCTGCTGTTAACTTCTGGTGTTCTGAAACTGTCGGATGTTGATGCCCCAACTTTCATAGTTAAAACATTTTTTTATGAACTGCAGGCTTTGCCTCTGGGCTCACTACAAGTTCACCACTATCGCTGCCTTTAGCACCATGTTTCATTTTATACCAGTTGTATAGTACAAAAATACAATCTAAATCTATTCATAACCATTTTATTAAACAAACGTAAAAGTTAATTTAGATACGTATTATTTTGCATGATTATCAGATACCTTGATTTTTATAAATTAATACTTTTTAATTGAAATTTAATTTTTATTGTGTAATTCATTAAATTGATTTTTAATGCTAATAAAATAAATTGTTTAAATTTTATACAAATAAAAAAATTACACTGATGTGTGGTCAATTAAAAAAAGTAGCCATTAAAAAAATGGAGGCTACTGGCCACTGGCTATTAACCAATTACCCTAATTTTTACCTATATATCAGCTCAACTTTTAGTGGCAATTTTTGTGAAGAATTTTTTTTTTTAAGTTGCATAAGAATTACCTATTTGCTGCTTTTAAATGTAAGTGCATAGTGTATTCGGTGAAGAAACATTAATTTTTTTCGAGTGTTTAAAATAGCATTTTGTTTGTTTTTGAGCCATTCGAAGTTCATATAACACCTGTCACTTTTTACAGGGAACAGTTTTAGAAAGCAGTAAAAAATCAGGAATGGCTTGATTTTTTAGAATTTTAAATTGTCTAGATTTTTTTTCTGCCTTTTTGCATCATTTTGTCAAATTTCAAGCCAGTCAGTCGAACATTGTGGATTTATGTTAAGAACATGTAAAATTGAAAATATGCAGGAATAAGTGAGAAAAATTGAAAAAGGGTGCAATTTCAGAATTTTAATATCAAACATTTTCTCTATTTTTTATGCATGACAGTGCAAAATCTTAAGCCAAATGTTCTGACAGTGGGCTTTTCTATCAATGATAAGTAAGACAAAATACAAACTATATTTTGTCATTTTACTAAGAATAAATTTGATCCATATTTTATTATTATTATTTTTTTTTTTACAGTTTAACAAATTGATGAATGTATTAATAAAGTTATGCAATAAAAAGTACTCTAGCATTTTTTAACTAATTGAACTGTTACATTCCACTTCCTGAGTGCTAATTTAGTGCTTTCTTTCATTGTAGATAATTAGCTTTCACTTGCATTTGCTTGTGTGAATAGTTATATTCTCCTGTTAATAATCTTTAATAATTTGATTACTTTAAGCTATGATTACACATTTTATTTTTGATATATGTAAAATTTTTGAAACTGTATGGTCGCATGTACCATTTTTGCATTATAAAAATGGTACATGCGACCATTTTTATAACATATATACCCAATTTGAGCTCAATCGCATGCCCTGTTCAGGAGCTATCGTGTTCACTCACATACACACACACATACACACATACATCTCATAAAAATAGCATAAATGAATTCAGAAGACCTCAAAACGTGTAAATACACTAAAATCTCGAATTCGAATTTTTTCATGATTACAATACTTTCCTTACATGGTACATGTTCGGAAAGTAAAAATGATGCAATATGTTGATGGGTATCTAATTAACACAAAAATTTCATTAATAGATTATTAATTAATGACCAGTGAGAACAAGCAATACAGGACATAAAGTATCACAGTTAGAACGGAATCACCCAGGTCTCAATTAGCGAGCGACTGCCCTACGGGCTTTTCCATTTCATTCAAATTCTTTGTTTCCGATTTTCAGAGTTTATTTATCTTTTCGTAACTTCATTAATTCTTATTTTGATTTCACGAGTGATTTTCTGTGAAAAAGTTCATTTGTTTATTTCTGTCTGAATGGTGTATGTGTGGTAAAGGTTGGGTGGAGGAGAGAAAAAGTCCAGAGTGTGCTCTTTTCTCCCTACCGACCTGAGGAGGGGTTAAAACCATTCGCTGTAGCTTTGAGATCATAAAATACTTCGTTAGAGAAACAATCTGTCATTCTGAATAATAATCATCACAATAAATTATTTCCTGCTGTATATGACACTTTACTGTCTCTTCTAAATGCTGTAAATAATAAACACTATTTTTTAGTGTTAGAAATTAAGATATTAAAAGTAAGGTGCCAATGGCACCCAACTATTTTATCTTAGTTGCCAAAATGATCTACTTAGGCGTAATTTTGAAATTATTTAGTGTAGTCATTCAAATATCAAATCATAGCCAAGTACGAATACTGATTAAAGTTTGGTTAGTAAATGTATACATGTTAAAGTAGGAAAGTAAATATGTACAATGTTAAATGCAGGAAAATGCCGCAAGCGAATGAATAATAAAATTACTGCAATATTAAAAGAAAAAAGTTGGAGCTGCAAAATCCTGTTCTTTTATAAAATTCTGCATCCTATGCAGGCTCTCTGTGCCATCCATATGTGCAAGGTCATGTGGCACGCGCCATCGCCAAGCTAAAAAGGCACTGAGTTCTACGCTTAAAGGGGGGGGGGGAAGGAAACAAGCAAACAAAATAAACCCAGGGAAAAAAATAATTTTCCTGGGAAAAAAAAAAAAAAAAACAAATGTAACATTTCATTACATTTATGGTAAAAACAGAGCCCGACTATCACATGAGTAAGCGGGGCACTAGCCTGGGGTCTCAAAATCAGATAATTACCGTAGATAAATGAGATTTCATATAATAATGACTTATTCCATGTAATTCGGAATTGGTATTCAGGTCTTGCCCCACCCCCTCCGAACCAATCAAGGATAAGCCGTTTTTCAGATATCAAGCGCTCATTAGACATTTGCACGACGGTTCCAAATAGGCTTGCAGCGGACCTGTGTTATGCCACAAAAATATTTTAGCTCTTAATTTTTTTTTACAACATTCAAAGTGGAAATATTTTTGAAGGACAAAAGACGACGCTGATCAGGAAACAGAAAATATGGTTTGAAGGATGATTGGTGATAAACTTTTGTAAAATTCTGCATGTGTCAGGCATGTTATATCGATTGCCGTTGATCAGTATGCTTTGTTAAGAATTTTTTTTTTTTATTATTAGGCGTCAAAAATGATGACCAGGTATTATTTCATGGTCGTCAAACTTAAATTTCTGGGTGCAAAATATGACTAGCGACCGTTTATTTCTAACCCTGCTATTTTTTTCTTTTTTGATCTTCATTTTTTTTTTTTTTTCTCCATGCATTCATCTGGCTGCGCAGAAATTTCAAGACAAGGGTAGGAGGGCAGTTCCGGAAGTGGAAGGCACTACCCCTCCACGTCTTTTCCCTTTGATGTACCGAAAAAAATTGGGGGGAGGGGGTTGATTCACTGAGTAAATGCATTTTGTTTTTCAACTAAGCCATCTACTGGTATTGAGAACCAGTTTGTTTCAGTATTGTTTTTTCATCTGCATCCAGCTTCTACAGTGTTTTCCAAAGTGTGCAGAGCTTCTTTTTCCATCTGTGGCTACCATTTTTGTTTCTTTCTAAAAGTGGAAAATTGTTTTCCTTTAGTGGGATTCGATAAGGCCTGAAAGTAGAGGTGAGCAAACGAAGCACGTGCCCCGAGCTCTGTGCTCCGGGTATTGCCAAAAATAGCATTTGCTCCAGATAATGTAATCTCTAGTTGCGACGCTTCTACACAGTACAGTGCATACATAGAAGATTAAGTTGACGGATGAACAATAGTAACAACAATAGTATGAACAATAATGGAAGTGATAATATGATTTTTTATTTCTCCGTTCCATGTCATGAGATAGAACTGATGAATGTTCTGCTTTAAAAAAAGCCAAGATGTGAAAATTTTCGATGGGATCTAACCTTTACTTAAGTTTGTCCAGTTGTCCAGAAATAGGTAGAGATTGTTTTTTGGTTTGAATCATAGGTTCAACTGAAACTATAAACATTGAATTTTTTTAAAAATTGGATAAGATCTTCAGAAAATTGTTTTAAACTGCGTAAATTTTTGTTCATGCATCACCTAATAACGGCTGAAGCAAATGAAATGAAATTCGGTAATATGACAGGTGGTCACTAATTTAAGCTATAGGCATCAAATTTTTTGAAAATTTTTATAACCTTCTGTGATTTTGCAAAAATGTATTCAAATTGCACAAATATTTGTTCACTCATTATCTAATGATGAATTATATGCAATTTAATGGCATGATAAGTGATCTTACAATTTCAATTATAGGTGTCGAAAATTTTGAAAATGTCGATTTGAATTTGAGATTTTGCAAAAATGTATTTACACTATTTAAGTATTTGTTTGTCTATCACGTTTAACTACTGATGCAAATGGAATAAAATTTAGCCTTTTCATAGATGGTCAATTAAAATACAAGGTGCAATGTATTTCAAAAAAATTTTAATATATTTTGAGATTTTGTCAGAATTGATAAGATGTGTGTTTCATTCTGGAAAAATGGAATAAAAGGAATTATCGAATGAAATTATGTTAGATGGCAAGTTAATTTCAACTATCGGTGCCAGAATTGTTTTAAATATTTCATAGATTTTGAGATTTTGTGAAAATCGTGCAAATGTTTGTTCGCATCCCTCCAAACAGTTTAGAGAATACAATGAAATTTAGTGATATGATCAGCAACAAATTAAACAATAAATGTAGGAATTTTTGAAAAAATTGAATAAATTTTAAAACTGCTAAAATTGCACCTCCCTTTTTTTTTCTTTTTTGGCAGATCACTTTAAACCATGGGGTGGGGGTTGTAATATATTAGTTGGTCATTCAACTCAAAAACAGGAAATTTTATTATAAATATCTTGTATAAAATTTGAAATGCATTACAAATTTTTAATGTTTTAATTAATAAATTAAAAGTTTTTCAAAACAACTAATTTTTAAAAATTAATATAAACTTATATATCTACTAGCTGCATGCCCGTTCTCTGCATGACAAGAAATGAGCATTTTTTTACACATATAATTTGAATTAAGTCCAGTAATGTGGAATCTCAAAAAGAAAAAAATTATTTGAATTGTGGAAAAAAATAGACATCGTGTGTGCAAATTCAGGATAATTGGAACATGATGACACAAAAATTTATGTCAGTGTCACTTGTGATAAAAAAAGGTAGAACTTAACGGCATACAGATGAAACTCTTCACTTTCAAAAAACCTTATTTCTACATCTTAGCATAGCCTATTCCATTTAATAATACATGGCATAATAATACATTTTGAATATGTAATAAAACTCTTTATTCCACCTTGTTTTTTATTTTTCTATACAATAACCAACTTAACTGCAGACGATTTTATTCACCCATCCTAATATGCAGAAGACTGAAAATTCAGATTCCGAAAATTGTATAATAAAAAAACTACTTTAATATGTAACGGCTCACTATTTCTTATCCAGATATTAATTAGCAGCCAATTTTAAATTCTCGTGTTTCGGCTGAGCTAATGGATATGCATTCGTAAAACTCCTTTTTCTGCATTTACCATGTTTTTTCACAAAAATTTTTATATCCATGGTTCATGAACGCAAAATAAATAAAAAAGTTCTTTCTAGTCAATCTGAATCTGGCGTCACATTCTTTTAACGACTAATGAGTTTTGGGGGCAGTTTCAAACGTGACATCAAAATGTCGATCAATTTGGGATTTGAATTCGTAAAAACATCTTATGTTCTTAGGTGTTTATTGTGTAATTAATCGAAATAACAACAACAAAAAAAAAAAAATCACAATTATTTTGTTTGTGATGTATTTTTTGACATCAAAGTGACGTAGATTTCGCTTGTAAATCTCACCTCACCGTGTTTACTACACAGTCAGGTATTAGAAAGCTTTCTGTGTGGAAAACATAAAAAATCTCTGAAACCTCGGGAACGGGTTAACTTGAAATTTTTAAAGTGGACTAATCATTATATATATTATTTTACACATCTGTGCAAAATTTCAGGCTGATAGTTCCATTTTTGTGGATTTGTATTACGGTCTAAATAAACAAATCCACAAACAGAATTTCATTTTCATTTAAGGATATATATATGGACTTTTTTCTTGTGTGGACCCAAATGCTTATGGTTTGAAGGTCATAAATTTCTGTTGCATAACATAAGAGACAGAAAGTTTACATAATGTTATTTTGTTTTATTGAGTAGCTTCTTTAACTTAATATTATTACTCAAAAATATTGATAATAGTATATATATTAACCTTTAATGTTCAGTGATCCCTTTCTGGGAACCCCCAACTCTGACATTTTGACTGTTGCCAGTCACGGAGAATAGATTTGGTTTCTATAAAAATAGTTGCGGGTGACATAGCTCCACGAGGATCCTTTTTTTAGCACGTCATTTCCCGGAAAAAAAATGGTCACGATTATTTTTAACAGCACTGACACCTGCTGAAAAATGGAAGAATGCGAGAACAGCTGAATAGATTGCCCAATACTGAAAAAAGGGCAGCCATTGCCATCGCTCGACTTAACTACCAGCATGATGGCGGACGATCAAAACGTCCATCGTGTGCCACAGATCTAGGCTACGGCAGCTGGCTGTGCCTAGAACGTTTTGATCGTCCACCATCTTACTAGTAGTTAAGTCGAGCGATGGCAACGGCTGCCCTTTTTCAGTATTGGGAAAGGGTTGCACCTCAAAGGGTTAATGGTAATGTTAATTTTAAGATTTGGTCGAGAATGACTCCTGGAGGGCTCCAATGCCGGTGCTGGGGTCCACTGCTCCCTTTTTTCTTTTGCAAATCCAGTCAGCGCCATTGCAACCGCATTCGATGGGGAATTGTTCAGAATTGCTCTTTCCCAATTGTCTTGCCACTTAAACAAGTTCTCTAGAGCAGTTATACTCTCAGACTCCAGGGCTGCACTGCAATCATTGATGTCAACCTCAAGTTCTAATTCCTCTATGGTCCTTGATTGCCATTGAAAGTTGCAACGCCTCGCGGTCAGTGGGAAGAACATCGTTTTTCAGTTTATCCCCGGTCACTGCGAAATCTATGACAATGAAATCGCCGATCCACTGGTAAAAAGGGGTGCCTTAATTCTACAAAGCTCTCACTCCAGTGTTCCCTATGAAACAATAAAACGTTTAATCAAAACTAGATTATCAGAACAGTTCCGAGAGGGCCTATAACTTAGAACATTGCAAAAGCCTTGGAAAGATAAACTTTTCCGTGTCTCTAAATGGTCTAGATTTAAAATGGCAGCTGAGTTTATGTTCGCCGCTGGCCATGACTGTCTTCTAAAACATTATGTGTCGGCTTCGTATTGTATCAAGTCCTATCTGTAGTCTCTGTGACCTGGACCAGGACATGGATGCTGACCACCTCCCCTTTTGCCAAGCCTTATCTAAGTCCTCACTTGCAGACCGCTACTGGGAGGCCAGGGACCGTTTGGATACATAGACTATTTGATACAGCTGAGTTTCTTGTTTGTGTGTTTTCTTTCTTTTTTACCATTCCTTTGCTGTATTTGTTTTCCTATCTTTCCATTGGAAACAAACAAACAAACAACAAAAAAAAAATGTTAATTTTAAGTTTAAATGTGTAATTTTCCTTGATTGTATCAGCATAATTTATCTGATATTAGGGATTTGTGGTCAAGAAATGAAGCTTACTTCCTGTAAAAAGCCTGGAAAATGCAAAATGGGTCAGGAAAATTCACTGAAGGAAGTATTTTTCTTCGTATAAAAATTTGTCTTGGCAGGTTATTTCCCCCCCCCCCCCCTTTCTTCGGACTTCAGAGAGTGAAAATGCTGATAAAGATGATTTTATGTTAAAATAGAATGAATGATTCAGAATGTTTGTGGGGTATGCGATGCTCACATCTGTTTTACATTTTGTGTTTAGGTGTTTCTTGTGACGGAAGAGTCAAAAAGCCATCTGTCGATGACCAGTGATAAAATGTAGAAATTTTCACTAGTATTGCACTGTATTCTTACAGATTTGAAGTGTAGTAGACCAACAAAAGATAAAAGCTTGTGTTTGAAATTTGGCGTCTGCATTTGATATTGTCATTTAGATGTGTCCCATAAGTACTGCGTGAACACAAGTAGTATTGGTCACTACTAGTTATAGTATCTTACTTGAAACTAGGGATGCACAGAATATTCGGCTGGTATTTGGTATACTGCCTGTTTGGAAGACAAACCGAATATTCAGTTCAGCCGAATACTTTAATATTCGGCAACCGAATAGTAAACAAATTTAAGTGTTTGACAATTTGTAAACAAATACGTACTATTTTTTCAATCATGAATGAAAGATATGGTATTGTACAGGGATGTGCCAGCTGCTCCAAATTGTGCCAAATCAATCCTGATGTGCCAATCTGCTACAAAAGATCGTTTTTGGACATTTTTGCTCCAAATTCAGCAAAACTGCTACATTTTTAATTTTTCCATATACATTGAAAATATGTTTGCTTTCCATATATCTTTGTAAATCTCCCGAATTTTTACTAAAGTAATCACACATTCTAAGCATTCTAATTTCAATCTTTCTCTATTAATCTTAAAAATGAATATTTTTTTCTTGTTTAAACCTCCAATGCCTTAAGAGTAAAAATTGACCTCTGTTTTAAATTTAATTTTATATAAATTGGTAATTTATTGTTACCAAATTTTTTACAAGCTGCTGATGTTAGTTAACCCAGATATTTTTGCGACTTTCTTCGGTTTTTGCTTGTACCAACAATAATAGATAAATTTCTGATGTCAATTTCTTAAGCAAGGGATGATTTCTTTTAAAATCATTATGTACAAAAATTGAAATGTCAACACCCTACTGGGTCATGTTAAAATATTTTGTGGAGTTGAGGTTCCATAACCGTGAATAAAGGCTAGGAAAAATAAATAACGTTTTCGACTGACAGCGAAAATGCCGTCCCAAAAAAAGGGATGATGGGCATGAATTGGTTAATATAGTTTAGTAAATATTGTATTTTGATTTAAAATAGATGTTTTGTATAGCAATGTATAAAACAACTGAATTTTTTATTTATTTCATAAGCTTCTGACTCTGCCCCCCGTCCTCCCCCCCCCAAAAAAAAACAACTGCTGGTTTTTGTTATAAGCTAAGAGTTTTTAAGAACCTCCTTAATTGTCATTTTTTAGATTGGCATTCTTTAATGACTTTACCCTTTCCTCCAAAAATAAATTTTGTAATTCAAAATTGACTTTCTTGTGCTCCAAAATTTTTCTTTCTCCAAATTGCTCTAAAAATGTCTTTTTCTTGCTCCACAAATTGCTCCAAAATTTAATTTCAGCTGGCACATTCCTGATTGTACCATAGTACTAAATTAATTCAAGTTACTTACTAATATCACAATCAAATTAGACACAAACGATATTAAATTTAAATTTTGTTGCTTTTCAATTTTTCTTAAATCTTACGACACATTACATTAGCCTTACTATTAATAACTCATTTAAATATGAAACAGTAACCAGGCAAAAAAAAAAACAAAAAAAAAAACCTCATAACATTGTGTTCATAAATATGTGAAGTCAATTAACTGCGAATTTTTTCCGATAAAATATGCAGGTAAAAAAATTATAATCATTTCATTTATATCATATTTATGATTGTTATTCGGCAAAATATGGTATTCGCATCCCTACTTGAAACTCATAGTAGTTTTTTTTTTTAAAATATAACTTAAGTGCTTAGTTTTTTAATAATTATATTACAGTTGAAAATGTATTGCAAGTAATTGTAGCAAAGTATTTGAATATAAAAAGGAGGTTATGATGTTGAGGTATTTCCCAAAGTAAAATGCATCTATGATCAAGAAATTTTTTTCGGAAACTTCCAAAAGTCAGGAAATTGACTTTTAGAAATTTAATAGACACCATGTAATAACTTGATTTGAATAATGAAACTATTTACTCTGAATAAAAATCTAGAAATACAATCAACTTTTGTGGTCAAATAATAGAAAGTAAAAACTATGTTGCTGGGTTCTTTAAGGGATGTAGCCAGAAGGAGGAGGGTGGTTGGTATCTGCAGGAAAATTGTTTGGATAATATCCAAAATCTAAAAGTTATATAATGTTTTTTTTTAAATCTGAAATCAATGCATGAGTACTTTGCACTAGACTTTGTGATTATTTTTTAAAGCAAGGCCTGAGTATGTTTAACCCGAGTCCACCAAGCCTAAAATTTAAGCTAATTTAATAATGAAAGACAATTATGTTTTTGCTATGATATCACAAGTTTTGGCAGTGGGAATGATGTTATGTTTAACATAAATCAATGTTTAATTTCATGGCTAACTAAGCAATAAACCATTGCTGTGAAGTATCTGAAGCGGTTCAGCACCCATTAGGTTATCTTGTCCCTCATACTTTATAAAATAACTTAACTAATTCATCTGAAAATGATGCATCGTTTTCTAAATCTATTTAAAATAAATGAAATTTTTTTTCATGAGTCTGAACATAACAGTAAAATACAAAATATGAACATAGTTCTGGTCCAAGCTGAGTCTTGTCTGATGTCTAACATGTATCAGTTAGGCCTGTAGTATTGAAGCTTTTTGACAATGTCCTACTTTTGACATTGAGGCATCATGTGTTCTTTTATTATTATTATTTAGTTTCTTAGTGTAACTATTTGTAAATATTTAATAATAGAAAACTGCATAAAATGGAAAGTGTAGAAAATGTGCTTGAGCATTTAAAATATGTTGAAATGGTTGAATTATGTTATTTTGATTAATGTAATCTATTTTAATAAAACAAAGATAGGCAGTTCAAATACCATAATAACACGAAATATTTTATAGAGTAATTTAATTTTTCATTTTTTACCTCTTTGCCAGCAAATTTGATTTCTGATTAAAAAAAAAAAATTAAGCCTATAAGAAATTACTTAAACGATGAACTTGTCTAAATTACACAAGAATGCAAATGTACAAGTAAAAAGTTACTATTGCCTTTTACATGTAACTACAGATTTTTATAACTTTATGTAATTTGCTGCAAAAATGGGCGATTTAATCCCTTTTATTTGCAAACAAAATGTATTAAAAACTATCAACCTGATGCATCGAGAGGATGCAACCCTTATGCATCTTATAGGATTTTATTTTGTAAAAAAATCAAGTAAATTGTATTATACACGAAACAATAACAACTTGTTTAAAAAGTGGTTTCAAGAAGTTCTTAAACAAGCAAACAACAACAAAAAAAAAAATACTTGTGTTAAACCTCCATGGTTTAAACCAAACAACCCCGTCTGGCATCAAACCATTTTTAGCTTTCTATTGAATGTTTATTTTGTACTGCAAATCAACTCTATTGCCTGACATATGATAGGGGTAATATACGGCAACCTGTTTTATATGCATTTTGTAATATGTAATCTAATCTTATGATATGGCATTAAGAGCTTCAAAACATTCAGGAAAGAAAAACATAGAACAACTTTTTAAAGAATCCACTGTTGCCAGAGACTTTTAAAACTTTGAATGTCTTTTTAAACTCTTCAGTGTGCAATCACAAATTTAAATGAATTTACATAAGAGTTACGAAATATTCAGGACAAAAGCTAAGCAAATGGAATTTTGCAATATTTCTCTGTATGAATCTGCACATTTTTGAATGATGATTTTTTCGCGAATGTTGCACAAGACATACAGGTGCTTTTTTAATCTTAATTGTATAGTGCTTGGGGGCAATAAGTGTTCATTGTCTTATTTGAGCAAATTAGTATTATTTTTGTAATTTTGGAAACTGGTGTAAGTAAAGTGTTATGTTTCCCTTTTTGAGTGCTAATTGATTGCTCTCTTTTATTGAAAATAAGAAGCTTTTTATTTCCATTTACTTTGTGTTATTAGTTATCTGCTTATACTAAAATGTATTTAGTGACATTAAATTCCTAACCAACCCTGAGAAGTTTATTATACTTTGGTGAAAATTTTCAGTGTATGTTTTCAAACTATCTGTTACTAGAATTTATAATAAATAAGGTTAGGTAGAGGAAAATCATGCATTTTTTTTTTTTTTAAGGGCTGAAATCAAGCTGTTATCTATTTTAACTAAAGAGTTGATCTTTATTACATATATTTGATTTATGTAGATTAAAAATATAGCTTTTTTTTTTAAAAATGTTATCAGAATACTTATCTAAGGTGTCATTTTTAATTTGGAGAGTATTGATACCCAATGGGGATAGTAAAAAGATAACTGCATATTTTTAATAAAATTATGTTAATGCTATGGATGAAGTAAAAGCATTGAATTTAATGTATTCTTAAATATACCAAAAGAAAAAATGCGCTGTAGAGGACTATTTCCTAAAATATTTAGCTGAAGGAATAATGTCCAATTATCAAATTCAAGTTCACCCAGTTTGTGGCAAATGTTTATTTCCACCAAATTTATTTCTGACAATAAACAGTAAATTAAACTGTTAATTTTATTGATTCTAACTATTGTTTCAGGAATATTTACTAAAGGATAAATAGAAATGTCAATATCATATGTTAAGTCTAAAAATACCACCATTTTACCCCATCCTAGGAGGGGGAAAAAATGGAAATTATAATTTTATTTTTTATTTTGTATAATCCAGTTCGCCTGAAGTCTCTTTACTAGTATACATCAAAATAAAAAGGCATTATCTAATTATAAAGAATCGAAGTCTTTCAGTATCACTTGTTAACAGGCAGTATATTTAGAGTACACACAAGACTTTTTGGTCACATTAATGCTGTTGAAATATCATAAAACTTCATCACAAATACTTATCTTCACTTCATTACTAAATCTTCTTAGAAAAAAAAAATAATGAAACATAAAATTTTAGGGTCGAAAGATATTTTTTAATAAAAACTCATTTCCCCCCATCCAACACTACTGTAACAGTTCATACATAAAATATCAATTTCTTTCAAGCTTACTGTTAGTAATAAATAAGTAGTGATGATGAGTATCAATCGTGAAACATTTTGCATACCTTGTCATATAATGAAAACATATCTGTATGGATCATAGCAACTAAAGAGATACTCTATGTCTATACAACAGCCGAAAATATATCTCGTCATGTTTTAAATTAGTCAAATGCGTAATATTTGCAAGCGTAAATTTCCTCAGTTTTAGTGATATTTTTTCTTTCTTTCATCGATATCAACATAATCTCAAATTGATTATTTATCTAGTCAACTTTGGTATTCATTTCTAGGTACAAATGGAAGAAAATGCCTGCACTAGTGACTTCAGCAAAGAAACATACTCTGAACAACATAAATGCAGTACCTCTGCCAGTGAAACACCACATGTATGTGATATATGTGGGAAAGAATTCAATTTATTGTGTAATTTGAACAAACACCTCTACATTCACACAGGAGAAAAGTGTTATCTTTCCAATGTGTGTCAGAAAGAATTTACCAGTCAGAGTAATTTGAATCGGCACACCCGAGTTCACTCGGGTGAGAAGCCTTATGTTTGCGATGTGTCTCCTAAAGCATTTACTAGTTCAAGTACCTTGAAAAATCATTTCCGTAGTCATACTAGAGAAAAGCCATTTGTTTGCAATTTCTGTCAAAAAGCATTTAATACACAAAGTGAAATGAATCAACACCTCCGAATTCACACGGGAGAGAAGCCCTATTTTTGCGATTTGTGTCTTAAAGCATTCACTCAATTAAGTCATTTGAAAAGTCACGTCCAAAGTCACACTGGAGAAAAGCCGTATGTTTGCAATGTCTGTCAAAAAGCATTCGGAAAAGATAGTAACTTAAATCAACACCTCCGAGGTCATACGGGAGAGAAGCCCTATGTTTGCGATTTATGTCAGAAAGCATTCAATCGTCGGGGTGTTTTGATAAGTCACCTCCGAATTCACACTAGAGAAAAGCCATATGTTTGCAATGTCTGCCAAAAATCATTCACTAAAGATAGTCACTTAAATCAACACCTCCGAGATCATATGGGAGAGAAGCCCTATGGTTGCGATTTATGTCAGAAAGCATTCACTCGTCTGAGTGCTTTGAAAAATCACTTCCGAATTCACACTGGAGAAAAGCTGTATGTTTGCAATGTCTGCCAAAAAGCATTCACTAAGGATAGTGACTTGATGCGACACCTCCGAATTCACACAGGTGACAAGCCCTATGTTTGTACTTTGTGTCAAAAAGCATTTACTCAACAGTGTAATTTGAAGAAGCATCTCCGAATTCACACTGGAGAAAAGCCCTATGTGTGTGATTTATGTCAGAAATCATTTGCTAATCCCAGTAATTTCAATTGCCACCTCCAAATTCACACGCGAGAAAAGCCCTAAGTTTGCGATTTGTGTCCAAAATCATGTACCAATCAGACCGACTTGTATCGACACCTTCGAAGTCACTCTAATGAGGAGCCTTAAATTTAATTTTTATCTCTAAGCATTCGCCAGTCAATGGGCGTTTTCGTATACCACAGGAGAGAAGCTCTATATTTTTCATTTGTGTCAGAAAACGTACACTGTATAACTCAAATCGCCACATACGAATTCACACGAATTAGAAGCTTGATGTTTGGCATTCGTGTCAAACATGGGTGCCCATAGGAATTTTTATAAGGGGGGGGGGGCAAACTCAAAAAAAATTTTCTAAAGGGGGGGCAAATTTCAAACTTTTAAAAAATTTAGTTCTGGTTTTGCCATTTGTATACATTTTGAGACATTAACCTAAAATTCAGGGGGGAGCAAGTGCTCGAAATTAAAAATTTAAAAAAAAAATAATTATGATGAAGTCTTTTTGAAAAATTCAGCCTTTTCCATCGTTTGGACCCTCCTCGAAATTTTTTTCTGTGCACGGTCCTACCTCCGAGATTCCACGAGAGAAAAATACTGTGTTTGTTATATGTGATGAAGCCTTGATCTTTCAAGGTAGTTTCTTAAATTTCACCAATGAGTCTTGAGTATTCTGTTCTGTTTTCGAATCCTTCGTATTCCTCTTCAATTTTCCTTTCAATTCTTTTATCATGTTTCTTGCCATATTTTTTTCTTAAACAGATATTGGCTTTCCCACTCCTTCATAATCTTCAATAGCTTAATCCTCAGCTTTATTTTCAACTTTAACTCTCCTTGGATTTTCGCAATATCCTCCTTCATTTTTCGTTTTTTTTCCCTCTCTGTTTTCTCTAATCTGGCTTTCATATTTTCCTGTACAATTTTCATTTTCCTCTCCAATTTGGCTTTCATGTCTTTCATCATAGTTAACGGTTGATCGAATTCTTCTATTTTTGTTCTCGACAAAACATTCACAAGAAATTCCAGATACCATTCCTGACACCAGTGTTACAGTAACTGCTAAAGTGATGCATTCGGGTGGGTGTCCATGGTTGAAAGTCCGTCATGTGTTGAACAATCTATTGCACGATTTGAAGAAATTCACATATTGTAATTTGATTGATAGAGAGTAGATTTAATGTAAAACATATAATATTACTTTATTACTCAAACGCTCTGATGGTTTTCTTAGTTACTTTGTCCTACTTAAAAATTGTTTATAGGTTTCTTTTTTTTTAATGTTATGATTATCCTTTTTAGTTGCATTAGTTTTTATTTGTTCTTAGTTCAAAATAGTACATCGTAATTTACTAATTAGCAATAGTAGATTAAGATTTTGATATCATCCATTCTACAATAAGAAATAAACTTCTGGTATAAAATACATGAATATGAGTATTTTGATTCCAAAATGTAAAGGTTATGTATATTTTATTTTTGTTATTTTACATGACAAATATGTAATATGTAGTTTCATTATTAAAAATAAAAGGATTTACAAAATTAATTAGTCTTTTTATTATTTATTTTGATTCTATATTTAGACTACACTATATAATTATTTTCTGTTTTCTTGGCAGGTTGTTTTGCTGTTAGAGCTGTCCAAAAGTTTAATCAGTTATCTAAAACTTTCTAAAGTGATTGTAGATAAAATTTGTTTTGAAAAAAAAAAAAAATAATTTCCAGCAATTGCCATGACATATTCATATGTATTTTGATGTGATGGTTAAAATTGAATGAGGACCACCCACTGTCAAAAGCATCAACCCTGATGTAAACAAAAGTTTCATGTCATAATATCAGGCGTCGCAGTCGGTCCTATTTTTTTAAAAATTCCTACCTCTATTAATAATAGAGTAAAATGTTCTGCTGCTTCAACAGTTGTTAAATGTTCTTTTAGATGTTAAGATCTCGCCTATCAAACCATTAAAATACTAGGCTATCTAAATAAAGCTTTAGTGAAGGTAGGAATTCCAAAAAAAAAAAAAGAACCGATGCCTGTAATATCTATTAATTATATCCGGGATCAGATTTGGGCAAAATACACCAAAAATATATTTTCGATACAAAATACATTGATTCAAACTACAAAATACAAAGTACTTCTTGAATTTGAAAAAAGGCAAAATACATGTAAAATTTCTAAAGCATTTGAATTGAGAAAAGCTAAATTTTCCACCAAAGATCTCAGTTTATTTTATTTAAATACATTTTAACTAGAATAACAAAAGCAATCTTAATAGTTGTGTTAAGGAACAGGCATAAGCGTAAAGTTTTAAAAATTATTGGGGGGGGGAAGGTTAGGGGGTGTCATAAGCCCCCCATGAGGAATTTTTTGCCATACAAAATGTATATTCTTCACTCCCTTAACATACACCCGTATACATACATGTGAGTTGCAGAAGATACACCCCATGAAAAATTTCTGGCTACACCACTGATTCACGTACACATAACTTACTCATAGCTCCAACTACTACGGAATATAATTAACCACTTTTTCCTACATGATTTTTTGGCTTAAAATATAGCAAAATTTTTGTGCTGCGTGCGCGAGCTGGTTACTATTTTGAAAAAAATAATAAAAATAAATACGGTTTACAAAAAGTGGTTAATTATATTCCCTAGTAGTTGGCAGCTATGACTTACTGTATCTAAGTGTAAATTATTGGAGGCGCTGGAGCTCTATGGGTCCATAGAATTCTACACCTATGTAAGGTAAGTATCCATGTTAGTATCTTCCTACCATGTTATAAGTTAAAAATAGAAGCAAAGTAAAAAATCCAAAGGAGGGGGGGGGGGGGAAATATATTTTCGATGAGATACTGCATTTTAGACACATCTGAACTTTTCTTCATTTCTTACTTTACATTGCATAATCTGATTTTAATGAACCAGAGTCTGGCGAGGGCAGCTTATTAGTAACATTGTGTGTTACGTGGCGTCACAATGAATACTAAATCATGATTGAAATCAAAAGAAGAAAATTTTTAAAAGTACAAGTAAAGGTTTTTTTAAACGTTTTTAAATGGCGTGAAATACTTTTTTTTATGTTTGTATAAATTAGAGTTTTCTGTATTTAGTGGCAAATTATTGGGTGGGCTCAGCCCCTATTCACAATTTATTGGGGGGGGGGGGCTCAAGCTCCACGGGCCCATATAGCTACGCCTATGGGAACAGGTGCTGTTTGTTTTTTTAAAGTGTTGCCTTTCAAAATTTTACCTTTATAGCATTAAGATCCGAAACAGACCATTTCTGAGAAACTGTATTAATACTCAAAACGTAATGAAAACCATACAAATTCAGAATGTGAACAATGAATAAGAGTTTGTTTTAAAATTTTTGTAAAAACTTTAATTTCCAAAAGTCACAGTGTGTAAAATAAACCTCTACCTGCAATATTTATTATTTCTTGATTTCAGTTGTATGTTTGAATATAAATACTCAGCTAAATGACAACTTAAAAAAATTTCAAATTTTATCTTTCAGTGGGTTTTAGAATTAATCATAAATTTAAATATTTTGCATATTATCTTAAGTTTCCTGCTTCCATAACTGACACTACTCCTTAACTTTTCCATTTCCATCTACAGACAAAATTTGGAAACACTTTTAATTAAAAATTGCACAAAAGGTTTCAAAATCATATAGATTGGAAATTTGATTCACTTCATCCTATTACAGGAAGCTGTCGCTCTAATGGACTGGAATTTGGGGTGTTTTACTCCATATGTAACCGAATGCTCCTCCCTTAAAAAGTCCTCTATCCAAGGCACCCCCCCCACTTAACGCTGATAGCCTTCGTGTAGCTTTGTCTCTACAAATGAGGCTTTTTCAAATGTGTTTCAATTTTATTGGACAAGTTTGATGAGCAGGCCAATGAGATTCTTAAACAATGTCCCTACCTTTTTCAAGTGCTATTTGGTATGAGAAAAAAAAAAGTGTGTGCGTGTAATCTTTATGCGCGATTGAAGTAAAACTTCTTTGACGTTTACGATAAATATCACTGAAATTATTAAACTTTAACTTAAAATAATATCATATTATAATTTAATTATATTTATTATTCATGTACTTTACAAAGATTATATAAATGTTATATTCATATTATTCATTGGAAATAGGAACTTGAATGTCATCATAATATTTTATGTATGAAATTATAGGTTTGTGTTAACTATACTGTGAAACATAAATTTTACTCCCTAAATTTGCTAACTCTTGAAAATACAGCATCTATCGTTGTACCGAAACGCGTTGTTGATTGAAGTCGAGAAGTATTCATAGTTAGATCCAACTGACGGCTGAGATTCTTGGTAGCGAAAATTAACATTAAAATCTCCAGTAAGAATCACCGGTAATTCATGATAATTATTTAGAATCCAGGAAGTGTCCATGTTGTAGTATTATTCTTTAACTGTTTTCTTATACCATTGTTCCGTCGGGAGTTTGGGTTTGAATGGGAGGAATGTCCATAGTCTAGTATTATACTTTAACTCTGTTCTTTAACTGATGTTTTCCTCTGATTGTTGGGTTCGAATGCAGGTAGTGTAAATTTTTTTTTAGTGTTTTTCTATCACAGTATTCTTAAGCGTTGATTTCGTCTGCTGGTAGGTTTCGAATTATTTATCTGTATCCGTGTTTTTAAACTGCAGGTTCTATCTATTGTTTGGGAATGATTGCAGCCAGGGTCCGTTTCTTTGTGGTGTTCCATCCCCGTGTTAAACCGTTGCTCCGTCTTGAGGTTGGGTTAGAATCCACGGAGTGTCCATTTGTTATTCTTTTATTTTGATCTTAAACCCTTTGCAGCCAGTGTTTGTTTCTTTGTGGTGTTACATACCCGTGTTCTTAAACCGTTGTTCCGTCTGGATATCGGGTTAGCATCCAGGAAGTGTCCGTGTTGAACTATTATTCTTTCACTGTTTTCTTAAAATGTTTTCCCGTAGGGTTTGAATCGAGAGAATGTCTTTGTTGTGGTATTTTTCTTTAACTGTGTTCCTAAACTGGTGTTTTCTTCTGTCGGTTGGTATCGAATGCACGTAGGGTCTATTATTGCGTTTTTCTATGGCAGTGTTCTTAAACCTTTGTTTTCCTCTGCTGTTTTTGCTCGAAGTATTATTCTGTTTAAAAATTTACATTTGGCTCATTATTATAAATAACTCAAAAACACATGAGCAATATTAAAAGATTACATACTATTTAAGTACAGACAAACAATATTTATGTATCATGGCAACCAATCATGTCAAGTTTTTACTCATAATTCCATTAAATATTGTATTAATGCCATTGAAAACATGTGAGTAAAGCAACGGCACGGAATGCACCATAGTGCCACTTTCTGTATTCGGTGCGTAGGCCTTGTTTATCGGAGGTGACGGGTTGGGTCGCCGCCTGTAACAACAGTGAGAGACAGTCAGCAGGATCGCCGCCTGTTCAGCGAAAGACTTCACACAGTGGCTCTGACAAGAGCCGGTCCACTTATCCACTGAACAGGGTCATCAGACAAGATCTTGCTTCAAAACAGGTAGGGAGTAATGTCGACGCGCAGGGAGCACAGTCGACGTTCCCAGACAGCACATAAGCTTAAATCAAGCTTGACATTTCTTTGAATTTGACGCATTAATGCAAGCTTGTCAGTTCAACTCATTCTAAGCTGGCAGCAAGCTTGCAGGAGTCAAGTTGAACTGTCAAGCTTAAATACAACTTGATTTAAGCTTGGCAATTGCTACTCGCTTGATTTTTTCCTTTTTAAAGGAGCGTTGATGGCGCCATCTGTGAAAGAGAATTGACATTAATTGTCTAGCGTCCTCAAATTTGCTGAAAGTTCGTAAAAGATTTGCTTTATTTTATTACCAGTGCCATATTACCGGCAAGGCAAACGGGGCAACTGCCCAGGGCCTACAGATTTTAGGGCCCAAAAATCTTACATCTTACACTTTTGTAGTTTTAAAATAAAATAACAAAGGATAAAAAAAAATCATAAGTTAAATAATTTTTTTAATTATAAAGTATGAACAATGAAAAATAATTCAAATTTACATTTGTATAAATTAATTTAAACTTATTTTTAATTCTTCGAAATGCTCTATATCGATATAGCATACCAATATGTAGGAAAATAACTAACCACATTTGTAAAGAGAACTTTTAGCGTTAAAATATAGCAAAATTTTTCAATTATTTGTTATTATAAGAAATATTTACAAAAATAACTAAAGTGTTTGTATTCCATACATGTTATGTTAGCAACTGTGATATAGCATTTCGAAGTAACGTTTAACTATCTGTTTCTTTGATTTCAGATTACTTAACACAAAATTTGTGTTAAGTAAGTAAACCCATTCTATATTTCCAAATATGGAAATTCTTCAAAATAAAATACAATTATACTACGAAATTGATTCGAAAATCAGTCGTTTGTCTCGATTTTGGCCAGCGGCAGTATTGTTCATGAGTGCTGCGAAAGTTTTAAAACATGTGTTGCTCTTAAGTTTATATTATGTTTATTTCCCTATTAGTACAGTCTAAATCACACATAAAATTATTTTAATTTTGATGCATCCCATGGAAAAAAAAAAAAAAAAAAAAAAAAAAAACATATCGCCCACTTATCAATCTGGCCAGAAAACAGCTTAATAATTCACTTCAAACTTTAGTCATAGCTGCACAAGGCTCCGGTGGCTGAATGGATAACGCGCTCGGCTACGAACCGAAACGTCCCGGGTTCTATTCTAGCCACGGACACTCGATGGAAACAGATTAAAATAACTTAAAATTACAGCATAGAGGGGGAAATTGCGCGGAAAAATAAAGTATGTGGGGCACGTTCGCCAGCGGCCGCCCCGTGTATTTAGAATTTTTTTTTTGGGGAAAATTTTTTAAGCTTGAAATGTCAAGCTTAATGCAAGCTGGGCAAGTGTAAACTAGAACACTCGATTCAAGCTTGCATCAAGCTTACACGCCTGGAATTTTCAAGCTTATTGACTTAATAAATCAAGCTTGCTGCAAGTTTGCTGTGCTGTCTGGGTTCTCAGGAACGAACGCCCGAGAGCTGTTCCGCAAATAATTAATCTTATAAATCTGGAAAAAGCTTGTTAAGTGTGACGTCAATATGATGTAAAAATCACTTGCAATAGCTAATTTTGTCACGCAAATGATTAAATTTTTTGACTCTCGGATATGAAATGTTGCTGAAAATAGCAAAAAATCGCTTAAAAATGAGGGAACGGGTGGATTTTCAGATTTTTAAAGTAGCGCAGATTGTTTTCTATATTTTTATACATGATTATGGAAATTTTGAAGGGGATCATACAAACGGTGTAGAAATTATCAGTCTTTTTGTTCTTGACATTGCAATGTTTTTGCAGTCATGGCAGAATGAAGAAGCAAGGAGGGAAAAGATACGTCATTTCCTTTACTGAGCGTTACTTCCGTCAGAAAATAAATCTGAATTACTCCCTAGTTTCGCCTAAAGAAGTTTTACTTCAATAAAATTAATTTTTATGCATGAAATGACTCTAAAAATCACCTATGAAACATTTAAAATGCAAATTACTGTAATAAATTGAGATAGAAAGAAACCGCCCATCTTTTAGAAGCAATTTGATGTAATTGTCCAGTCAAAATGTTCATACCCCTTAAATAAAAAACTCGAATTCTGACCAATCAGGAGCTGCTTTATTTCAAAACTATTAACTGAGATGAGACCTCCCACCAATGAAATTTGAGCTTTCCAGCACCAAACCATTTTCAACTTCATGATGAACGTTTATTTTGCACTGCAAATCAGCCCTGTTCCCTGTGGTGTATTTGAAAGGGTTAATGCAGGTTCAAACTGTTTTACGTGCATTTTGTAGTGCGTAATCTAGTCTTCTGATAAGGCCTTAAAACATTCAGGAAAAACCTTGAATTGTTTTTTAAAGGATCCACTTGTGTAGGAGACTTGAAAAAGTGTATACTGTCTGTTTTTAAACTAGTCTGTGCACTGTCACAAACTTTAATGAATTTGCATAAGCGTTACAAAATATTCAGAACAAAAACTTTAAACAAACGGAGTTTTGCAGTATTTCCCTAATATGAATCTGCCGAGTTTTGTGTTAACAATTTTCTCTAAAAGTTGCACAAGACATACAGGTGTGTTGTTAATATAAGTGCATAGTGTATGGGTGAAGAAGCATTAATTGTGTAATTTTTGAGCAGGGCGCGAAATTAGCGGTCGTTAGTCGTATTTTGCAACTGTCATTTTTGTTTTGACGACCGAGATTTAAGAACCAGTCGTCATTTTTGACGCCTAACATTTTGCCCGAGACAGTCGGACTAAAAAGCGACTATTTTAGCATCGGCCGACTCCGGCGACTTTTTAAACAAAAATACCGAGGAAAACGAATATTTTACGAATTCTGGGGACTTTTTTTTATTGTCTAGACGACTATTTTTCAAAATGTGCTGAAAAAATATAAATGTAAATTTCCGTGAAAAAAACTTTTGCTTTCGTAAGCACCGCTCCATGGTAGAAAGAGAACGATCCTCTGCAGACAGTCTTCTGTGGTTGAAAAACACGCGGAAGACCACTTTCTTGTCTTCCGCGGATGTGTAATCATTTAAATCGCACCTTTTTTAATGTAAACAAATAGAGGAACTTAAAGAAATTTAGCCATAATTTTTTAACTCCATGCATATTAATGAAGTTGATCGGAGGAAACTACGAGCTCGCGTTTGCCACATTGGATTCTTTCTGCAAATGAGTGTTTTAGCGGTAGCACGGCGGTGTGGGAAGATGCGACGATAATACTTGATATCAATATTGATGAACGCGCGAGATCCTTTTAAATAAGGCAGTGTAAAAGTTACTTGGATTAGTAGTTAATATTCATTAATTAAATATAATTATTTACCGCGGGAGAGTACAGGTTTACGGTCCGGACGCCATCTTGGATTTTATTTGCCGCGGCGCGTTGCAGCGCCTCAATAACGGCTGGTTAAGTGCAGCAGTTCGTGACTGAAAACAATACATGTAATGGCGCATGGATTGACTGCAATTAATTAATGCAATTTCGTGAAAAAGCGAAAGAAGATTTATTTATTTGTGCGTGGGGGTGGGGGTGACATTAACAAAACGTTTGGATTTGGGGAAAATCTAAATTTCGGACTTCCGGCCTAAATTAGGATAATTCAAATAAAAATAGTATTTGAATAAAAATGTTATTTGATGGTTTAAACTTAATAAAACTTATCTTTTTTAAATAAAACTCCTTCATGAGATAATGTAAATTTAAAAAAAAACATAAATTGAATTAGTTATTTGAAAATATAAAAAAAAAACTTTTTATTTAAATATAAAAATTATAATAATTAAGATAAAGTTCAGTTTGTAATAAAATATGTTTTAAGTAATTTAATTAAAAATAATTTTTAGTAAGATAAAATGGCTATGTAAAATAATAAATTCTTCTTGGTGATATTGAAAGCTTTCATAGACCCTCTCCCAACTTCAGTTCAACCCACTGAGAATGCAAATACATATTTCCACAATTTTAACATGTACTACCTGCTTACTGTGGTGGTTGATCAGGTGTCATTTTGAAGCTAGTACACGTATACTGCATAAGTTTATCTACCATAGGCATTGTAGTTATATAGCAACAATTTATAAAATACTTCTAAACTAAAACTAAAGTCCATGTTCTTGTAAAATGTATCATAATATTTTAGTCTGGATGCATAGGTGGAAAGCCATAAAAATTGATTTTATATTTACTTACTATTTATTACTATCTTAATTTTAATAGTCTTGATCTTCTATTATTACTGTACATAATCATTAAGCCTACCTGCTTATAGTTTATGCATATAAACAAAACAAAGGTTTTCGAAACTGCACCTGAACGAGACAGTTTGGCAACCGGGAAAAAATAGTTAGGTGCCATTGACGCCTAGATTTTTGCTCCCAATTTCTCACCCTGTTTTTGAGAAAGTTGTTGCTGTTTTTGTGACTTTTCCATGATTTTTGGAGACTAGTGTGAATAAAGTGTTCATTGCAGATAAAACCTTTTTTAACCGCATTTACTTTGTTTCATTAGTTATATTGTACTATTAATAACCTTAATATTTACTTTTGGGATGATAAAAATTTTTGAAACTGTATTGATTGTATAGCTTACCTGTATTTTTGCATTATAAAAATTATATCTGCTTACGCTAAGATGTATTTAGTTACATTAAATCATAACCAAAATTTTCATTTGTTTTCAAACGATTTCTAGAATTTATAATAAATAGGGTCAAGTTGGGGAAAATCGTGCGATTGTTTTAAAAGGGGCGTAAAATCAAGCTGTTAAACTGATGTTAATTAATCTTTTGATATATATTACATAAATTTGACTTATGTATATTGGAAATGTAGCATTACTAGCTGCGTACCCGTTCTTCGCATTGGAGAAAATTAGTATTTGGCATGAGCACGATCATATTGCAACTACCACAAACGCTAACAAAAAAATCTTAAAACATTATTTGGCTAAAATGTACTTTAGCCCATGCTTGTTGACATTTTTTTGGATGGGCGATAAATGCATCAGTGCAGTAAATTCAATATTTAGAAACTGAAAGCGCAGTTTCGCACATACGTTATTGTTATTTTGTAATAGCTACTACGTCACATACTCTTTACAGGCCGATGTGTGCTTGCTGTATTTGACGTCATTGAGCTGTTTTTAAAGTCTAGCAAAGGGCCAGCGGTAGTAATCTTCTACTTCGATTACCGTACCCACTGTTCTATTTTATTTTTTGGTCCCTCAAAGGGCTAGTATAATTTTTAGGGGCCCCTGCAACGATAACCGGACCTACTGATGTTTTTTTTTTTTTTTTTGTAATCTTGTAAATGGCCAGTGGTAGTATATTTTCGTGGGAGGCAGCTTCAGCAATGGCCGGACTTACTAATGTTTTTCTTGGGTCTTGTGAATGACCAGCAGTAACATATTTTAGATAGGCTCCTCTACAGCGATGGCCGGACCCACTGATGTTTTTTTTTGGGGGGGGGGTGTCTTTAAACTTTCGAAGAGGCCTCTGTTTATTTTTAATAATCTGTTAATTTTACTTTAAATAATTGTTCCATTTTTTAAAAAAATAATTGTTTTTCTTAACCCATTAAGCGCCAAAGCTCCCGTTACGGGAACATCTATTATATATTTTTTTTTCTTAAAATATTTTAACGCAATTTACGAAATACACATTTTATATAAACATTTACACTATAGTGTGTGTTATATAGTGTAAATCTAATATATAAAATTCTCCTGTCACAGTGTTAGTCACCTAACTCCTCCGAAACCACTCGACCAATTTTAATGAAATTTTCTATGTATATTCATTAGGTCTGAGAATAGGTTTTTAACTATGTCTCATACCCCTAAGTCATAAGGGCGGTCCACCCCAAAATTTTTAGCCCCAGAGTGCTATTAATTTCAATCAGGATTTCTGTGTAGACATTAGCGTGTCGAGTCACTTTTCAAATGTGTTTGCCAGATAATGTGGAGGGGGGGGGGCGTTCATAAAATGTTGAAAGTCGCACAAGGTTTGCAATTTTTGACAATGGATCGCTAGATGTGGTGCCAAAACGTGACAATTTATTATAAATATATTTCGCGTATAGTTAGAAAACGCCTGGCTTATATGTGGTAAAAGAGTTTTATTAGGCGATTTTAATATAGATTTCTATTCCGAAGAAGTGCTCTGCGGAACAAGAAAGGAAAACACGGTACACTCATGGATTATGATGCCCATTCCAAACAGCATTTAAAATGTCTTTGCGGTATAGTTGGAATATGCCTACAGGAAGAATATGCCTGGCGAAGATTGTAAAACAGTTTCAGTAGGCGATTTTAAGATAGATTTCGATTCCAAAGATATGTTTTCTGGTACAAAAAAGAGTTGATTCCTATTTTAACGCCCCCACTCTCGCCAACCTAAAAAATCCCCGTACTTTGGCGAGCTTTGCAGTCATGGGTCTCTGGGAGTTATGCACAAGTTTCAACGGTACTTACGTATTATCTCGGCGGTCCGCCAAGACAAGCAATTTTTCACCAAGATAAATGCCGGGCACATGAAATTGTTGATGGTTTGGAATACGATTGGCAACGTATTTAAAATCTACGAAAAAGTAGTTTGGCGGAAGTGACCGCCGGGATAATACGTAAGTATCGTTTCAACGCACCCTAAAGAACTAGGTGATATAACTAAAGTAAACAAACTAGCGATAAACGCGACAGTTAAGGAATTTGAAGACATTTAATTATTAAAACTACATTAATTGGTAATCCAAAATAAATAAAAATGTAAAGGCATGCTGTACTTACATGTTGTTCCAAATCGCCATTTTAATTCTAAATTATACGATTTCTACATAAATGCAAAAAATCGTCATGGTAACTGCATATGTTAATCATCGCCTCCTTGGCGAGAGTCGAGGCGTTAAAGTAGAAAACAATATACAAAACGGCGAAGTATAGTTGCGATATACTTGGCGAAGATTGTAAAATAGTTTTAGTAGGCGATTTTAAAATAGATTTCGATTCCAAAGATGGGTTTTATGAAATAAGAAAGAAAAATACAGCACAGTCATGAATAACGATAACCCTTTCCAACTTAATGGAATAAGGACGAAAAATAGGGACGACGCATAAATTATGATACGATTTTAATATATAGCACTATAGTGCGTATTTAAAATCTGAAGTGTTTCAGATTTTGATCCTTTTTTTTGGGGGGGGGGGCAAAATTTTTTATGGAATGACTATCAATAAGTCTCAAGGCCAAACTATGTCTGTTTGTGGATTAGATTTGAGCATGCCATGTTTTTCACACGGACAGTTATACGTGGCATGCTCTCGAGTGGGCAAACCATACAGTGGGCATCCAGTTTGTGTTATCTAAAGATGGGATAACAAAAAATATTGTATACTCTATTGCGTTAAGGGATTGATATTATTTTTTAGTGAAATTATTGTAATTAGCGATATATATAAATTTAAAGAATAAATTACAATGAATTAAAAATATAAATGTTTGGTATTGTGTTATTTTTATATTCCAGCATCGTTCACAGCGCCCCATGCCTCTTCCACTCATATACCACACCTTCACACACTTACAATAAGTTAGTCATTTTTTTCTACTAAAATAATCCTAGGAATAATTTATATGGCAAAACAACGTTTGCCGGGTCAGCTAGTGTTTATATAAAAAGTGTATTTCGTAAAAGTTTCTGCACTTCCCGAAGGCTATTCTCAGCAGTTCGAAATCTTATGTAGAAAGATTCCGCACACACTGTTAAAAAGCACTAATTTCATTGTATTTTGCAGTTTTTGCGAGTTCGTTTGCTTTGTACATAGCGCAATATCGACAGAATTCCACAAATTCAACGCCTCACCATGGCACAGTGGTTATGCCACTGAAAATGGTAGACGGCCGAGGTGTGAAGGTCCCGGTTCGGGTCCCATCGCGCGGCTGTCGATCTAACGGTCTGGAGTTTTGGTAGGTTTTCTCCAGATGTAACGTGAATACGCGTTAGAACCCCTTAGGAAGTCCTCCTACCAAGGCACCCCCCCCCATCCTAGGCAGATACCCCGCGTACTGGTTTGCCTTAACAAACACACACACAACACAAATTCAACGACTCTGATTAGTAGATAATACCAAATATTTAGCCTCAAAAAATAAAGTGTATAAATATTAAACAAACAGAACACGCACTTATTGTCATTTTAAAAATTCTGTGAGTTTTAACGCTTATTGTAATTATAGCAATAGCTTTATCCTTGTAATTGATACATATCCTTGAAGTTAAGTTCAGAAAGTTTAGTTAGAAAACTCACACTAATAATAAATTACAGAATTCCCTTATGCGAAAATGCGTAATTGTGGACTACGGCGAACATCGGAGGTTGATTGGCGGCAAAATGATTATTGCAAGATCGCAGCCTTGCCTTAGGATTGCAATTTTCTGTAGGGATTTTTAATTTTCTCTTGACTAAATAATTTTCTCTTGACTTCCTCTCTTCACTATAATCCCCAAGTGCCCTAAAATGATATTTTCGTTGCAGAAATTAAAAATCATGCCAAGATACAAAAATTACAGCTAGCTAATGCATATCTACCTAGAAACATAAAAAATTAAACTTAAAAATATTTTCTAATATGTATAATCTGCTGAACACCGTTATTTCGTACTTATGGCGGTTTTTTATAATTTGGCGACTTGCGCATGGGAATAATTGATCATCATTTTCCATTAAGGTTGCCATTAAAACATCACTCCATGTATTTTGTTATTTTCTTTACTAAAAATATCTGTACATCTTGAACATTTGCAAGCACGAAAAATTAGCCTTTCCCTCGCCCCACTCCTTATCAGTTTTTCGTGAGAAAAAGTATCCTATAACCGTCTCCAGGGTCCCATCTATCACTAAAATTCATCATAATCGATTCAGCGGTTTAGGCGTGCAAGCATAGCAAACAAACAAACAAACTCACTTTCGCATTTATCATATTAGTTAGGATTTTTTTTTTTTAATGCTATCAAAATACTTTTCTGTGCTGTCATTTTTATTCAAGCACTAGCGGCTACCCGCGACTTCGTCCGCGTCGGCTTTAGAATTAGGTCCCGAGAGAAACGAAGCATGTGTGAATAACAAATATGTTTGCGACTAAAGAAACTGCATTTAAATATTATTTGCTTTTTACTTATTTTAAATGAAATATAAAGCATGGTAGTATACTTCATTTAAAATAAGAGAGTATGCAGAATTACTAAATTTAGATGTTTTTCAGGCATTTGGCGAATACAGTTACGACAGTATTTGCGAACTGTTTTGAGTGTTCTTGTAAAAGAAATATTTATGCTATGTGCATGAATTTTAGCCTATGTTAATCAGGAATAGTGCAGCTCTCTATTAGTGAAAAAATTTTAGAATCGGTTCTGTAGTTAGAGATGCCCATAGAGCGTAATGTATTAGAATTATTTTGAGTGTTCCTGTAAAGGAACTATTTGCGCTACATGCATGAATTTTAGCCCATAATACTCAAGAATAGTGTAGCTTACTATCAGTGAAAAAATTTTTTGAATCGGTTCAGTACTTATGGAGATACACATAGAGCGTAATGTAATTCTTATGAGTATCCCTGTAGAAGAACTATTAGTGATATATGCATAAAAGGTAGTCTATAACACTCAGGGTCCCCCCCAGTGTCTAAGAGGTTCTGCTCTCAAAACTGGAAGGCGGGAGGTGCCAAGTTCAAACTCCGGTCGCACCTGTCGACCTAGCCGCTCGCAGTTTTCCGTGTTTTCTTTCCAAAACCTCGCGAAAATACGGGCTAGGATCCCTCAGAAAATTCCACACAGAGGAATTCACCATATAGGCCTAGGACTTTCAATTAGTGAAAAAAGTTTTAAAATCGATATAGTAGCTACAAAATTTCCATAGAGCGCAATGCATTAGCATTATTTTGAGTGTCTTTGTAAAAGAATTATTTATGCTATATGTTTGAAAGGTTGCCTGTATGTTAATCCAGGGCATAAGCTATCTTCATTACAAATTTTTCCAACCATTTTTGTGTGATTCAGTCAAAAACATCCAAACACATAAACGTACACATTTATATTATTGGTAGGATTTGGAAATTTACAAGCTTTAAGAAACACATCTGGACTTTTCTTGGTACTTACGTATTATCCCGGGGTCATTCCCGCTAAACTGTTTTTTCGTCAAATGAGTTGCCAAACTGTTGCCAATCGTATTCAAAACCATTAATAATTTCATGTGCCCGGCATTTATCTCGGCAAAAAATCGCTCGTCTTGGCTGACCGCCGGGATAATACGTAAGTACCCTTTTCTTTATATATGCTTTTTAATTTGGCGTAAAATCAACATAATTTCCATACTTATTTATGTTTTCCAAATGCTTGTGATTTTGCAAATAGAATTTCTGCTTTATTTCAAAAGCATAAATCATTTTTTTGCGGGCGATAAAACGGTTTTTAATTAATAGTTAGAAAAGTGATTAAAATTTCTGAGCCAGGTACACTTTACCGGAGTCATGGGTCCAGTCATGCTCAAATTTTCAAAGCTCTGCTTTCTGTAGATTTGTCTGGAGAACATTCATTTTTATTATTTGAGATAGATAGATTTGGCATAAAACTGGCATAATTTCCGTATTATTTAATGTTTTTCAGATGCACGTGCTTCTTCATTGAAGTACTAGCATTCTTGTTAGCTCAAAACATGAATCACTTGATACGGGCGAAACTCGCCAAGCATGGCAACGTAAAAACGGTTTTTAATTAATAATTAAAGAAGTAATTAAAAATCTAAAATTCTAAGTAGCCTATAACCTTCTCCAGGGTCCCATCTATATCTAAAACCAAAATTCATCATAATTTATCCAGCGGTTTAGGCGTGAAAGCGTCATAAACAAACAAACAAACTCACTTTCGCATTTATAATATTAGTTAGGATGTATTAATATGCGCATTTTCCCCCACCATGGGACAAAATGGGGATAATTCAGAAATAACTGTATATTATTAGTAAAAATCATGTTAATGTTATAAATTAAATAAGCGCTCAATTTTATGTATTCTTAAATATACTGAAAGAAAAAATGCACAGAAAAGTACTGTACATTTTTCCAAATATTTAGCTGAAAAAAAAATAATGCCACGATTATTAAATTCCGGTTCACTCAGTATGTGGCAAATGTTACTTGGTTCCACAAAATGAATTTTTGACAATAAACAGTAAATTGAAATGTCAATTTCATTCATTGTAACTATTGTTTGGGAATATTTACTGAAGGAGAAATAAAAATGTCCATGGGCGACCATATGATTCTTTGTAGGAGGGGGGGGGGGTAGAAAATCAAGATCCTGCTCCAGAAAGACACTATATTTTAGTGTTCTACCACTTCTACTTTATACCAGTGCGTAAATCCATAAACAGTAATACGGAAGGCATGCTGTCTGCATGCCCATAGAGGTACAGAAGTTCATAGAAATGTCAATATCATATAGAACTTTGCTATAGGTAAACGTACTACCATTTTACTCCACCTCAGAAAAAAATAAAAAATAGAAGTTATTTTATAAGTCTTTTTAACTATATATGTGTGTGTGTGTAATCTGGTTCTCTTGAAGACTGCTAATATGTATAAAAAAAAATGCTTGATCTAATTATAAAGAATCTAGAAGTTTTGCAGTAGCACTTGTTAACAGACAGTATGTTTAGAGCAAAAACACAGAAAAGCACTGTACATTTTCCCAAATATTTAGCTGAAAAAAAAATAATGTCCGCGATTATCAAATTCCGGTTCACTCAGTATGTGGCAAATGTTACTTAGTTCCACAAAATGAATTTCTGACAATAAACAGTAAATTGAAATGTCAATTTCATTCATTGTAACTATTTTTTGGGAATATTTACTGAAGGAGAAATAAAAATGTCCATGGGCGACCATACGATTCTTTGTACGAGGGGGGGGGGGGTAGAAAATCAAGATCCTGCTCCAGAAAGACACTATATTTTAGTGTTCTACCACTTCTACTTTGTACTAGTGCGTAAATCCATAAACAGTAATACGGAAGGCATGCTGTCTGCATGCCCATAGAGGTACAGAAGTTCATAGAAATGTCAATATCATATAGAACTTTGCTATGGGTAAATGTACTACCATTTTACTCCACCTCAGAAAAAAATAAAAAATAGAAATTATTATTTTATAAGTCTTTTTAAATATATATGTGTGTGTGTGTGTGTGTGTAATCTGGTTCTCTTGAAGACTGCTAATATGTGTCAAAATACAAATGCTTGATCTAATTATAAAGAATCTAGAAGTTTTGCAGTAGCACTTGTTAACAGGCAGTATGTTTAGAGCAGAAACAAGAAGTTTTGCACACATTAATGTTCTTAAAATATCTCAAAACTTCATCACAAATACGTGTTCTTAAAAGATATCTTCATAGAAAAAAAGTAGTGAATATAAATTTTTAGGATGAAAAATGCTGTATCTCAATACATCCCCATTTCCCTTCACCTGATACTACTACAAATGTTCATGCATAAAATATCAGTTTCTTTCAAGCTCTCTGTTATAAAGTAGTGATGATAAGTTACAATCATGAAACATTTTGGATACTTGTTCATATAATAAAAACGTATTTTTATAGATCACAGCAACCGAAAAGATAGACTATTCTACAGACAAAATTATATTTTTCTTGTTTTAAATTGGTCAAATATGAAATGTTTGCAAGTTTAAATTTCCTAAGTTTTAAAATAGTGAATTTTTTTTCATCCATATTAGAAAAATCTCAAATTTATTTTTTATCCATTCAACTTTGATATTTATTTCTAGGTGCAAATGGAAGAAACAGCCAGCACTAGTGACGACAGCAAAAGAGCATACTCTGAACAGCATAAATACATTGGTATCTCTACCAGTGAAACACCACAGGTGTGTTATGTATGTGGGAAAGAATTCAATTTATCGTATGACTTGAACAAACACCTCCGTATTCACACAGGAGAAAAGCCTCATGTTTGCAATGTGTGTCAGAAAGCATTTACTACACAGAGTAATTTGAATCAGCACCTCCGAATTCACACAGGAGAGAAGCCCTATGTTTGCCATTTGTGTCTTAAAGCATTCCCTAAATCAGATAACTTGAAGAAACACTTCCGAATTCACACTGGAGAAAGGCCACATGTTTGCGATTTCTGTCAAACAGCATTTACTTCACTGAGTAGTTTGAATAATCACCTGCTAATTCACACGGGAAAGAAGCCCCATGTTTGTGATTTATGTCAGAAGGCATTCTCTCGTATAAGTAGCCTGAAGAGTCACTTCCGAGTTCACACCGGAGAAAAGCCATATGTTTGCAATTCTTGTCAAAAAGCATTTTCTTATCAGCGTAACTTAAAGACACACCTTCTAATTCACACTGGAGAAAAGCTACATGTTTGTGATTTGTGTCAAAAGGCATTTTCTCATCAGTGTAACTTAAAGAGACACCTTCGAATTCACACTGGAGAAAAGCCATATGTTTGCGATTTTTGTAAAAAGGCGTTTGCCAAACAGAATTACTTGAAGGAGCACCTACGAGTTCACACGGGAGAAAAGCCTTGTGCTTGATTTGTAGGGCTCGCAATTAGTCTATTTTTTTCCCCCCTGAAACTCTCTTTTTTAGTTAGAACTTTCTAAAAGTCCCTTTTCCATGTAAATGGTCCCTATTTTCTCTTTTTCACCTTCGTTCTAGCCATTCCGAAGTCGTGGCATGGTAACTCTCAAATGAGAAGCACCTGCAAGGAAACTAATTGCAATTGCAAACTGACTGAAAAAACCGTCCATATAAATGTCAAACACAAGAATCTAGTTGTCTTGCTTACTTACAATGCAAAATAGAAATTGAAATATAGATCTTCGAACCACCTTTTTCACACCCTCACATTTTAATTATCCAGTCTGAAAAGACAGGAGAAAACAGATGAATAAATAGCCGATGCTTACTTCTCGTCTTTTTTTTTTCCATCCATTTTAAATTATCGCATTCAGTGTACACACTTTGTGTGTTACATTTGTACACACATGGAGTATTATACTTGTGATTTTTAATTCTGTGCCATGGTGAATAACAAAACTAAATAAATAGTTAATGCGGTCCTCACAATTATGCGACAACATCAGGACGGATCCAAGTCAAGTGCACAAAGAATTCCTAGTTTTAGGCAGGGTTTAACCTGGGCTAAAAATTTCTTTAGCAAAAAAGCTAAAATGAGAAAAAAGCTTTAGCAAAATGCTAAAAGACCAATATACCTATAAATCGACATTCACTAACGTTCCTCGACGTCTTGATGTGTTTAATTTTCATTTGTTGACTTACCTTTAAAAATCAGCCACATCTTTGAAGGATTGCATATTTACAAAACATTCTTAATGAAAAAGTAATTCAAATCTGTACTTACCATTGAGACAAAAGCTTAATTGTAATATATGTATGTAATATTTGTTATAATAAAATGACAAACAGATGAAAAAAAAATGTTAATTTGATAAAAGGATTTTATTGTTTTTCAAAACTGTTTTTACAGGATACTAGTTTTCTTTGTTTCAGGTTCGCCCACTTTTCAAAAGCTTGATTAAAGTTGAAAAATTCCCTTTCTGGACCTTCTATATTTATTATTAGAAGATTATTAATGTTTTCTATAGATAATCGGTTTCTAATATTAGATCTTATAAGATTAAGTCGGCTAAATCCTCGTTTCGCAATCAACCGTGTGCAATATTCAATAATGGAACAGATTAATGGATATTGTGCAACCATAAAATTAGCATGCAAAAATTCAAGTACGTCTTGAAAACTCATATTGTTGCATATTGCTCATAGTATGAAGGATTTTTTTTCTCCAAATATGTTTTCGCAAAAAAGCGAAAACCCTCTCGTTTCATTTTCGCATTTTAGCAACTCTTTTCGCATTTTGTGAAAAATGTGACCGTATTTTAAACCCTGGTTTTAGAATCGCTACCGAGAAGTAAAAAATTCTAAATACTGAAAAAGAAAGAGTTACTAATGTTTAAAAAAAAAGTATTAAAATCGTTCTTCAATGTTATTTTTCTTGTTCCGACGATTATGTTTTCTTGTCCTCTCATGAAATTGTTATCTTTCCTGTGCTCCGACGAGAACTCTATTCTCCCCCACTCCCCTTTTCGAATAATGCTTTTTTTTAATATTTTGGTATATTTTGTTAAAATTTAAGTTCGTATGAGTAAAGCTTTGCAGAATAGTTTAATTTTGCACAGAAATGCAGATAATGGCGATCCACCCCAACTTGAATTTGTTATAGCCACTTAAGACTTTTGAGATATGCTGACCTTTAAAAAAATTAATGACAGAAGTCCCTTTTTTTTTTGTATTTCCAGTTTTCAGATTTTCGTATAAGGGGTCCTACTAAATCTATTTAAAAAAAAAAAAAAAAAAAAGTTCACTATGTGCATGAGATTTAACCATCTCCCCATCCCTTCCTTGGCTTTTCTCTGCAAACTTCGTTTTATTTACACAGAACTGTACAGATTTTTCGCATTTCTGGCTTTCATTGTTTCCCAAGATTTTTGCTCTGTATATATTTCTATTCATACGAAGCGTCGGATACTGTGTATTACTGATTAAGAGCAATGCAGGCTGCTTAAAGGGATAATTTTTAACATTAAATATGGACAGATTTAAATGTACTGGCTTATCTACGTTTGGTTGTAACTTACTGTTTTATTCGTCCCCCCCCCCCTTTTTTTTAATCTCCCTGCTTTAACTTATTTTAGGACCTCATATAGAGTGGTAATAGAGCCAAGAGGAAATATCAGGGAATTTTATAAATCTTGGAAAATCCCCTAAAATCGGGAAATTTACAAAGTCCGAAAATTTTGGATAATTTGTTCTCAGTTTTTCCAGAATGGCCAATGATTGAAAATTATCAAGGAAACATCGGAGAATAGAATTAAAAAAAAAAAATTAAAGAATTTTGAACAAATTATCTATTTCTCCATTCAATATCGACGAATGTATTGTTAATTTCAGATGCTGACTTGCTTCCTTATTGTGAATAATTATATTTTCATTCATTAGATGTCAGTGAATTAGTTATTACAAGAAGAATCAAATTAACTACATTGAGAAACATTTAACCAAAAACTGAGGGGACCAAAAAATTTTTACGTGTTAAGATTCGTAAAAAAAAAAGAACAAAACAATATTTTAGATGTTATATTTTATTTCGACTTCCTGTTAAACTACAAGTGGATTGCATCCATCGGGATGAAAAGCTAGTAAAAAAATTATTTTGGGGAGGAAAAATCTGTTTATGTATTTTTCAGCACCATATTGCCCACAAATTGTTCAAGATCATCCATTGTTTTATTCATTTCTCCTGAATGCGCTCCTAAATAACCGAGCATACTTCTAGCGATTTTCTGCGCTTCTGAAGTAGAGGAGACGGGAATTGCATCATTATTCCGTTCTCAGATTCATCGTCAGAATCTACGTGCAGTCTTTTGGATTATGAACGATCTCCTCCAAAATATTTTGTCATAATCGGTGCTGTAAGCATATCAACATCGACTGCAACATATTCATGTAATGGTATTGTAGGACAGTAGTAATGCTGAGACTTCCCCCCAAAATTAAAAATGTCTGCTGAGTGTCAATACTGGCTGATTCTTGAGTTGAAAAAGATTTTGCTACTTTGGGAAATCCTTCATGGCGAAAACAATTTTCAACTGTCGTAGGCTTTCCTAAATTACATACTAAGCGCAACATGTGTAATGCATACAATAAACTAAGGAAGAAATCTTCTTTCTCTTCGATTCAGACTAAATACTTTCTAAGCAACTGCTTTTCAGAATTTAATTTCAAATTTTGTATGATACCTTTATCGCATTGCTGTCGCAAATATTGCACGGACGATCGAAAACGAATTTCTTTCGTGTTAAACGATTTTTGAACTGGACGGCTGTGTCATTTCGCGTTAACCGATTACGTTAAGCATTTTCCTGTTTAATGTAATTTTTCAGAAATACGGTAATTTCGCCAATGTTAATTTCTTTCAGTGTATTTTTGATTTTTATGGAGCTTTTTTAGATTTTCAATGTATTAAAATATAATTTATTAATGGAATGTGTTTAACTCTCATTAACAAAGAAGTTGCTCCTATTATTATTATTATTATTAAAAATGACAGTTTTTCAGTAACCTTCAAAAAAATTATTAATTCCCATAAAAGTAAATAATGTGTATGAGTATGTATATACAGGGTGGCCCTAAACTATATGTCAAAAATGTAAAGGTTGGTACAGGGGACCAAGACGGTTCAGAATCACATAGCAGTGTGAGGTTGGAAATGTTGTGTTCATGGATCTGTTAATAATCACTTTGGAAGAACTGTTATTCTAAATTCTTAATCAAAATTCATAAACAATGAGCTTTTTTCAGAGACTTTCTTCAATGAAACAAAATAGAATTTGTAATCTATCAGTTCTAGCTATGTGTTTTTGACAAACGATGGTCGGAAAGTTCACTTTTACTTCGACACTTCTTCCAAAGTGATTATTAAGAGGTACACGAAGCCAACATTTTTGACCCCACAATGCTATGTGATTCTGCACCGCCTTGGTCCCCTCTATCAACCTCTACATTTTTGACATATAGCTTGGACCACTCTATATTTGAATTCATCAAAATGCTATATATTGTTACAAAATGCGGCTGTGGGTGTAAGCCAAAAAAGTCCAACAAGCTGCAAACTCGAAAATGGCACTTTATTCGACTCAACTTAGCAATGATACCTCAAAAAAAAAATACAGGATTTAGTACACAGGCCAAGGCAAAACATTAACGAATGCAGCAAAAACAATAGCGCAAACTTGACGTATCGCTTCACATTTGTCACACACTGACTCTTGAGTGACTTCTTTATTTATAGGTATTTCAGCGGATGTGACGTCAAGTCGGATATGACATAATTCTCTAGGCTTTTCTAGAAACTTCTAATTGAGACACAGCCGCAATTCCAACAGTTTCAAGAACTGCATTTTTGTCGCCGAAATGGTCGTCAAGGTCAACGGGTTACATTCTCATTGCACTTGCAACAATGCTTGTGCAACGCAGTTTCCCGCAATACACATTAGCGCGGTATAACAACATAACAATTTGTAACAATATATATATTCTTTCTTTTATCAAAATTATTACTAATAATAATAATTACTAGTAACTAGTAATATTTATAGTACTAGTTGGTGTAATAAAAGCAAACATATACAGTGTCTGGTGGAGCAATATTGTTGTTGTTGTTGCTAATGCCCTCTGGCAACCACGTTGCGGTGACAGATCCCCCTATATAGGCAGGCGATGGGCTGAAGGAGCGGCTTCCATTTCAATGAGCCCCAGTGGGAGGAAGTCCGTCTTAGCTCGGGGTCCCGTAATTTTGAACCAATTCCAGACGGGGGACCAAACCACTGAAATCGGCACCCCCAGAGGTATCGTTTAACGACTTAGAGGACTTTGGAGCCACGACGGATTTTACGTGCACCAGCTCCCATTAGCGTACACGGTTACACAGCGGACGGGCGGAGAGGGGGAAGTCCCTCCCAAGCACTGGCCAAGCCGGGTGATGCTTCACTTGCCGTGTTCTTATGAGAACGAAGTTTAGCGCCCAGTCCACTGCGGGTGGAGCAATATTGTACTTCAGCATAATAATAGTTGTTGCCAATTCATTTAAACCACTGTATACCCGACACTTTTATGTTTTTCTTACTAATTACACCCGATGATTTCGCGTCTTATTGAAAATGTATATTTAATTGTTGACATAAAAATGTAAGAATCAACTCTTGTATCTGTGAGTAATCTGTAAATTTAAATCTATGTTGTATCTGTAACTTATAAAAGAAAAAATACATATATATGTTGTAAAAGAAGCTCTTTGTATTTTTTTTTTAACTAGGACTGCAAATTCGTTGTGCTACAGAAATCTAATTAGTATGTCTGTTGTGTTGCCTCTTCATTTTATGTAAAATGGTAATAGTAACCCCTCAATATATCGCACATTGGGATACATCGCGCTCTTCCTGTGTCTCCCAATTTTTTTTTTCTGTACTCTTGCTTTGTTACTTTACTTCAGAATCACACAGTAGATTTGAAAAATACATCTTCTATCACGTAAGTTAGGTACAATTAATTAATTTTCGCTCCTTGATCTTTCTTGCAGAAGCAAGATATGAGAAAAAAAAATTCAAATCAAATGACACTGTCATTTTTCAGCAGGAAATAAAATGTGTATTTGTACATTTAAAAAAAAAAAAAAATTCAACTTCTATTTTTATATACTTTAAGAGCAAATCTGTTATTACGGTACATATACTATTAATTTTTTGATATTTTAAAAGCATATGTTCATAAAAGTAAAGTTTTATCATATCATCCCTCCCCCTCTCCGCCCGTTATATCGCGCCCTCGGATATATCACACATTTTTCTTGTCTCCCCACAAGCGCGATATAACGAGGGTTTACGTACCTCTATTCTTCGTGAAGTGCTTAAGAAATTATTTTTTAAGGTACAAATTTAAAAATATCAGCTAAGTTGACATCTTGTATCATTAGTGTAAAATAATCAAATATGTTGTGGGTTGTGTTTTACAAGGTCTCTTTTTAGTCTTTTTCTAGAATTTGGTCCCCTTTTCCTCTAGAGATACCATTCAAAACAGTTGTGAGCACTGGCTTTCTGTCAAAAAGCATTTTCTCAAAAGCGTAACTTGAAGCGACCCCTTCGCGAACTTGCACTAGAGAGAAGTCCTAAATTTCATTTTTGTCTGTAAGCAGTTACCAGGGTGACTTGAAAGGACGCTTTCGTGTGCAACAGGAGAGAACCTTTATGTTTTCAATATGTGTCAAAAACACATACTCAACACTTAAATCGTCACCTACGAGTTCATACGGCAGAGAGGCCTTGTGTTTGTCATTTGTGTCAAAAAGAATTTATTGTTGATAGTCACGGGAAATACACCTTCAAACTGTGATTTCGGTCAAAAGTATTTCATTCCGAGTACACTTTTTGAGAAAAGCCCCTGTATTTGCTATTTCTGTCAAAATGATGTTTTCACAGTCACCGAAGTCTTTAAAATCGTCGCTTCCGAGGTGAAACGCTGGAGAAATAACTGTGTTTGCGATTTATGACGAAGTGTGGACATTTCAAGGCAGTTTTCTAAATTTCACCAATTTGTCTGGAATTTTTTGTTTTATTTTTGAATCATTCGAATTTCCTCTGAAATCTTTCATCACATTTCACGTGACTTTTTTCTAAAACAGGTATTCTGTTTTCCATTTCTTCTTTCATAGTCTTCGATAGCTCTTGCCCCAGCTTTATTTTCAATTTTCTTAGATTTTCTCAGTCTCTGCCTCTTTTTTCTAGTTATTATTAATTTTCCCTGTTTTCTCTAATCCATCTTTCATATTTTCCTGTACAACTTCCATTCTTCTCTCGAAGTCAGCTTTCATTAGTGTTGCAGTCAAACTTAGATAATTCTCAGTTGAAGGGACCAGAGATACAGTTCGAAATTTCCGAAAATTCGATTTGCATGTATTCTCACAAAGAGAATAGATGAATAATAATAAAAAAAAATTCTAAGGACCGAGAAAATTTTTTGAATTAAACAAGTTCGAATTGTCTAAATTCTACTGTATTTTTTATTTTTATGGAATTTTACTTGACAAATATATAATAGTAATCTCATTATTAAAAATAAAAGGGTTTACAATATTGATTAGTTTCTTTAATATTTATTTATTTTGGTTCTGTATTTTGAAAGCCAGATATGTACCGTCAAACTTGTATAATTCGAAGTTCAAGGGACGAGAGATAAACTTCAAAATACCAAAAAATTCGAATTACATATATTCTCTCAAAAAAAATAGATAAATAAAAGGATTTCTAAGAGGGACCGAGAGGAAATTTCGAATTATCGAAATTTCACTGTAATTATTTTCTACTTTCCTGGCAGGTTGTCGTTCTACTGTCTAGAGCCGTGCAAAAGCTTAATCAGTTTTCTAAACCTAACTACTTTATGACAGTACGTTAATTAATAACAGTAATACGTGAGCTAGGAGAAGCCATGCTGTCTACCTGCCCATTCGAATAGGCGCTCATAGAAATGTCAATATCATATAGAACTTTGCTATGCCTAACGTACCACCATTTTAACTCCACCTCAGAAAAAAAACTAATAAAAACAGGACATATATTTAATAATTGTAATCCGGTTCTCTTGAAGACAAATATTTATCAAAATAAAAATGCTTCATCTAATTATAAAGAATCTAGAAGTGTTGTACTTTGCGTAAATACGGGTTAGGACCCTTTATAAACATCTCCCACGGAGAGCATTCAACTCATCAGCCTAGAGCCCAGACGTAACTAATCGACAGCAATCCCACAAACAAACTAGAAGTTCTGAAATATCACTTCTTAACTGTCAGTATGTTTAGAGCAAAGAAAAAAAAAAAGAAGTTTTGCACACATTTATGTTGTTGAAATATAAAACTTCATCACAAATACTTGTTCTTAAAAGATTCATTCTTATAAAGTAATGATGATGAGAATCATTAAACATTTTCCATATTTCCTTTTTCCTGTTCATATAATGAAAACGTATTCGTATGGATGACAGCAACCGAAAATATAAAAAACTGTAGTGCAGAAAAGAAAATATTTCTTCCTGTTTTAAATTAGTCAGATATGTAATGTTTGCAAGTATAAATTTTTTAAGTTTTAAAGTAGTGGATTTTTTTTTCTTTCATCCATATTAGCAAAATCTGAAATTGATTTTTTTTTATACATTCAACTTTGGTATTTATTTCTAGGTACAAATGGAAGCCAGCACTAGTGATGTCAACAAAGGGGCATACTCTGAGCAGCAGAAATACAGTACCTGTACCAGTAAAAAACCACATGTGTGTGATATATGTGGGAAAGAATTCAATTTACTGTGTCATTTGAACAAACACCTCCGTGTTCACACCGGAGAAAAGCCTTATCTTTGCAATGTGTGTCAGAAAGCATTTACTACACAGGGTAATTTGAATCAGCACATCCAAGGTCACTCGGATGAGAAACCTTATGTTTGCAGTTTCTGTCAAAAAGCATTCACTGAGGAACGTAACTTGAATCGACACCTTAAAGTTCACACTGGAAAGAAGAACTATGCTTGTGATTTCTGTCCGAAAGCATTCACTTCTCTAAGTATCTTGAAAAGTCACTTCCGAATTCACACCGGAGAAAAGCCATATGTTTGCGATTTTTGTCAAAAAGCATTTACTAGTCAGCGTTATTTGAATCAGCACATCCGAGGTCATTCGGGTGAGAAACCTTATGTTTGCAGTTTCTGTCAAAAAGCATTCACTGAGGAACGTAACTTGAATCGACACCTTAAAGTTCATACGGGAGAGAAGAACTATGTTTGCAATTTCTGTCAGAAAGCATTCACTTGTCAAAGTACCTTGAAAAGTCATTTCCGAATTCACACTGGAGAAAAGCCATATGTTTGCGATTTTTGTCAAAAAGCATTTACTAGACACAGTCACTTGAAAATGCATCGGCGAATTCATACGGGAGAGAAGCCTCATGTTTGCAGTTTTTGTGAAAAAGCATTTACTGAACTGTGTAATTTAAATCGACACCTCCGAATTCACACCGGAGAAAAGCCATATGTTTGCGATTTTTGTCAAAAAGAATTTACTAAACTGTGTTACTTGAATCAGCATCTCCGAGTTCACACGGGAGAGAAACCTTATGTTTGTGATTTGTGTGGAAAGGCATTTTCTCAACAGCGAAGCTTCAAGCAACACCTTCAAATTCACTCTGGAGAAAAGCCCTAATGTTTGTGATTTATGTCAGAAATCATTTACCTATCAGACTGACTTGAATGTACACTTCCGAGTTCACAGAGGAGAGAATATATTTGTTTGCAATTTTTGTCAAAAAAACTTACTACAAAATTTAACTTGGATCGCCTTGAACACCTTCGAGCTCACGCTAGAGAGAAGACTTAAATTTCATTTTTGTCTGTAAGCAATTACCAGTTAGAGGGACTTGAATGGGTACTTCTGTATGCAACGGAAAAGAACTCTTATGTTTTCAGTATGTGTTGCAAGACATACATTGAACGAAATTGCTTAAATCAATTCCTGCGAATTGGCTTAGAAGAGAAGCCTGATGTTTCTGATTTGTGTCAAAATGAATTTACTAATGAGAGTTACTTGACTCGTCAATAGTAAATGAGTCTTAAAACTGTGATGTGTGTCAAAAAATTTTCATTAATCAGAATGAATTGCTTCACCGCAGCCGAATACACTATGTAAAAAAAACAACAACCTCTACTTCTTATTGTCTAAAAGCATTGATTTAAGAGAATGATTTAAACTTTTACCTGAGTTCACATGTGTCCCTTGTTAGTGATACTTGTTAAAACAGTATTTAGTCATCCAAGTATCTGAAATCGACACCTCCGAGCAAGGCAGTATCCAGGGGCTCTGGTCCCTCCCCCCACCCTGAAATATAAATTTTTTTTTAAAAATAATAACGGTGAAATCTTTTTGCGAAAAATTCAGCATTTTTCATCGTTTGGTCCACCTCCGAAATCTTTTTTTTTTTACTGGGCACGGCCCTGCCTCCGAGATTACATGAGAGAGAAATACTGTGTTTGTGATACCTCATGAAGCCTTAATCTTTCAAGGTAGTTTCTTAAATTTCACCAATTGGTCTGAGTTTTTTGTTCCATTTTCGCGCGAATCCTTCGTATTTCTCTTTGATTTTCCTTTCAACTCTTTTATCACATTTCTTGTCAGTGGCGGCTCGTCATGAGGGGCCTGGCGCCACCGGCTAACCACCTTCTAAATCAAAGCTTCTTTCTATTATGTAACACCATTCTTTTAATTATTTACCTTTATTCTATTTTAACACTATCCATTAAAGAATCACTTAGAAAAGCGATAGTTACGATTTTCCCCTATCCATGGGCTTGTTCGCCCTGAACTTGGCGTCCTTTCTCCGTTTACCGGGTTGTCATACGAGTATTTGACATTGATTACAAAAGCCATGTTGACGTGCCATTAACTTGGCTTCGAAACGGCTTATTTGGCGCTGTCTTTGGGTTCCCCGATTTTCGGGCCCTCGCATGGTAATCTAAACGACTATACGGAGAAATTTCGCTGATCGGTAACTATTGGCGAAATTTCCCGCCCAAAAGGAAATCATTTTTTAAGTACGTGATCGTGTTTTTGAAGTGCAGTCAGATATTTTTCTGTTTGTTTTTCTTGATTTACGAAATGTGATGTGTAAATGTATTTTATATGTTAATATTGATTATGAAATAAATAAATCTAAAAATTATGGACAAGCAGCTGTAAGAGACATACATACTAAATAAAAATTAAACGTGGCCTTTTGATTAGTAATAGAGTTAACTTTTCAATATTAACGAAAATAGGTAAAAAATGGCAAAAGTTGTATAGTAAATTTGATCATCATTTGCCAGTTGAAAAAAAAATTAAATACTTACACTGTGTGCCCCGGGGGGGGGGGTTGCTCTATCTGTACATATACCGGGTGATCCAAAAGTCAGGACAAAGTTTAAAAATTCATTAAAAAAGAGCAAATAATGATAGAAAATTGCGGTTTGCACAAATAGGTTTAGGGTATGATGGGATTTCTTTTAATGACAAGAAAGTTTGTAGTTCCAAATGTTACCGGTAGGTGGCGCTGACATGCATAATGGAAACAAATTTCCAATTTTAAAAAAATTCGAAATCTCTGTAATGTATTCTACGCAAACTGCAATTTTGTATCATGATTTGTTCTTTTTTAATGAATTTTTAAACTTGCATCAAAAGCTAGTGAAAAGTTCAAAAATTAATTTAAAAAGAACAAATCATGATACAAAATTGCAGTTTGCATAGAAAGCATTACAGAGATTTCGGACTTTTTAAAAATTAGAAATTTGGTTCCCATTGTGCATGTCAGCGCCACCTACCGGTAACATTTGGATCTACAAACTTTCTTGTCATTAAAAGAAAAATCCCATCATACCCTAAACCTATTTGTGCAAACCGCACTTTTCTATCATTATTTGCTCTTTTTTAATGAATTTTTAAAGTTTGTCCTGACTTATGGATCACCCGGTATATCGATGTATACAGAGACGGCCCGAGGGGCGTGCGGGGCCCCAGGCGAAGCGCAAGAGCGGAGCCTCTTCTCTATCATGTCTTATGAGATAGCAATAAAATGGCCCAGGAGCGGGGCCTCTATAAGCGCGAGGCCTTAGGCGACCGCCTTCATTCGCACCCCCCTTGAGCCGGCCCTGATGTATATCCTTAAGAACGTTCTCCAGTTCTCAGCTGGTACTGATAAAATAATTCTGACATCCATTCTACCATGCATTTCCTGTTGCTCATGTCTTTGCGATTGTATTGTGATGACGTCAAACCAAAGTAATTTGAAAATCTGTAATATACTTAAATATAGCTCGCCCTACTTTTATTATTTTTAAGGATATCTGGGTGGCACGGAACGACCAGTATGAATGCAGCTTTATTTCTTCAAAACTGCTTCTAAATAATTTACTGGATTGCGTACATCTGACTGCCATCCACATCAACTAATGGACTTGTCCGTTTCCTCCTGTAAACGGGGTGTTTACGTTTCTACACAATCAGTAGTGAAACAGTACCTAAACTTTAATAATACATTCCGTTGAAAATAATTTCAAAATCGCATTTGAGTGGGTTATTCGTGATGCCGACGCAGCCGTTGTTCGGAATTCGTTGTTTGGACATTAGGTGAAGATTGTCGTTAAAGGACATTATAATAGGGGCCGCATTAAACGCCAAACGAGTTGCACTCGTGCAACGAGTTTCTATCTAAGGTGTTCGTAAAGGAAACTGAGTGCTTTCAGTTTAAAAACTAGAGCGTTCGTATACAAAACTGAGTGCAATTAGTTTCAAACGAAGTAAACTGAGAACAAATTAGGTTCGTTGAGTTTTACTTTCTGCGCGTTGTTTTTGTTTAGAAATGGCGTCCGTTGTTATGGATTAGTAATGTTATGAAAAGTATTTTACGTTTGCTGAAGCTGCAAATACTAGTTTTTCGAGGAGGAAATTCAGGCATACGTTAGAAACTGCTACGAAGGTACATACTTTTTCAAAGGTAATCATTTTCTTGTATTTTTCATTTTAGTAAATTCAAAAATGCATGTTTTAGTGTCGAGATTGAAGTTGATTTAAACCGTTATTTGCGAAATTTGAATTTCTCTTGCTAAATACTTTTGAAAGAATTAAGTTTAAGTTGAAATTTCTAAATTTTGATCTATGCACTTCAATAACGGTCACTCTTTCTTTTAAAAATCCTGTTGATTTTACATTGAGTATGTGCTAAAAACTCTCCTCAGCAAAGTTAACGCATTCGCGAATTGTAAACAAACACGTCTCCTAGGCGACGAAACTAAATAAACTGAAGTTGTTCGTAAAGGCAAAAGAAACTGATAACCACTGACAGCACTAAACACACGCATTCCAGTTTTCTTACGAAAACTCGTGCAACGAGTTTGTCGTTTACGAATGCAGCCAGGGGTATAGTACTAACTAAGCTTGGAAACCAACATTTTTATGGCTGAGTACGCAACCGCTCTGGGAGAGTAAAAGTTTTTTTTATAAGCCCGTGAATTGTGAATACATTTAAATTAAGCACTTTAAATATTTGGCCAGAACACACATTTCTGTGCTACAAGCTTGAAATTTTCTCATTTTTTTCAACAACGCTTAGTCAATTCTTCCTTGACCTTTTCTCTAATTGGTTCGGATTTCCAAATTTTTTTCTTCTTGAACTGCTTTTTTTTCAAAAGCATGCGCCTTTTTACTTCCTTGTACGGTGTAAGAGGAAGTCAGGTGATCCCAAAAAATTTCCGGGCCAAATTTCGAAGGAAAAAATCCATTTTGACTACCTCTAAATTTAATTTTAAGAATTTTTTCGATGCATCGCATCGTACTCTAGCATGCACGATCATATAAATGCATCTGCAACTCATTTTGACCAATGGCAAGTCTATTTTGACCAGTTTTCCCTTGCCGTATGTATGTACGTAGGTTTGTTCGTGCGTACATATGTATGTAACTCGCATATGTCAAAAACTAATGGTCGTAGAATGTTCAAATTTTATATTTAGGATTGTTGTAACATGTAGTTGTGCACCTCCCCTTTGGATCCAAATCGACTGGATAGTTTATCTACAGGACCGCCCAAAATATTCAAAATACATTAAGCTTTGTGAGCCGAAATTCATCAAACTTGTATATCTCAATAACCATTAGACGTAGAATGTCAAAACTTTATACTATTTAGGATTCTTGTAACATCTAGTTGTGCACCTCCCCTTTTGCTCCCATTCGACTGGATAGTTTATCTACAGGGTTGTCCAAAAGATTCGAATTACATTACACTTATGGGCCGAAATTGATTAAACTCGCATATCTCAAAAATTATTCGTCATAGAATATTGAAACTTTATATTTAGGATTGTTGTAACATCTAGTTGTGCAGCACCCCTTTCGGTTCCATTCGACTGTTTAGTTTATCTACAGGGCCGACCGAAAGTTTTAAATACATTACGATCTATGGGCAGAAATTCAATAAAGCGTATTTTAGACGTATTAGGCTACTTCAAACGACTCAGAAGTAATGTATATACTGTTAAGGGTTACAAAATGAATTTCTCCATCGTAGAAAGTGTCTTTATCACATTTACAGTTCTGCTACAGGAGCACTCAAAAGATTTCCAATACATTACGTTCAATGGCAATTTTAGGGGCATTCATCCATTTCAAGCACAATACCGTCCTACCACATAAGTTAGGTAATGGTCCGACCACGGTCACGTGCCACCCTCAAGAATTACACCAAAACTCCTCAAGCTTGACGACTTTTGGTGTTAACTTTCAAATCTCAAAACTATTGGTCGTAGAGTTTTTAAATTTCATATATAAGATTGCTGTAATATCTAATTGTGCATGTCGATTTTTGGTTCCCGTCTAGTGGAGAGTTTATTACAGGACCACCCAAAAGAATTTCAATACATTGACGCCTATGGACATCTTATACATATTACATCTGCAGTCAGTCACTGTTTGGTCCATGGCCAAAATCTCGCCGTTTATCGTCTACCTTGGCGACTTATGCCGAATTATAGCCAAATTTGGCGATAGTCAGTCATTTGGTCCATGGCCAAAATAACGTATTTGTCATCGTCCTTGGCAAGTTATTGCGAAAAATCGCCGAATTTGGCAATAGTCAGACATTGTTTGGTCCATGCCCAAAATCTCGCCAATAGTCTTTGGCGAGTTTTTCCGAAAAACCGCTAAACCTTACTATTACTGCAGTATTTTATCTCTTTCAAACGAAATCAGTTTAGATGAAGTGCGCCAAAAATATTTTTGATTTAATAGACGTGCAAGGAAGTCATGTGTTGTCCAGATCAGATTTTTTCAGATTAGTTTTTCGTGAAATGTTCTGTTCTGCTAAAGTTCAGTCATTCTGGAGGGTGGTGGAAGAGGAGGTGTGGAGAAAAATATAAAGCAAAAATGCGAACTTTGTTACGCTCTGCTTTGAAGTGAGCATAAATTGTAAATACGATACTTGTCACAGTTTTTAATTCGTATTTCTATTTAAATAGTAAAGAAATAAAAATCTGTTGTGTTTTCTTAATTAGTTATGCTTTCTTAAATTATTTGATTCTCTCTTTCTTTGCAGATATGAAATTTTTCATCGCCACTTCTGTTCTGTCATCAGTTTTGCTCTAAGATAAATGCTTTAATAATCTTATGATTTGCAGCCATATTTGAGATGCTGGGTTATTTTAATTTAGTATAGAACCATAGACTAAGAAATCAATTACTTAGTTGACTTAAAGCACTAATTCAAACTGAAATCGTGTATTAGACTTCATTAATCATTACTGCCTTAAAATGGAAGAAGAAAGGTGTTTGAGCGAGACAGAAGCCGCTGAAAAGCAAAAAGATGTCCATGCTTATGTACTCAAGAAGGAACATGCATGTGATTCATGCCAGAAAATATTTTCCAGCATGTCCCACTTAAACCGTCATATCTGTACCCATGCTGGGAAGAAGCCTTACGTATGTGGAGCAGCATTCACTTTTGCGAGTAACTTGAATAAGCATCGCAGCATCCACACGGGAGAGAAGCCTCATGTTTGCAATGTGTGTCAAAAAGCATTTTCTCATCAGAGTCAATTGAATGTTCATCTCCGTATTCACACAGGAGAAAAACCTCATGTTTGTGATGTGTGTAAGAAAGCTTTCACTGATAAGTCTAACCTGACTAGTCATGTCCGCCTTCACACCGGAGAGAAAACACATGTTTGCAATATCTGTCAGAAAGCATTCTCTCAGAAGACTCACTTGAATTCTCACTTCCGCATTCACACGGAAGAGAAACCGTATGTTTGCGATGTGTGTGCGAAAGCTTTCGCTCTTAAGTGTGCGTTGAATAGTCATCTCCGCATTCATACGGGGGAGAAACCTCATAAGTGTGATGTGTGTCAGAAAGCTTTCACTGTGAAGACTAGACTGAATAGTCATCTCCGCGTACACACGGGAGAGAAGCCCCATGTTTGCGATTTGTGTCAAAAAGCATTTGCTGAGAAAAATAATTTAAATGTACACCTTCGTATTCACAAGGGAGAAAAGCCCTATGTTTGCGATGTGTGTCAGAAAGCTTTCGCTTGCAAGGGTAACCTGAATGTTCACCTCCGCATTCACACGGGAGAGAAACAACATGTTTGCGATATGTGTCAGAAAGCATTCTCTCGGAAGGCTGACTTGAAACGTCACCTTCGCATTCACACGGAAGAGAAACCGCATGTTTGCGACATGTGTCAGAAAGCATTCTTTCGGAAGACTCACTGGAAGAGTCACCTCTGCATTCACTAGGAATAGAAACAACATGTTTGCGATGCGTGACAGAAAGTTTTCGGTTGGAAGTGTAACGTGAGGAATCACCTTCTTGTTCGCACGGGAGAGAAACCTGTGAAGTGTGTCAGAAAGCATTCTCTTATGAAGCTAATTTGAATTGTAATATCCGTTGTCACATTAGAGAGAAGCATTACGTTTGCGATGTGTGTCAAAAAGCATTTGATCAGCAGAATAACCTGAGTAATCCCGTTGGCATTCTCGCAGGAGGGACATGTTTGCGATGTGTGTCAGAAAGCTGTCACTTGCCACAGAGACTTGAGGAAGCTAATACACTTTCTTTGTTCAGTTTGACTCAAAAATAATGTGACCAATTTCGGAGCATCATAAAGTTTTATTGAATTAAGTTATTTTCAAAAAAAATTTCAGTGTGGTTCCTTTTAGCATAGTGCACTTTGCATAAACGTTCAGGTGAAGCCCAAAGAGCTTTTCCGATCATTTGTGGGAGGGGTTACAACTTCCTCTCTGATATCTTTTTTATGCCCTTGAAGTGTTCTTGCTTAAAGTCTATTTAACTTTCTTTTTATTATGTGTCCCCATAAAAAATAATCGCAAGGAACACAATCAAAAGATGATAGTACCCATTTCTCAAGAGGAAGACAATTAATTTTTTTTAATCCTTCAGCAGTTTTATAGTTCATTTTGCAGAATGACGTAGTGCAGAATCTTCAGAAAAGACAACGTTTCTATGAGGATTTAAGTTTACTATCTTTGATCCTATTGTTACAGAAAACTTCTAATTACTGTGTTCGTCGTTCTAAAGTCCAGTAGGTGTATAAAGTTCTAGTAAAGAGACCCCTTGTCAGGATGAACACGAACTTTATTACTTCTAGAACTTCGTCGAACAAGCAGCTGTACAAAATTCACGAATACAGTCTGATGGTAATGTCCTTTTAACAGAGGATAGTATATATAGCATCAACATTAACCTTTGGTTCTACAAAAAATAGTTTTATTAAGCCTTGAGAGGGCATTCCCATCCCTCCATGACAGACTGGTTTCTTCACTGTTTTTTAGCCAAATTTCTTTATCTGACGACAAATTGTCGATTGCGATACCGGTAAATTCTTCGCTTAAGTTTTTTGAGGCAGGGAATTTTCTACAGCGATAAGTCTTTTCAGCTTCTTTTTTTCTTTTTCGCCAAGGACTTCCTTCCATCCACATTTTTTTCCCCGGAGCTTTTAATACCAGTCAAATTTTATTTCCTTTCGAAGTTTAGATAGGTATCCATTAGAAAATATCTTTTCTGATTTTTAAGTGCTTTATTTATAAGAGAGCTTGAGCAACAATCCTTCAAAAGCTTTAAAATTTCCTTTCGGATTTGAGGATCTAATTTCGGAGTCATAATTTACTTCCACTGATAAAAAGGGCTCATCTGTTAATTTAAACGTTCCGTTTTTAAAATGAAACTGGTGTCAGGTGCGTAGCCAGGAAAATTTTTCGGGGGGGGGGGGAGATATGCGCCTGGAAAATTTTTCGAGGGGGGGATATGAACTTGTATGTGTATAAATAGACGGAATTTCATTACTAATCCAAAAATTTCGGGGGGGGGGGATATATCCCGATATCCCCCCCTGGCTACGCCCCTGACTGGTGTTAAGGCGATTAAAATTTACCATAAATACTTATATGCTTTTAAAATTGGTCACACCAATTTTGAATCAACCTGCAGTGGGACTGTGGGCTATGTGTCTTAAAAGACATTTTCAATGAAGATTTCATGAGCGTCTGCTTTTACAATATATGGGAGTAAATGGCTGTAAATTATTTTTATTTTATGTATTAAAAAAAAATAAGATGGCAATAAAGACATTGCTTTAGTGAAGCATTTATTTTTTGTCAAAACAGCTTTTTAGTCACTGTTTCCCCATGGAATATTGTTTTACGGTGACATTTTGCTTTGTTTCACTTTTAAGGGCCTTTATTATTATCTTTTTTTTTAATTTATCCCCTTTTAAAAAGATTTTTATCCACCATTAGTATTCCTATCCATTGAACTTGTTTCGCAAGGAAAAAATAAGTGTTACCTTCCACTCCTTGTTGACTGTTTTCAGTATGGAGGGAGAAACTCTTCAACCGTATTTTCATAGTTTAAAATACTGGTAAATTATTTTCTTGAACTACATTACTAATTTATTCTACAAAATTTAAATTTTTACTTGAAGGCAGAAAGAGAACAAACACCCACTACTCAAGGTGCTTAGCCGGTCCTTTCGAATTCAAATTAAAACTAGTTCATTGCTATTTTCTAAAGACTTAAAATAGCCACCAAACACTAAAATACCTGTATATGTTTAATTATATTTTTTTTCTTTATTTTCTGCAGTGGATCGCCTTAAAATGATAGGGCCCATACGCTAAAGCCTACTGAGCGCAGCTCTGGAAACACACTGGAACAGTCACTCAAAAATCACGTGAAAGCTGCATTAAAATCCTGTTTTACTTTCCTTTCTCCGATTGATGACTTGGAAATAATGTCGTACCGGAAACATTTTATTTCGTTTTATTTCTAATGTCTCTTCAAAAGGAAGTAGTAGTTTAACATTCTACAATATATTTTGCTCTTTAGCTCTGTGGCACCCGATGGCGATTCGATCCACCTCCATGTTGCTGTTAGTTATATCCAGCGATGGCAACGGCTGCACTTTTTCGGTATTGAGCAGGCTGTCTGGCAGTGGCGGCTCGTGGGATACAGCAAGTACAGCCGGGCTGCACTTGAAATTATCAGCACATACTTTAAAATAATTTATTCTACTAATTTTCCTAAATTCAGATTAGAATTATGGAATTCCTACGGTAAATTTAAAAAAAAATCTAAAAAAAAAAAAAAAAACCGTATTGTGGCCGGATCGCTCATTCAGAAAAAAGGCACTTTTTAATCTTCCCGCAATTCAATTGGGAAAATCTTTGGTTCAGCCCAGAGCGCTGATAAGAAAATTGGCAGCACCGTTGCCATGACAACGATTACGTAAGCAGTCCCTCCGGCATAGGCTATAATGGGGATACGCAACTAAGACTCAGCTCATCAACGATTTTCAAACGTCGGCAGCACTTGAAAGATCGCGGGGAATTCGACCCACTGATTGGCTCGAGAAGTGAGGGAGGGGTTAAGGAGAATATATGTTCGGCAAACTCTCGACTTTATATTGCTGAATTTATCAAGAAGGTAAACCTGAATAGACGCTTATGAATGGACAATTACCCATCAAAGCAGTATTGTTTTTAAGTAAGCGAGAACTAGCATTTAGAGGACATGGCGAGCGAGGAAATTCTTTAAACATAGGAAATTTTAAAGAGCTTTTAAAATTATTGATATCTGAATTAAAACAACGCCTTTTTATGAGGTCATCACTGATTGATTCGCAAGTTTAAAAGAAAGGAGGATTGATTTGACTTATAAAAAATAAGTAAGTTTTCTTTTTTTTTTTTTTTCTTCTCAAGTTATCGTTACAAAAGAAAATTCTAAGGAAACTTCGAATCAGACACGGATTAATGCAATTTTGAGAATAAGAGCGGCTGGTTGAAATTTATGTCCATTTTATGGAAGTAAAATAGGATCTCTTACATTTTTTATGTAATTTCTATTTTTTTTTCCCTCGGTGAGGGCTTAATCCGCCAGCTTTCGAATTCAGTAACAAAGATTTTCCATTCCTGTCCGGAGGAAGGGGGGGGGCTCATATGCTTCCGGCTGCACTAACAGTTTTGGCCACGGGCCGCCACTGCTGTCTGGCTTTTCTTCTACCGGATGATCCAAAAGTCAGGACAAACTTTAAAAAATCATTAAAAAAGAGCAAATAATGGTAGAAAATTGCGGTTTGCACAAATAGATTTAGGGTGTGATGGTTTTTTTTTTTAATGACAAGAAAGTTTGTAGTTCCAAATGTTACCGGTAGGTGGCGCTGACATGGACAATGGGAACCAAATTTCCAATTTAAATCTCAATTTAATTTTTTTAATTTGTTCTTTTTTAATGAATTTTTAAACTTTGGTGCACCCAGGATGCATCAAAAGCTAGTGAAAAGTTCAAAAATTCATTAAAAAAGAACAAATAATGATAAAAAAAAATTGCAGTTTGCATAGAAAGCACTGCAGAGATTTCGGATTTTTTCTAATTGGAAATTTGGTTACCATTGTGCATGTCAGCGCCACCTAGCGGCAACTTTTGGAACTACAAACTTTCTTGTCATTAAAAAAAAAAAAAAAACCATCATACCCTAAACCTATTTGTGCAAATCGCAATTTTCTATCACTATTTGCTCTTTTTTAATGAATTTTTAAAGTTTGTCCTGACTTTTGGATCACCCGGTATTTTCCCCGATTTTAACTGCCATTACTTTTTTTTTTTCGGGCCACACCACTGAAACTGGTAACGAGCCACCACTGTTTCGTGCGATATTTTTTTCTTAAGCAGATATTGGCTTTCCCATTCCTTCATAATCTTCAGTAGCTCTTTTCTCAGCTTTATTTTCAACTTTAACTCTCCTTGGATTGCCTCAGTACCTTCCTCCATTTTTCGGTTTTTTTTTTTTTTTTTTTTTTTTTTTCTATCTGTTTTCTCTAATCTTGCTTCTTTTATATTTTACTGTACAACTTTCATTTTCCTCTCCACGTTGGCTTTCATGTCTTTCATCATAGTTAACGGTTGATCGAATTCTTCTATTTCTGTTCTTGGCAAAACATTCAGAAGGAATTCCATATACTATACCTGACACCAGTGTTACAGAAACTGCTTAAGTGATGCATTGAGGTGGGTGTCCGTGGCTCAAAGTCCGTCATGTGTAGAGTATTCCAAAAAAAAAAAAAAAATGAGTTTTGAGGGTGAAAACAATTTTTTTTTCTTTCCAGAAACTCGTTGAAGAATCTTGAATGCAGGATTTACAGTAATTCACATGATGTAATTTGATTGGCAGCAGCCAGTCAGAGTGACTTCTTCGGATATTGCAATATGCATACAAAAAGATCTTTCCACAAATCAAAAGTGTGGGATACACGAGCTGATGCCTTAACTGCTCCACAGCATAACATATTACACAATTCACGAACGTTTCGTATGAGAAAATTTCGCCGAACAGGCAAAGTAATAGTGCTTTTCATAGCACAATAAAGAACTCTCATTAATGTTAGTGCAAGCTTGAATTCAAACCAAGTATCTTGCACTCGCCAGCTCTTCTGTTTAGTTTGTTTGAATTTCTCTAAAAATTTTGCAAATGTCTTATTCGAGAATATTCTGTCCCTTTCCTGTAAATCGATTGCATAAAAATAATGCTAAGCATACATTACTAGTCCCATTAATAAAATTGCACCCAAATCTGTCAATCTTTTTTTTTTTTTTTTTATGAAATACCGTTATATTTGAGAAACCGCTAATCTTAATGTTATCCAATCGATAAGTTAAAGATCCCTAGCTCATTTCCTTGTTAGAAAAATTTTATTATTTGACTTGTAAAACAAATTTTAGATCAAACTAATACCCAGGAGCAGGGTTTAAACTGAGCTTAAAAATTCTTAAGTATGAGCTGTCTTAAGTATGTAAACTGAGCTTAAAAAGAAAAACTAAAATAAGAAAGAAGTTTTAGCAAAATGCTAAAATAGTCCGAGAGAGCCAGCTGGCATTTTTGATGACCAATAACAAAAAATCTGAAATCTCGTCCTATAGTTCACTTAGTAATACATGTAACAGAAGTGAACGTCAGCTGCCGCATTTGCGGTGGGTGCAGCCGCCCCGGCCGCCCAAACATGTAAAATAGTTTAAAAAATAATAATTATAATAAAAAATTTGAAACTTTGTACGTGTGTTTATCACGTCGTATACAAATGAAAAAAAAAAGTAGTCAGCTGGCTTTATAGCGGTGGATTATACGTCAACATGTAAAGAACATCCGTTCAGTAAAATGACCCGTTAAATAAAAAAAAGCTGGAATTTGGTGAAGTGATAGCTAACTTTACCAGTTTTCGGAAAAAAATAGTCTGTTGAGTTCTCGGTGGTGGAAAAGTGGTCAGCTGTCGATTGAAAGTTACATCGTATTGCTACACGCACAAGGCGCCTTATGTATTTCACTGCGTCAGCTGATCACATTTACACAGCGGAAAATTCAGCGGACCTCTTCTTTCAGGTAACTTTTATAAAGAACTACTTTACAAAGCTTCAGCTTTATTGGTTCCTGATGTCTATCAAATGTAATGTTACATGGTGCGTCTCACAGTACGTCTATGAATCGGTTGAAGAAACCTATACTCTCAATTATATAATAAAAATACATAACAAATGAGAAAAATATAGGGGAAGGGGGCCCGAAATAATCCTAGGGGGCATAACGATCCACACACGTTTCCTTAGATACAGGTCGCGCTACCTATCGGATAGCACACAAACTAGTTGTGTCAAGTCAAGAAGAAGCAATGGCGATATTTAAGCGATCGGTGTATTACGTGTCTCAGTACAATTCTTCAAAAACTGGGTTTTAGCATATCTATTACGAGGTAAGCACTAACTTTCTTGTTTATTTAGAAATACAATATTTACAGAAATATAACTTGGTTGACTGAACAGAGTATGTTTTTAGATGTGAATTGCACTTATTTAGTTCATGTTTCTCGGCGAGTTCCAGTATTATGAACTAAAGTGGGCAGCCATACTACCGAGTAAAATGATCCATTGACTGAAGAAACTCCAGTACTGGGCCCTAGTCGTCATGGCAGCCCTTCAGACGTTCTCAAAATGCATGACTCCCCATTAAATTATTTAATTCATTTCTGCGTTTATTGTAGGCCACAATTTTTTAATTATAATTTTGAAATATTCCATTTATTGTTTGTGACACTTTTCTATTTTAAAATTTTCATAAAGTAAATTATGCATACTATATGATTAAAATTTACTTTATTTCATTATGTATAACCATAATTACTTTTAAATCTTTTATTCTGCCAATAAAAATCAGTTTGCAATAATTTTCATTTTGCCCGTGGGTGAGGGTAAAATGATCCTTTGGACGCTTCAAAATTCTAATTTCATTTATTTATTTATTTTCGTTACTCAATTTGAGCTTAAAATGTTGTGATGTTTATGATGCAAAATATCTCTCTATTCTAAAAAAAAGTAAAGGGCGCTGTCAAAGCTTGTTGGCCTATCTCCTCCTAAACCGTGGGGATTTGAGTTTCGACTAAGGTGCCCACAGATGCGAAAAATTCCGAGGAACCTGCTAAGCTGACTTAAATTTCAAAAATCGAATTATTTTAGAAGATATTAATAAAAAACTGAAAAAATAAACATAATGGTTGCCAGATTTGACATAAAATCATTCATTCCTTTGCAAGAAAGCGTGTCCAAGTATGTAGAATCGCGGGAGATTTACAAGCATGAGTTAGAATTCCGCCCATTTTACGCCAAATTAAAAAGTTTATGAAATAAATAACTCAAAGTGTGTTACACAAAGTTGAGAATTTTCAAATAGTAAGTTCGCTTAGACAACAGGAGTTTAGAATTAGCGACTATTCGTTTTTCCAAAACAGAATAACTAATTGTAACTGATTTTAAAAGCGCCATCTTGGCATTAGAAATGATTTGGCAAAATAGTATCTTTCCAAGAAGGGTGAATAACCTTCGAGTTCCAGAATGCTGGAACCCAGTATCTTGAAAATGAAAAATAATTAAAGTGCAGATTACTTTAAAGACGGTTCGGTCCAGCTGGAGTATTTCCTACCAGTAGACATATTTGGTGGCGTTAACTACGCCTATTTGCCAGCGCGGCGAGATGATATAATTCGTGGTGCTAAATACGCCAATCTGCAAAGGATTATATATATGAAAATATGGATAACGGTTTTCCGGGAACCTTGCATGAGCAGTAATTATTGGTCGTGAGTATGTCTAATCGCCAAATAATGAAAAGTCGCCATTGGTGGCTAGCTATCCTAGCTGTTCCGTAGTTTTTATCAAAGAAAGCACGTGAAGTACTGTTTTCTTAGAGATCATTATTAACTATACATATACGCATGTCGCCAAATAATGAAAAATCGCCGTGGGTGGCAAATACGCAAGGTGTCCAATAAGTTTTACATAATTAAAAACACAGCTCAGACAGATGTTCTGGTTTTATACGCTTTAACTCCTAATTAATATAACTTTTGAATGGCAACATTAAATATCATTGTGTTTCTGAGGAGTGCAAATAATTTTTCCAGCGATTATATGCGGAGTCCGCACTCCAGGTGAAGTATAGCTCAGGACCCGTAGAACACGAATTCCTAATAACAAAATATCTACCATGATCTGGGGGAGTGGTCTACTGTAGTGTGTGAAGTTTAAATTTTTATATACCAATGAACATGCAATAAGCAAGCGACGTGTAGCTCAGTAACATTCCATCTGATCCAATCTTTGGGATTTGTCTGTTGAAATTCTGTCTTTTTTACGAATAAACCTTACTAGGGACCGAATGCCTCATACGAAAAGCGAGCGTAGCGAGTCTAGGGACCTTCGCCCCTAGTAGTGTAAAATATTGTGGTAAAAGGTCAAAGTGTTATTTAACATTTATGCTATTTTCTGCAAGTTTTCACCTTAAGGGAATCATTTTGGGCCACCATCCCCTATATGTAAACATCGATGAAAATTTCGGTTATATTCGCATTTATTTCGTAAAAGCGAAAATTTCGTACCTCATGTTATGTGTAATTTATTTTTTGCTCAGCTGTTGAACACGAGCAACCTGAAAGACGTTGTCCGCTGAATCTTTCGCGGTGTAAAAGTGATCAGCTGATGCAAGTGAAATACATCAGGCGCCTGTACGTGTAGCTTTCAATCGCCAGCTGAGGACTTCCCCCCCCTCCCCCGAAAAACTCAGTGAACTATTTTTTTCATAAAACTGATAAAGTGAACTGTCACCTCACCAAATTTCAGCTTTTTCATTATTGTTTTACTTAACGGGTATTCTTTACATGTTGACGCCATAAGCGTAAAGTTTTCAAAATTATTGGGGGGGCCGGGCCCCACAACCACATATATTCACGTCAGTGGAGTAGCCAAGGGGGGGTTAGGGGGTTATACCCCCCATGAGGAATTTTTTGCCATACAAAATGTATATTCCTCACTCCCTTATCATACACCAGTACCGTATACATATATGTGAGTTGCAGAAATCGTACCCCACCCCCTTCCCCATGAAAAATTTCTGGCTACGCCACTGATTCACGTACATATAACTTACTCTTAACTGCCAACTAGTACGGAATAGAATTAACCACTTTTTCTACATGATTTTTCGGCTTAAAATATAGCAAAATTTTTTTGCCGCGCGCTCGAGCTGGTTACTATTTTGAAAAAAATAATTAAAAAATATACTGTTTACAAAAAGTGGTTAATTATATTCCGTAGTAGTTGGCAGCTATGACTTACTATGTATAAGTGTAAATTATTGGAGGCGCCCATAAAGTGGCTCTATGGGTCCATAGAATTCTACACCTATGTAAGGTAAGTATCCATGTTAGTATCTTTCTGCCATGTTATAAGTTAAAAATAGAAGCAAAGAAAAAAATCCAATAGGAAAAAAAACATTTTCGATGAGATAGTGCATTTTAGACACATCTGAACTTTTCTTCATTACATACTTTACATTGCATAATCTGATTTTAATTAACCAGAGCCTGGCGAGGGCAACTTATTAGTAACATTGTGTGTTACATGGCGTCACAATGCATACTAAATCATTATTAAAACCAAAAGAAGAAAATTTTTAAAAGTACGAGTAAAGGTTTTTTTTAAACGTTTGTAAATGGCGTAAAATACTTTTTTTATGTCAGTATAAATGAGTTTTCTGTATTGAGTGGTAAATTATTGGGTGGGCTCAGCCCCTATTCACAATTTATTGGGAGGGCTCGAGCCCCACGGGCCCATATAACTCTACGCCTATGGTTGACGCACGATCCTCCGCTACACAGCCGAATGCAGATCATCATCGGCAGCTGACACATAATCCACCGTTATAAAGTCAGCTGACTATTTTTTTTTCATTTGTATATAACGTGATAAACACATGTACAAAGTATCAGATTTTTCATTATAATTATCATTACTTTCCGAACATGTACCATGTAAGGAAAGTATTATAATCATGAAAAAATTCGACTTCGAGATTTTGGTGTATTGACACGTTTTGAGGTCTTCTGAGTTCATTGATGCTATTTTTACGAGATGTATGTATGCGTGTGTGGTGTATGTGTGTATGTGAGTGAATACGATAGCTCCTAAACGGGGGATTCGATTGAACTCAAATTGGGTATATATGTTATAAACCACCGTTGCAAGACCGGTATTGATTTTGGTGTGTATAGGACTTATAGTTATTCTACAGGGCTACGACAAAGATTTCTTTTACATTATGGCCTATGGGAGGAAATTCTTGAAAGTGCGCTAGCGTTTAAACGGTACATTCGATTGAAATCAAATAGGGTATACATGTTATAAACCACCATCATAAGACCTTTATTCATTTTGGTGTGTATAGGACTTATAGTTTTTCTGCAGCGCTACGACAAAAATTTCTGTTACATTATGGCCTATGAGGGGGGAATTCTTGAAAGTGCGCTAGCGTTTAAACGGCGCATTTGATTGAGCTTCAATTTGGTATATATGTTTGAAATATTCATCGATTAAAATTTATTTAGATGCTAGGTAATGATCTTAATCGTAAGTGTTCGGAAAGTCGAGTGGAGTCACTCCAGATTTTTTTAAAATTATTATACGTGTTTGGGTGGCTACATGCACCGCTACTCTGTCAGCTGACGTTCATTTTCCTTATTTACAATATAAAATGAACCAAAGTAAAAAATCTCAGTTTTTTTTTTTTTTTTTTTTTTTTTGGCGATGATAACCCCAAATTGGCAGCTGGTTCTCGGACTAAATGGATAATTCAATTTTTCTCTCCCGAAGATGGCGTGCTTGATCTTTTCTTCTATTGTTTTTGCAGTGGTCTTGAAAATTACAGATGTATAGGCTATATGTTTCAATTCAATGTTGAAAATCAAGGATTGTTTCTACTTTTATCCCTGTTTCGTTTCTATATTTCAGTTTCAAATTTTCTCTGAATGCTTTTGCAAAACTCATTCGTTTCATTTGAGCATTTTGGCAAGTCTTCGCGTTATGCGAAAAATGCAACCCTATCTTAAGTCTTGCCCAGAAGAGCAGTTCACCCCAAAGATTCGTAATAGTAAAGTAGATATAATGTAAAATGTATAATATTATACTTTATTACTCAAACACTCCGATAGTTTTCTTAATTACTTCGTCCTACTTAAAGAAAAAGAAGCATATAAACAATTTTTAATGTTATGATTATCCTTTTTAGTTGCATTAGTTTTTATTTATTCTTAGTTCAAGATAACTTAGCAATAGTATATTAAGATTTTGATATCATCCATTCTACAGTGAGAAATAAACTTCTAGTATAAAATACGTGAAAATGAGTGTTTTGTTTCCAAAATGTAAAGGTTACGTATATTTTATTTTTATATAATTTTGCATGACAAATATGTAATACGTAGTTTCATTATTAAAAATAAAAGGATTTACAAAATTAATTAGTTTTTTTTATTATTTATTTATTTTGATTCTATATTTAGGATACACTATATAATTATTTTCTGTTTTCTTGGCAGGTTCTTTTAGTTTTAGAGCTGTCCAAAAGTTTAATCAGTTATCTAAAACTTTCTAAAGTGATTGTAGATAAAATTTGTTTCGGAAAAAAAAAATAGATTTCCAGCAATTGCCAGGACAAATTCATATGTATTTTGATGTGATGGTTAAAATTGATTGAGGACCACCCACTGTCAAAAACATCAACCCTGATGTATGGGAAAATTTTCATGTCATAATATCAGGCGTCGCAGTCGGTCCTATTTTTAAAAAATTCCTACCTCTATTAATAATAGAGTAAAATTTTCTGCTGCTTCAACAGTTGTTAAATGTTCTTTTAGATGTTAAGGTTTCGCATATCAAACCATTAAAATACTAGGTTATATAAATAAAACTTTGATGAAGGTAAGAATGAAAAAAAAAAAAAATAAATAAACAAGACCGACTGTGATGCCTGTAATATCTATTAATTATATCCGTTATCAAGAGTTGGACAAAATACACCAAAAATGTATTTTTCATACAAAATACATTTATTCAAACTACAAAATACAAAGTACTTCTTGAATTTAAAAAAGTACAAAATATAAGTATTTTCAAAATACATATAAAAATTTTAAAGCATTTGTATTGAGAAGAAGCTAAATTTTCCACCGAAGATTTCAGTTTATTTTATTTAAATACATTTTAACTAGAATAACCAAAGCTCATTTTTGCTCCTTGATGTTTCTTGAAAAGCAAGATATGAGAAAAAAAAAATTCAAATCAAATGACACTGTATCATTTTTCAGCAGGGAATGAAATGTGTATTTGTACATAAAATAAAAATTAAACCTCTATATTTTAAGAGCATATCTTTTATTACGGTACATATACTATTAATTTTATTATATTTGAAAAGCATATGTTCATAAAAGTAAAGTTTTATCATATCGTGCCCTCGGATGTATCGCACATTTTTCGTGTCTCCCAACCAGATAACGAAGGGCTACACACCTCTATTCTTCGTAAACTGTTTTAAGAAATTATTTTTTAAGGTACAAATTTAAAAATATCAGCTAAGCTGACATTTTAAAAGTATCATTAGTGTAAAATAATCAAATATGTCGCAAATGTTGTGGGTTGTGTTTTACAAGGTCTCTTTTTTTCTAGAATTTGGTCCCCTTTTTCTCTAGAGATACCATTAAAAACAGTTGTGAGCTCTGGATTTCTGTCAAAAAGCATTTTCTCAAAAGCGTAACTTGAAGCGACACCTTCAAAAACTCATATTAGAGAGAAGTCCTAAATTTCATTTTTGTCTGTAAGCAGTTACCAGAGTGACTCTAACGGACGCTTTCGTATGCAACAGAAGAGAACCTTTATGTTTTCAATATAAGTCCAAAACACATACTCAACAAAATTACTTTAACCTTTTAACGCGCAGTGATCCCGCTCTGGGAACACCAAATTCTGACGTCTTGACTGTTGCCAGTCACGAAGAATAGATTTGATTTCTATGAAAATAGTTTCGGGCGACATAGCTCCACGAGAATCCTTTCCTTTTTAGCACGTCATTTCCCGTAAAAAAAATGGTCACGATTCTTTTTAACAGGTCTGACATCTGCTGAAAAATGGAGGAATGCGAGAACAGCTAGATAGATTGCCCAACACTGAAAAAAGGGCAGCCGTTGCCATCGCTCGACTCAACGACCAGCAAGATGGCGGACGATCGAAACGTTCATCGCGTGCCACAGATCTAGAGACGTCCGCCATCTTGCTGGTAGTTAAGTCGAGCGATGGCAACGGCTGCCCTTTTTTCAGTATAGGGAAAGGGTTGCGCCTCAAAGGGTTAACCGTCACTTACGAGTTCATGCAGCAGAGAGGCCTTGTGCTTGTCATTTGTGTCAAAAAGAATTTACTGTTGATAGTCACGGGAAATACGCCGTGAAACTGTGACTTCTGGCAAAAACATTTCATTCCGAGTACACTGTTTGAGAAAAGCCCTGTATTTGTTATTTCTGTCGAAAAGCATTCTGTTAGGAATATATGTCAAATTCACTTTCGCCGCAGTCTCTGAAATCGTGGCCTACGAGGTGACACGCTAGAGAAATAACTGTGTTTGCGATTTTTGACGAAGTGTGGACGTTTCAAGGCAGTTTTCTAAATTTCATCTAGCTTTTTTCTTTTATTTTTGAATCATTCGAATTTCCTTTGAATTCTTTCATCACATTTCACGTGACTTTCTTCTAAATCAGGTATTCTGTTTTTCATTTCTTCTTGTCTCTTGCCCCAGCTTTATTTTCAATTTTCTTAGATTTTCTCAGTCTCCGCCTCTTTTCTCTAGTTATTATTAATTTTTCCTGTTTTCTCTAATCCATCTTTCACATTTTCCTGTAAAATTTCCATTTTACTCTCGAAGTCGGCTTAATGTATATTTAGTGACATTAAATTCATAACCAACCCTGAGAAGATTATTCTACCCTGGTGAAAATTTTGTGTATGTTTTCAAACTATCAATTATTAGAATTTCTGATGAATTGGGTCAGGTAGGGAAAATCGTGCTTCCCTCCCCCCCCCCTAAAATCAAGTGGATAAATTTATGTTAATTAATCTATTGAATAGTCTTACATAAATTCGACTTACATAAAAAAAAATGTATCATTATAATTTAATGTTATCAAAGTACTTTTCTAACGTGTCATTTTAATATAGACAAGAATTGATACCCCCATTTTCCCTTACCATGGACGAAAATGGATATAGTACACAAGGAACTGTATAGTATTTTTAGTAAAAATCATATTAATGTTATGAATGAAATAAGCGCTCAATTTACTGTATTATTAAATATACTGAAAGAAAAAATTGCACAGAAAATTACTATATATTTTCCCAAATATGTAGCTGAAAAAATAATGTCCACAATTATCAAATTCTGGTTCACTCTGTAAGTGGAAAATGTTACCTGGTTCGATAAAATGAATTTCTGACAATAAACAGTAAATTAAAATGTCAATTCAATTGATTAGAACTACTGCTTAGGAATATTTACTGAAGGAGAAGTAAAAATGTTCATGGGTGACCATATGATTGTTTGTAGGAGGGGGGGGGGGCTAGAAAATCAAGATCCTGCTCCAGAAAGATTTTTTAGTGTTCTACCACTTCTACTTTATACCATTACGTAAATCATAACAGTACTACGGGAGCTAGCGAAAGGCATGCTGTCTACCTGCCCATAGAGGAACAGGAGCTCATAGAAATGTCAATATCATATAGAACTATTCTATGGCTAAACGTACCACCATTTTACTCCACCTCAGAAAAAAAATTAAAAATAGAAATTATAATTTTATCGTTTTTTTTAAATAATATATATATATATATATATATATGTGAATACCCTCAGACCTCCATGCCTCTCGCGTTGCGGGAATGACATCAGCAGCAGCTCCCAGAACGCTCTGCGCTGCCAACAGCCGCGCGACAACTCAACTCGGGGACGACGAGGAAGAGGGAAAAGATAGAATGCCGGGTGATGCGTTCCATGATGGAAGGATTAACTTTGTTTTTATTTTAAGACACACTGATTTTCAGGAATGATTTTTTTTTTTTTTAAATTTTTTTTTTACTTTAAGTGTTTGTAATTGTAAATGTCTTCGTCCGTATTAAATGTACTTCGTGATTGTGATCGTTGTCCTGATTAATCCGAAGTGTCATTTCACACACACACACACACACACACACACACATATATATATATATATATAAAATCTCTACATAGAGTCTACTAATATGTATCCAAATTCAAAGCCTTGATCTAATTTAAAGATTCTAGTAGTTTGCAGTATCATTTGTTAACAGGCAGTACACCCTCCAAAAAAGTATTCGAGCACGAGAGAAATTTCCTATTTTAGATTTGCGAATAATTGAGTTTTTGAAAGACGCACAACTTGATAGAAATATGGAAAGTCATATTTATACATAGCCTAATTCATATTCTATGATAAATAATTTTTAATATACGAAACCAACGTAGGAACTTTCTCTCTTGCTCGAATACTTTTTTTGGAGGGTGTACATTTAGAGCAAAAATAAGAAGTTTTGCACACATTAATATCTCAAAACTTCATCACAAATACTTGTTCTTAAAAGATATCTCCATAGAAAAAAAAGTAGTGAATATAAGTTTTTAGGATGAAAAATGCTGTTTCTCAATACCCCCATTTCCCTTCACCTGACACTGCTGCAAGTGTTCATGCATAAAATATCAGTTTCTTTCAAGCTCTCTGTTATAAAGTAGTGGTGAGTTTCAATCATAAAACATTTTGGATACGTATTCATATAATGAAAACGTATTATTACGGATCATAGCAAACGAAAAGATACACTATTCTACAGATAAAATTATATTTCTCTTGTTTTAAATTGGTCAAATATGTAATGTTTGCAAGTATAATTTTTTTAAGTTTTAAAATAGTGGATTTTTTTTTCTTTCATCCATATTAGCAAAATCTGAAATTGATTTTTTTTTTTATATACATTCAACTTTGGTATTCATTTCTAGGTACAAATGGAAGAAAAAGCCAGCACTAGTGATGTCAACAAAGGAGCATACTCTGTGCAGCAGAAATACAGTACCTGTACCAGTGAAACACCTCATGTGTGTGATATATGTGGGAAAGAATTCAAATTACTGTTTCATTTGAACCAACACCTCCGTGTTCACACAGGAGAAAAGCCTTATCTTTGCAATGTGTGTAAGAAAGCATTTACTACACAGGGTAATTTGAATCAGCACCTCCGAATTCACACAGGAGAGAAGCCCTATGCTTGCCATTTGTGTCTTAAAGCATTTCCTAAATTAGATAACTTGAAGAGACACTTTCGAAGTCACACTGGAGAAAAGCCATATGTTTGCGATTTCTGTCAAACAGCATTTACTGCACCGAATAGTTTGAATGATCACCTCCTAGTTCACTCGGGAAAGAAGCCCCATGTTTGTGACTTATGTCAGAAAGCATTCTCTCGTCTAAGCAGCTTGAAGAATCACTTCCGAAGTCACACCGGAGAAAAGCCACATGTTTGCAAATTTTGTCAAAAAGCATTTACAAAACAGAGTCACTTGAATGAGCACCTCCGAATTCACACCGGAGAAAAGCCATATGTTTGCAAATTTTGTCAAAAAGGATTTACTAGACAGAGTCACTTGAATGGGCACCTCCGAGTTCACACGTCAGAAAAGCCGTATGTTTGTGATTTGTGCCAAAAGGCATTTTCTCATCAGCCTAACTTAAAGAAACACCTCCAGGCTCACACGGGAGAAAAGCCTTGTGCTTGATTTGGAGGGCTCGCAATTTGTCTCTTTCCCCCATCCCCCTGAAACTCTCTTTTTTAGTTAGAACTCTTTAAAAGTCCCTTTTCCATGTAAATGGTCCCTATTCTCTCTTTTTTAGAACTATTCATTGTACCTATTGTTTAAGAATATTTACTGAAGGAGAAATAAAAGTGTCCATTGGTTATAACCTCTTCTTTTTTATAGTCTCTTCTTTAAATAATATGACAGGAATAGTGAAATTATAAAAAATAGTTAAATAAAACTATCAACTTCTCCTAGTGTCACAAAAAAGTTGGTGGTGAAGTGCAGGGGTTGCGCAGGCTCTTTTTAACATTTCGCCAAATTAGATTTTTCCGGATATCATTGAGAAAAGCAATTGTCAATATTTTCGCCAAACTAATTTTCTTTTCGCAATTTGCGACGTTGGCGATCGACAGCGCGGTGTAATGAAGAACTAAATGAAAAAAATATTTATTAATCTTAAAAATGCAGGGCACTGAGAGGGGTAACCCCCCCCCCCCTAAAATTCAAGAAAATTCAGATATCATCCATTGGAATATAGTATTTTCTAAAATAAGAAACATTTTGGCCCAAGATGTTACATGGCAATTTACGCTAGTGCCTATGTGATTTGCAAAAATTTGTTCCCGCTGCCCGGCGTACCTTTCAGTCCATGGGCTCTACCACCATAGTATCGAAAAGCTTTCGGTAGCGAATATATCGAGCCTTCTCTTCTCATGACGTCACAATCCGAGAAATATCCGATATGCCCTTGCACGAGCCTATTGTAATTGTTTGACTGTCGTATTCACCATCGAAAAGAATGTTGTTTTTCCCCGAAACGGAGGAGGAAGGCGAAAACTTGCATTCCGGTATCGGAGAGCACAAGATGGATGGGTTTTTAGTGTGTGTATCATGGATTGTCACATAAGGACCCCTCTGCCTAGGTTAGTCAAAAACCGGATTCCACTCTTCATCCATGCCTCCGGAGTCTTCGAAAATTTGATTCTTAGAATGCCTTCGTTTAAGAAAAAGGGGACAAAGCCGTGTTTTTTGGTTGATCGGTCTCAATGTCGGATAGACCTTTGCATGCACAAAAATACTCGCTTGTTTTATTCGACACTCATCATGCTAGCAGCACCAAAAGGAGAGTTGCGGCTATTTATTCGAAGTATTTGACTATCCGAGAGCGAGAAATATCCGTCACGGATTTTGTACGATACCATGGTGCTAGAGCCCCATGTCTCTCGCTCAGAGTAGCTAACTGGCCACTTCGACGATGTGGAAAATTCCACATGGGCTACATACAATTTCGTCCGCTTTGATAATCCTACCCTTTCCCAACTTTCCAAAATAATCCTTTTATTTATCGACTAGTCGGTTAACAAAGTTTTCCATACCGAAATTTTAGGGCCAGTCCACGCAGGTAAGAGGCTTTAACCAACGAGACAGTGACGTAACTCGCAGACACGTATCCAGAAAAACATTTTGGAGGGGGTCCAAACGGTAAAAAAGGCAGAATTTTTCACAAAAGACTATGGGCGAGATTCAAGTGAAACACAATTCGAACGTTTTCCGCCTCGAACAGGGGAAACTTCGAAATATATCAATTTCTTATTCAACTGAAACAAAACAATCGTGTTTTGATCACGTGACAGCGCGATAGGTTTATTCATTGGGAGCATTCTGGGGACTGAAAAACGTTCGATTCGAACTCGATCGCGCGCGTTTCACTTGAATCTGGCCCTATATCATTATCATTTTGGTAACAAAAATCAAAATTTAGAGGGAGGGTCCGAACCCCCTGGACTCCCCCCCCCTTAAATACGTCCTTGGTAACTAGGGCGTTCCGCCCCGCGTTCAAATAACGGTTTCGCCACTACAGTGAGATATGCACAGAGGAACATGATGACGGTATTGCCATTTTTAGTTTGATCGGAAGGCAACCAGAGGTGACTGATTTGCCACTGTAGGTTTATTGGCATGTCTAAGAAGGGCGGTCAAAAAGTCTTCTTTTAAAGGGGTTGTCGTTAAAATCCTTCACCTAGGCTCTAAATTAGCTCGGAACGGCGCTGACCTCCATTTGTAAAATTTTCTGTAGTAACAAAACAAACAATCCTTTCCTTTACAAGTGACACTTAATAACATTGAGTTATACAGGGTGTTTCAGTACAGCGTTTACAAATTTTTAGGAGAGATAGAGCACACCAAGGCGGTTCAGAATCACACAGCAATGTGGGGTCGGAAACGACGTCTTCATGTACCTGCTAATAATCACTAGAAAAAGTGTTCAAGCAATAGTAAACTTTCCGACCATGGTTTTTCAAAAACTAATCTATCTTTCACCGATTGCAATGGATAAAAAAATGGTTAATTCAGAATTTTTTCTTTCATTACATTGGCCGCATTCGTAAACGCCAAACGAGTTGCACTTGGGCAACCAGTTTCTATCTAAGGTGTTCGTAAAGGAAACTGAGTGCTTTCAGTTTAAAAACTAGAGCGTTCGTATACAAAACAGTGCAATTAGTTTCAAACGAAGTAAACGGAGAACGAATTAGGTTCGTTGACTGTCTGCGCGTTGTTTTTGTTTAGAAATGGCGTCCGTTCTTATGGACTAGTAATGTTATGAAAAGTATTTTACGTTTGCTGAAGCTGCAAATGTTAGTTTTTCGAGGAGGAAATTGAGGCATACGTTAGAAACTGCTACGAAGGTACATACTTTTTCAAAGGTAATCATTTTCTTGTATTTTTCATTTTAGTAAATTCAAAAATGCATGTTTTAGTGTCGAGATTGAAGTTGATTTAAACCGTTATTTGCGAAATTTGAATTTCTCTTGCTAAATACTTTTGAAAGAATAAAGTTTAAGTTGAAATTTCTAAATTTTGATCTGTGCACTTCAATTATGGCCACTCTTTCTTTTAAAAATCCTGTTGATTTATATTGAGTATGTGCTAAAAACTCTCCTCAGCAAAGTTAACGCATTCGCGAATTGTAAACAAACACGTCTCCTAGGCGACGAAACTAAATATACTGAAGTTGTTCGTAAAGGCAAAAGAAACTGATAACCACTGACAGCACTAAACACACGCATTCCAGTTTTCTTACGAAAACTCGTGCAGCGAGTTTGTCGTTGACGAATGCAGCCATAGATAAACTTTTCGGAGGAAAGCCCATATTTTATGAAACTTGGTTAAGAAATTAGACGCACACTTCAACATTCCTTTCAAAGTGATTATTAACAGGTAAATGAAGAGGACGTTTCCGACACCAAAACCTGTAGTCATATTTAGAAATGTATAAATGGTATTCCATAATAGCTTCGAAATTAATAAAGGAACTACGAATCGACAGAATGTCTTTTTTTGAAAATCGATTTATCCAAATATCTCAATAGCTTTATGATTCTATAATGGAAACAAGCAGATCCCGACTGGATCGCTGAACTGGCCCGGGCAATTTGACTAGACCGGTCCCCAACTTAGCCCTAAAAAATGAAAGTTCAGAAAGCGCCGGCTCATTCTGATCTTCTTAGAGTGTTCGCCCGATACACCGGTCCAACCATGGCCCTGGAAACAAGAAATCATTTGTACCAGTTCCTAATTCAGCTTCGATGAAAGTATTGTGTGCTAACATGCTTAACTCTTAAAGAAAAAGAACTAAATTTGCTCCAAAAGATTTACAACCAAGAAAAGTCTGTCCCGGTTTAAAGTCTTCGGACTTAATTTAGTTCTATTGCCGCAGTTAGCAGCTTGGAAATTGCTTATGAAGTAGTAAAAGAATTTTTAGAAAACAAGAAAGATAGAAATTATGAATTCCCCTTATGAAATTGTGAAAACTTGATAAGGTCACTGGGAAACAGCAATAAGAGGGTGACTACTGATAGAGAAGATTTGAGGTCACAGAAGAAAAAAAAATCACATTTAATGAATGTTTAATGTTTTATTTAGTCTAAAACATACTGGGGGGGATTCGTCGTTGGGGATTCGTCCAAAAAGATATCAGATTTTTTCCCAAATATATTAGACCCTTTTCTCCAGGACCTGACTATAACCTTTTTGTGCCAAGGCACTTTCCAAATTTTATGCCTTTTTATATAGCTGGCTCAATTTTTGTGCCTCTGTACATAGCTTTCAGCTCAATTTTTTGGCCTATTTGTGTATGTGTGTCCAGGGCACGTACTCCAAATGCCCGTGCGATAATCAGGGCCTGCTCTCTTCCCTCCCGTTAGTCACACTTCACTATACCCCTTCCTTCCTCTTCTCGCATGTCATGCTGTACGACATATACATACACATCCTTGAAATTCAGAAACAAAGCACTACTTTACAGAGCACACTTCATACTGTTACAGAAAACTGCTTGTTTCCTGGATTTGTCGCTCTAAAGTCCAGTAGATGTAGAAAGTTCTAGTAAGTACTAAAAACTCTCCTCAGCAAAATTAACGCATTCGCGAATTGTAAACAAACACGTCTCCTAGGCGACGAAACTAAATAAACTGAAGTTGCTCGTAAACTCCACTTGTCAGGATGGAAATCGAACTTTATTGCTGCTAGAACTTCGTCGAATAATCAACTGTACAAAATTCACAAGCACAATCAGGCAGTAATGTGCTTTTAACAGTCCACTCCGATCAGAAGCTTTCTCAAATGCTGTATTTTTCACAAAATAAAACACTTCAGGCAAAAAAATCAGTGGAAATATACGAGGAATATCGCAAGCAGTTCCTTAAGACTCAGCAATAAAGAATTTATCCACAGCACTTTAAAACAAGGCTTCAAAAATCAAGCAAACTATAACACCATTCACAGAGCAAAGTACCGTACTCATCGGTAGCTCGATAATACACTGAACTAGGGATCTGTCATGCCTCTCTTTATATGTGACGCAGAAGCTTCAAGGATCTTCTTGAAGAATGTATCTCTCGAAGATTCCACATAAAGTGGGACTTTTGATTACGTTATAGAGAAATGTTAGGCCATTATGCATGTTAATGCAGAAAAACTAACTTTACAAGCCCCATTTGAAAAAAACGCGCCAAATGACGAGAATGTCGCTAAGCTTGGCGATTTTTTGGCGAAATATTGCCAAATTTGGCGCCAAAAATAAATCCCCAAAAGTGAGGATAGCAAAGGCCTAGCACCAATATTTCTCGAGATTTCTAGAAACGCTATACTAATCAATGGGGAAACCCAAACCTCCGTATCTCCGGTTCTAGTTGACCGATTTTGATGCAAAAAAATGCAAAATTCACCTATTTGACGCTTAGAATACGAATTTTAAACTATTTTTAATAGCCAGGAGGCAGAACAGACCTAAAATTCGTAACGATGCTTTATTTTTAAATTGTATGTTTTAGTGACACTGGTGTGCATAGTTTCTTTTTAGTGAAAATTAATCACAACTACGGTATTCACAGAAAAATCTCTGAATGCATTTTTGGAAAAGAAATGGCATATAAATTTTTTAACCCCATTAAAAAAATACTGGAGTACTAGCTAGCAAACGTTTACCTCTGAAGATCGCTCAATCATTATTAGAGAAAATAATTAAATCAATAAGGCGTTAAAATACAATAATAGCTGAATAATAAAAAAATCAGTTTTAAACCTTTTACGCACTTGCAGACATTTTGACCCCCACCTTTTTTTTGTTCACCAGCTGCCTATGATCCTTCCGAATCCTCGCAGAGGCAAAAGTTGTTGAGCAGATGAATGTTGAAAAAAACGTTCGCAAGCATTTTGCGAGAGTTTATTTACGAGCGATTTCTCTCACTCAAGATTCAAGTAAAACAGTTGAATGCCCTTAGTAAATATTTTGATCGATTTATGAAAATTGAAAATAAATATTTAATCAAATACTGGCTGCATTCGTAAACGCCAAACGAGTTACACTCGTGCAATGAGTTCCCATCTAAGGCGTTCGTAAAGGAAACTGAGTGCATACAATTTTTAAACTGGAGCTTTGGTATACAAAACTGAGTGCATACAGTTTTTAAACTAGAGCTTTGGTATACAAAACTGAGTGCTATTAGTTTCAAACGAAATAAACTAAGGTTTCGTAAGTTGTTTAGAAGATACACTTGCTGCACGTTGTTGTTGTTTTCAAATGGCGTCCGTTGTTATGGAAAAGTACGTTGTTGTGAAAAGTATTTTACGGTTTCTAAAGCTGCAAATATTATTTTTTTGAGGAGGAAATTCATGCGTACGTTAGAAAATGCTACGAAGGTACACCCTCCAAAAAAAGTATTCGAGCAAGAGAGAAATTTCCTACGTTGGTTTCTTATATTAAAAATTATTCATCATAGAATATGAATTAGGCTATGTATAAATATGACTTTAAATATTTCTATCCAATTGTGCATTTTTCAAAAACTCAATCATTATTCGCAAATCTAAATTAGGAAATTTCTCTGTTGCTCGAATACTGTTTTTGGAGGGTGTACATAATTTTTCAAAGGTAATCATTTTCTTAAATTCAAAAATGCATATTTTAGTGTTGAGATTGAAGTTGATTTAATCCGTTATTAGCGAAATTTGAACTTCTCTTACTAAATACTTTTGAAAAAATGTTGAAATTTCTAAATTTTGATTTGTGCACTTCAACTATGGCCCTCTTTCTTTTAAAAATCCTTTTGATTTTATATAGAATATGTACTAAAAACTCCTCAGCAAAATTAACGCATTCGCGAATTGTAAACAAACACGTCTCCTAGGCGACGAAACTAAATAAACTGAAGTTGCTCGTAAAGTCAAAGGAAACTGATAACCACTTACAGCACTAAACACACGCATTCCAGTTTTCTTACGAAAACTCGTGCAAGGAGTTTGTCGCTTACGAATGCAGCCTCTATATACAACATCAGCAGGCATGTTCATGCGCATCACTTACAGCAGCTTGGAGAAACGAATAGTAAATATGGAGTAGGCGTCTGGTTGCTCTTCTATGCGGAGAAAATTAAGTAACTGTATATGCAGATTTGGAGGGCGTGGCTCAATAAATCTGGCATGCCATCACAGACATTACTAATACACGGTCATTGTCATCATACACCGCTCTTTAACTCCGAGCCAAGTCCCGCTCTCCCCAAGGCTACGCGAACAGTTTCTTCATTTTCTCCCCATAGAAAAACTAGCGAATGCAGGAAAAACCGGTTACCTTTGTGGCTTCACTTTTAGTTCTCCATGCCTCCTCCATATTACTCTCTCTCCCAAGGACTGTAGCCGCTTATTGTTCTGCAACTTCAAAATAAATTTTTACGGTTATTATAAGGTGATCATATTTTTTAACTTAAAATTGAGGACCCCAAATTTGTAGACATTTTATAATTAATGAAATGTTAAACATTAATCTAATTAAAAAACAATGAAATGATTGAAAATTGTCATCAATTGCTTTTTTACATTTTGAGGAAAAATCGCCCAAAGACACAGAAATTGGGGACTCTCCCCGAAAATTGGAGACACATGGTCACTTTAGGTTATTGCTTTTGTAAATCCATGGAAATTGTCCCTTATAAAAACGTCAAGGAATGACATACTCTCGTCCCCTGTCTGTAAGAACAAATGATATGATGATCTTTATATAAGGTGACCAGATTTTTGTAGTCAGAATCGGGGACATGTCCCCGATTCTGACAACAAAACTGGGGACATTTATAACTAATGCAATAATTAACAGTAATTTAATTGAAAAACAATGCATAATTAAAAAATTGTCCCCAGTTCCATTTTTACATTCTGGGGACAATTTGAAAAACGTCCTGTAAATGGGGACTGTCCCCAGAAAATGGGGACGTTTGGTCACCTTATCTTTATAGAGCTTTTCGACCTACGTCATTGCACTACATTGCATCATAGCAACAACCAGTCCAGCAACACTTTTTTCATTGACACACTAACATAAAGTGACCAAACGTCCCCATTTTCAGGGGACAGTCCCCAATTTCAGGTTGTTTTTGAAATTATCTCCAAAATGTAAAATAGGAATTGGGTACAATTTTTTAATGATTGCATTGTTTTTTTAATTAAATTACTGTTAGTTATAAATGTGCCCAGTTTTGTTTCAAAATCAGGGACATGTCCCCGATTCTATGTTTAAAAAATCTGGTCACCTTACACTGACATCCATTTGAGGACAGTGATTGGCGGAATATGCGGCTTTGTGCCTCTAAATATCCGAGTTGTCCAACAAAATTTTGCAATGACGTCACGACCAAATACTCTATGGTTCATAGATGATTCAAACATACAAAGTGAAAGATTCTTTTCTAATGGCGGCTAAAATAGTAAAAGCTAGTATTTTAGTCCTGCATTCTTATTAATTATATATAGAAATCAAAGTAAGTTTTGCTAATATTTATTTTGTATTTAGTGTGGTCATAGTTTCTTTTATTTAGAAACTTGCTTTGGTGCAATAAAGGCCACGATATGGAAGTGACTAGCCATTGTTTACATTTTATTTAGAAGTGAAATTTAAGTTTCCTTTTTATGTTTTCTTAGTTCTGTGTATTTTAGGCTTGTTTTTATATATAATTTCAATAGAAATTTGCTGTGTACATAATTGTATTTAAAAGATAAATATTGCGGGAGATTGAGGGAAGCCGAACTCTCCTCGTGAAGTAAATATCTTTTAAAAGGCTAGTGAATGAAAACTATAAATATCAGGGAGTAATTAAAGGAGGCGGCCCCCCCCTCCCCCTCCGGATGTTTTTGTATGGCTACGTTCCTGATAAATATATATAACATACATCCCAGCTTGGGGGGAAAAGAAAAAGTAAATTGGGCGGCATTAATTGGTTGCCAAACCAAAGCAGCGAAAATAAAGGATATTAGCGGAGCTATTCCTTAAAATAAATAAAAAATTTTGTGAAAAAAACACACATAAAATGTTACTTATAAGACGTAGCGATCATTTCAATCAAAAAATTCTTTCGGTCTTCATCAGACAAAGCCCTTCATCTCACTGAGCAGAGGGAACTGAAAAAGTCTTGATCTTTTTCAGATTCTTTAATAGAGGAAATGTTCTACCATGATTCTACACAATGAGCCACTTTTTGTTTTATTTGTTTATTGCTTTGTTTTTTCAATGTGAAATACGAGGGAGGAAGTGTCTTCCGCATGACAATCATCTGCACATCAGAAAGTACGGCACGCCAAAGTGTCTGGCGGAGAGAGTTACCAATCCCTCGTTGCACCTGCTTCTGTTCACATTGTTTCATTTGCCTCTCCTCCCTAGTCACCTCTGATTTTTGATCCTTCCTTGGCTTGGATCAATAAAAACAGAAATGGCTACAAAACGAAATGATAATCTTAAATACGGATTTGAAATTATCCATTTTAACCTGCCTTTATATATAGGAGTCTCTTAGAAGGGCCCGTTCTGTTCTGGGATATCACAGCCACTGTTCTCCAATTTGCTGGTGGCATCACAGAACTCATCGCAGTGGCCATCGGCGGAAGGCTCTTTATTTGCTTCTGCTAGGACAGGGGGTTATTTTCAAAAGCGAAAATCAAAATCATTCAAAATTGAAGAGGGGAGTGTGTATAATCAGAACTTTATGGTAATAATAATAATAATAATAATAAAAACATCTTAACGGGGAAACGGAAATTTCCGGAAAATCACTATGGCATGGTGCCTGAGCATGAATTAATGGGTGGCCAAAGAAAGAATTTAGTCGCCAAGCAATCGGGAATCTTCAGCTCTAGTCAGTACCTGTATTTAAGAAACTGTGTTGATGTCTCAGTATTCAGTTTGCAATAGTGGATGCACTGAAGTCCAGTGCAGGAATTCTGTATGTTTTTAAGTTTTATATTTTGTTTAAATGAACTTTGTCATATGTTGTGTTTACATACATCAGGGAGCGCAATAACACCTGCAAAAAGTAAAAATGATGCAGAGAATGCGAAAGTTAAAGAGTCTAATAACAAAATTGGTATAATAACAACTAAGAGTCTAATAACAAAATTGGTATAATCTAATAACAAAATAACTCTTTCCTTTTACTTCTTATGTGTGTTTTTTACAAAGTTTTTTAATTACTTTATCGTTTAACACCAGTATTTTGAGTGTTTTTTCAGTTATTTATTGAACTGTTCGCTAAGTGAGAGTTAAAAATAAACACATGGGTTCTTCACTCACGAAGCGACGTAGCTATTTCTATTCAATTTAGCAGAGCTATAAAAGAGATTTGCACTGTGAAATCTAAAAACAAGTGACTTGGCAGTGTGTAAAAAAATACTAGAATTTATGACTCATAAAAATTTTAAAGTAACTTCTTTTATTGAAGAAAGAACATAAAAACATATAATCAAAGTTAAGTTAATCATAGCAAATTATCACAGATTACAACCATATTTACCACTCAGGGTGTCTACCGCTCCGGAAAGTCTGGAAAAAACCGGGAAATTGGATAATGGGTCCGGAAAATTCAATAAAAGAATCATTTTTTTCTGTTTTGTGTCCTTTTTTTTTTTTTACGCTTTCTCTCTAATTGTCAGACTGGAAACCAAAAGCAAGTGTAACACATTTTTCGAACCGCAAAAGCATCTAACGATGTGTTTGTATAAGGAAGGAAAAATGGGGGCTCATCAATCGTGACAGGAGGGTAAAAGACAAATTAGCTTACTTGGTAACTTACGGCTTAGGACCCTATTTCCTAGAACAGTTAGTTAATTCTATCAGAAAGTGCGACTACTTCTGTTTCTCAATTGATGAAAGCTTAATCCTGTATACTTCAGTTAAAATTGATTTCAAGAAGTTTTACAAATATGCAAATATAAAGCCAAGGGAGGGGTCATTGTGCAATTTCCCAAAGTAAAATGCACTGGTCAGGAATATTTTTCCCGGGACCTCCCAAAAGTCCGGAAATTGACTTTCAGAAATTTGGTAGACACCCTGCCACTCCAACATAGAGCTTTTAGGGAATAATACCGTAAGCGGGTGTCGGTTGAGTTGGCGAATTTTTTTTTTGTCGCCAGCGGCTAACCTTGGCGACTTTTTTTGAGCGCCAAACAAAACATAAACATACGTTGACACATAACTAACAAAATGAACCCCAAACTATAACACACTATCTAAACACATAAAAACATTTTTAGACATATTTCAAATGCAATTATGAACAAAAATCACATAAACAAAGCACTACCTCTGGACTATGGGTACGTCAAAAAATAAATAAACCATAACCTTAATCATATACAAAATGCCAAAATAAGTTTCTGCACATAATTATACAGCAAAATTTCCCTTAAAACGTTAAAATAACAATTTTAAATTAATAGAAAAACATCAAATAAACCAACTACCCCCCCCCCCCCCCCACACACACACACACAACTCCCCACAAACAACTCAAAAATACATATATTGAATCATATTTAACGTGAATAGTGCACGTGATTTCAAGAAAAATATACTGCAAATATTTTCATAACGTTAAAAACACTCTTAATAAATAACATAAAACTACTATGATAAACCAACTACTTCCTCCCTCACGTGCTTTTTGCAATTTAATACCTTCAAAACACACAACATTTACACTATTAATCACACTAGAATCAAATCTGATCTCAAACAACTCAAAAATCCTTACATATTTATTCATATTAAACCTAGAAATTGTACGGGAATTCTGTAAATCAGGAGCAAATGCATATCACAAATAAAATTAACCATCCCTCTTAAAACCTTAAAAATTTTTACTTTTTCATCCCAATTCACAAAAAAATAACATAACATACTGAAAACCTTACATAATTATGAAAACATAAGACCATAAATATTCTCAACTATACACTGGTGTACCGTAAAACAAGGAATAAACGTTTAAATAAATAAAAGCACCACATACCTTAAATTTTATTCATGAACAACGTGCGTTCATCTCAAAATAAATCCATCAGAAGCATTCAAATAAGCATAACAACTATAGCTCAACACAGTCGCAACATTTTCAAATGTTTGTCGAAATTGACTTGATAAAGAAATAAGAAACAACTCAGCGTATAAACGAACCGATATCATTACAGCTCTACACAAATTACCTACATTTATTATAAAACCAAGCAAAAATTACACTTTTCAAAAATAAGAGTTATAAAATACAAAACTTCAGCAGACGACACGACACGACTTCCTTCCCGGCGAATTCAAGTTCAGTTATTTTGCCAGTTAAACTCCTTGAAATTCATTCAACCAATCACATAATTCCTTCCAACAGTATAGTTTCTCATGACATCATAAAACAACACAACTCCGCCGGACGGGTGGCCGAATAGCTAATCTCGATTGGCAACGCTGCCAGGACTGTTTACTACAAATAGTAAGCTTTGGAGACGCATCTCCCTTGGCGATGGACACCCGCTTACAGTATTATCCCCAGCTTTTATTTCACTAGAAACAGCAAAAGCCAAAGCAATCTAATTGCTACACATTTGCACAAGTATTTATACTCATTGAACTATGCAGTTAGTGTAAAATTGCGGGCACTGAGCATGACCGGGAGAACGTCATCCCATTGTAGCACGTCCGTGGAAGCTCAGCTGCCTGGCGAGAAAAAGTGTAAACACGCCTTTCAGCGACTGGCCGGCATCTGGTAAACATTGCCATTAGTGATGAAAAGAACTTAACTTAGTAACTGCGTATGAGAGCTTTACTATGCTCCAGATATGTTCAAGTAATTATTTAATATGATAGAAAAAAGTTAAAGGATCTCTTAAAAGGTACATAATATTATTTAATAATGACAAGAACATATTGAGTTGTAAGGGCTAACAAACGCTTCAAATTCAAGTGTCCTCCATGCTGAGTGCACAGTCACTGCATTTTTACACGAACATAACTTGTTGTTGAGCTGTGAGGACCACATTGGACCGCTTCTAAGAAAACTGTTTCCAGGCAGTGAGGTCGCCAAACAATACAGCTATGCTCGGACAAAGACTGCTGCTATTGTAGGACACTTTTCTCCCCCTAATAATTTAAAAAGCCTGCTGAGTAAAAAGAAAAATTGGCGAGTATTCTTGAGAAACAACCTTTTTTTTTATAGATGAAAGTAATGACAGTGACTCTAACTTCCCCATCATAGTCACATATTTCAGTAAAGAAGCTCAAGCCATAAGAAATGACCTTTTAGCTGTGCCTGCTTTAAAAGGAGATTCCGCATGTGTTAACATCGCTTCTCTTCTCTTAGAAACGGTAGAGAAATTTAGTATCCTGCAATATCTCTGCAATAAGTCCAAAACCATTCACCCATTTCTTTGGACTTATTGCAGATAATGCTTCAGTAATGATTGGCAAAAATTGGGTGTTGTTGCTGTTTTAAAGCAGAGGCAAAAAGATTTGATTGTCATCGGATGTCCCTGCCATCTCTTAAATTTAGCAGCTGAAAAGGGTGTTGCATGCTTATCCTTGAAAGTAGATGAACTTTTAGTAGATATTTTCTACTGTTGTAGAAGAATGCTAAAAGAAAGGAAAAACTTAAAGAAATTCATGATTCAGAAACAAAAAATAATCTTGAAACATGTCTGCAATAGATGGTTGTCCCTTGGGAAGTGCGTAACGAGATTGTTATCTCAATGGGACTCACTAATTAGTTTCTTTAAAGAAGAATTACCTAAAAAGGGAGATTCAAAGAGTTTAGAAGCTTACTCCATACCCAGAAAAAAAAGGTGATCCTTCTGGTGTCAATTTTAACACTATCTAGTTATGTGATACAGAACTCAGGGCCTGATTAACCTCTGAAGTGAGGGGAAGCTCAGTCTCATTTCGGCCCCCCATCACCTTTTTGTTTGGGAAAAGTAAAGTTTTAATGATTTTCTTTCATAAAAAAGAAATTTCATTGATTAAATTAGTTCTAATGATTTCCTTTGAAAAAAGCATTTTATTCATTAATTTGAAAATTTCCTTTGATAAAAATATTTTATTCATTAATCTTCATAATAGTTTAGTTCATTGTAACAAGATTTTACAGTATTTTTGAAATTACTTTAAACATTAACAAATAACTAAAAACATTTCATTACCTTACTGGAACATTAAACTTTATTAATTTATTCCTACTTTTCATTAGGCATGGCTTTTTTCAGGAATTCTTTGTCTGTTTTGATGACATCATAAAAATCACAACACAGAAGTTGAGAATTAATTTTGACATTTAGAAGATGTTTAACCATGGGCGCCGGCAGCATAGGGCAAGGGAGGGGGCATTGCCCCCCTGGATTTTTGTATGCAGTGTTTTTCCTTGCTTTCTTGCTCTTTCCAACATGGTAACCATACGTTGAAGTAGTCTTTGCCCCCCCCCCCCCCCCCCCGGGAAATATTCTGCCAGCACCCATGTGTTTAACATTACATATTAAAAGTCTACCCCTTTCTGCCGGCCAAATATTCCCCATAACAGAAAAAAAACTCTCAACCACAGTAGATGTCCCAGGCAAAGACATCACAAACAACCAATTTAGAAATTTTGCGACATGAAGTATCAAGACTTCTGAAAAGTTCCACTTTTCTTCATTAAAAATGTTTACAATAACTTAAAAGATCATTTAAAAACAAAATTTTGAATTTTTATCACAGTTTTTCAGTCATTTTCAGGCCCCGCCTTCAAATTCTGAGGGGAAGCTCAAGCTTCACGAGCCTTTTCAGTAATCAGGCCCTGACAGAACTAGATTGTGTTAAAGATAAAAAACATAAAATTGAAGCATGCTCTTCAGAGTCTTCAAATGTCCTTGTGAAAAAGAAACAGAAAGTTTAACTAATAAATACCAACTCATCTATTACTCGGGAAGAAAGGCTTTTCTATTTATTAAAGACTGATTTAAACAAAGCCTTTTTGCCTCTTTTTTTCTTACATTATTGCTGTTTTTTATAAAGTTAGCAGTGCTCTGCAGTCTCAAACTCCTCTCATACATAAACTAAGGCCCATGTTATTGGGTATTTTAAGCAGATATTATCAAAGTTTATAAAACCAAACATTGTTGGAGAAAATGTTTTATCTGTTAAATATCATTTATATATTGGACAACCAAAAGGGTGATGAAGATTTGTTAATTGTTAGTGACTCAACTGTGTGTTATGAATACTTTAAACTGTAATAATAAGAATACTTTCTTTGAAAATGCTAAAAACTTTTATGTGATTTTATGTTTTACAAATTTTCCTTTAATTTTGGCACATGCTGAAGTGTGCAATATTAACAACAGATTGCAAAAAGCATATTTTTCTGATGTAAGGCTCTTTTTGGAAAGTTTTCTCATCCTCTTGGAAGCTGTGTCAAGCAATGCTGATTCATTAGAATCTGAATTTTCAGAATTGCAAGTATCAAAACTTTCAGAAGAAATACTGCTTGAGGATAGAATTGACCTCCAATAGACATTAATAAGTTGTATTAAAAATGAATTGGAAGAGTACCCCTTTAAGAACATCGCGTACTTTATGTTGTTTATCTTATCAATTTCTCACAGTAATGCTGAATGTGAAAGAATGTTCAGCCAGATAAATAAACTGAATGTAGAACTATGTCAAATGACACCTTAGAAAATGTATTGATTATAAAAGCAAGTATGACAAATAAATGTTATGAGCAACAGTTTTCTGAAAAGTTTTTAAGTAAAGCAAAATCGTGTATATATGTAAAAAATAAAAAATGGATTATTTTTTTAAAGCAGTGATCGCAATAACGCCTCTATATGTGTATTTCATGCCTAAGAAATTCAGAATATGCCTTAAGAGTTCGGAATTTGCTCATAGCTTTTCCATATAAAATTTCATTTTATGATTGGTGATTACGGCGAGACTTCCCCTTGAAAATGATTTTTTATTTTTATTTACAGTCAACTTTCTGAAATCCGCGATAACTTTTAATGTAAACAGGGAAATTTACACTAGAACAGTTTAAATAGAATCAGTTATTATGTATGTTGTTAATTGCAATTTAATTATGTATTTGAAAATGCAGCATAATTGTTTGTTGTTTTAATTACTCCTTTGGAAAGGAAAATACTCCATCTAAAAAGATTAGAGAGTATTTTTACTCTTCTGAAAAAATCCTAGATTGATCACTGATTTAAACTATTTGTGCTGTGTTACTTTAATGCTGGTAAATAATGGTGTTTTTAAGTTATTTTCCTGGTATACAAATAGTATGTAAGAAAAATCCCCAATTTTCCTTATAAATTGCAAAAGACTGAAAATATTGGTACACTGTGAAAATCTACTGCATTTTTTTCTTAATGTTGGCAGGTATGCATCTATATATTTACCCACATTTTTTTTGTGATGTTAAATGTGCTAATGTCTGTTCCATGGCTTCCTTATCATATACAGACCCAACCGTTAGCACAATTCTATAGGAAAAAATGTCTACGAAGAGTGAATACTAGGGTTATCACGAAAAAAAAAATTTTTTTGCTTGTAGTGGATATTGATGAGCTTTCTAATACATAATCAGAAAATGACAATTATTTTCTTCAATTCGTAAAAAGATGTTTCACACCAATGACAATGAAAGTTGCAACTCAACCACTTTTAGCACAGTCAAAACTCATTTGTTTTAATAAATTTCAGATTGAAATATTTATCTGTTTGCACTTTTAGTGTAGTTCTTCCATATCTTTCACCCCCATCCAGGGCAAATATTTGCATGTGTTACATCTACAATGGATCTGTCAGCATTCCGGCGAGTTATAAAGCACTTTGTGGCTGCAGTGCAATTTAATTTAGAAATACCATCCACCACTTTCTAGTGAATCTCTGCATTAAATTTGGTAGGAAAACTGAGATTCCAGCCATTTTATGAAGATGAAAGCTCACACTATTTCCAGCAATAGTCTCCATTTATAGTAACGAAGAAGTAGAAAATAAAGACATACAGCACAGGAATTCCATCTGACATTGTGAAAAGATAGTAATCCTCTCCATTTATTTACTTTCCTCGACCAATTTCTTTAAGGAAATAAAATGCTTTATGTAACTCCTACACAAATCGAAAATCATCTTGTCAACCTAGATTTGGAACAGTTATCATTTCACCTTTTCGCTTGTAAGACATTGTATTGTTTTATTACTTCGTCCACAAATTCGTTTAGAGTTGATTTGGTCAAAAGAAATCTAATATATGCTTTACAATTCTATCAAGAATATGATTGATACTGGCAGCCAGTGTACTGCGGCTATTCAAATCTTCTTATGACCATTGTAGTTTTTAATTTTTAACAGTTCCATTGATTTGTCCAATATTTACTGATGTTGTCTCACTTCAATCATTTTGAAGTTCTTCCATGTATCAAATTCATTCATCAAACTTTGCAACAAACTGAAAGTGTTCTGTGATGATCTATTTTAAGATTTTACTGCACATAATTTAATTTCTTTGAGGGAATTGTTCAAGATTATTCCTTGATACTCGTCATTTGCAATATGTTTACTGTGGAAGTGAAAGCAAGAAATGTTTCTATTCTTGCAAAATCGATTTTATTTTTTACGCTTTGCATCTTCAACACTTTATATCATAACTTACCAAGCACCTAACTGTGATGGTGTTATAATACTGATTCCATCTTAGGGTAGATTGGTGTACATGACAACAGCTTTATTACTTTAAATACACAGTTTGGTCCCCAACTTAGCTGCTTGTAATGTTGAAAATTGGATGACTCGTTTCCTTTTGTCATTTTCAGTGCTTGTTATATATTTAATTTGTACCTTGTATGATTCTTTATCTTCTTGGTATAACGAACTTCCATGTTTTTTTTTTTTTTTTTTTTTTTTTGTGGCCAATATATTATCTATTTAATTTTGAAGTGAATCCTATTTTCTCCCCCATCCCTCCCCCCATTTTTTGGAATCAGTTTAACTACTTTTGATGAAACTGTTTGTTTTGTTAAAACTATAAAGTTAAATTTCCCCTAGAGAGTGGTAAGCTCACCAGTTATCAGAGTCATCCATTCTTTCTTATCTTTTGCTGTTTCCAGAAGTAGCAAGATTGGGCTAAGTGTTTCAATTTTAGGTATATCTCTTCTTTTTGCTGGATTCATAGCTATATCCACGATTCTGAGTTTTTTCTTAATTGCTTCACTTGATTTATGCCATTATAATACTAATCTTGAAATACAAAATCTGAAAGTACAGAAAATACGTCAGTCACACTGTCATGAGTACCATATGCTTCTTGTGGCACACCCTGAAACAAAAATGGTTTGGGGCGGGAGGAATTTTTTTTTTATTTATTTATTTATATTTTTATTAAGCCATTCTGAATAATAGCTGCTTAGTAATCTGATTCAAAAAGTTCATCATTTACAACCACACGAGATACAAAATTTTGAAATGTTTTTTAAAGTCATACCGCTATTGAATACTGAGAACATTCAAAATTCTGGAAGGTTTTAAGCACCCTCAAATGACAATTAAGGTAAACTTTGTGTGTATTAGCAACAGGAATAGGGTTTAAGATTTGCTGTCTGGGTAGCTCCCATTTTTCTCACTGGGGTGGGGGGTTTTATTATAATAACATGCAGGTTTTTTGGTTGGAAGTCTTTTAAAGATAAAAACTTCTATTTCCTGCATTTTTAAAAATATATTTTAATAATAACTGAATTAACTGTTAAATTTCAAAAGCTCCATTTAAGTAAGATTATTTAATTTTTTTTTTTTTTTTTTTTTGTATAATGAAACATAAATCCTAATTCCATTCTATTACTTTTGTGAAAAATAGCTTTGTTTTCTACCACTCTTAAAGCAATGTTTGAAAGCAACTTTCAGTAATTTTTTATCTTTGAAATTGTAATTTATGTTGTGAAGTTTTTGTGTGACTAAACAAACAGTACTCTATAAAATGGATATTGTTTTATGTTAAAGATAGGATGTAAACATTAGTGAGACAACAGATGTCAATTTGGCTGGATAACTGGATACCAAATATCCAGCAAAACTTTTAGCTGGATAACCAGTCATCTGACTACAGTATGCTTTCTGCTTTTTCAGTTTTCTTGTGAATATATATATTTTTAATATTAAACCATTATTTTTTCTAAATTTTTTCATTAACTCAAGTCAATTAATTCAAAAATCAAAAGTCTGTTTGGGACTGTTGCTTGCTTCCATGAAATTATTGACTGTTCCACAGCAATTAAAGTTGATGCAAATAACACTGTTACTGATGAATCAGCTCTCTTTCAAAAGTTGAATAATTATCTTCCAAAATAGTTATTGGGAAAAAAAAGACATTTTCTTTAACTGTAGGAGAGTCAATGCCTCTTTGATATTTCTTGTATGTTGATGAATTCACTTACTTTATCAAAATTAGCAAGCTGCAAGGAAATTAAAAAACCTCTCTTCACCAGCTAGCATTATATGTAAGATACTATTCTGAGAAACAGTGTTAAGGGTCATTCCATGGGGACTGACGTTACAATTTGACTACATTTGTAACCTTTGAAATTCCTCAGTGGCTTGAAATATATATATTTATTTATTTAAATTGATCAAGAGTATCATAAATAAGTACTATACTGTTATCCATCTTCAATATAAGAAGTCTTTTTTTTTTCTTCTTTTTTTAAATTAAGGGAAATCAAAAAACGTGACTGATGTTACACAGAAGAGACATTGAGAAAGATGAATTTTATATAAATTCAAATCCTCTTCGAACTAATAGTGTGAGAAGTAAAATAATTTTTTTTCTAGTTAAGTACAGATTTCAATCTTTATGAAAACATTTTCTTTCATTTAAAAAATTAAAAAACTTTTTATGTAGAAAATATTTTATTCCTGTGACTGATGTTACATATATTTCGTGACTGATGTTACATTCACATAAACATGCTATAATTATATATTATTTCTTCTTAAAAACAAAACTACCAAATTTACTTTTTGAAATATAATTACTCTAGTTTAATCATAATAAATAAATCATAGCAATGCAATTGTTCAATAATAAAATTTAAAAAATAATATTGTTAGTGTATTTCACTCAGGGTTGGGCGGTATTTACCGTCTGATGGTATTTACCGGTTTTTACTACGGTTTTTACCGTCTTTGGAAAAACATGTTTTTACCAGGGTTTTTACCACCTTTGAGAAAAACTTATTAGTTTGACTATTTTTTGTCACTTTTTTGAAGATTTATCTCTCCACCAATGACTGAGAGGTTCTGCTCTCGAAACTGGATGGTGGGAGGTGCCAGGTTCATACCCCGGTCCTGCCTGTTGATCTGGCTGTTTCCGTGTTTTTTTTCAGAAACTGCGCATAAATACTGGCTAGGATCCTTTAGAAATAGGAAGGTATTCCCCTATAGGACTGGGACCCTAGTGCAGTCAATCGGCCTTAATCTACAAGCAAACAATGAAGATTTATCTGCTATTTTTTCATTTTCTCAGGGATAAAAGTTCAGGACATTTAATATCACTATTTCCATTTCCATATAACAATATTCACCTAATTCAGTGTTTGATTTGGTAAGTAAAAGAATGCTATATGAAAATAGTTCATTTTGAGGAATATAATAAACACAGAAAACTTTCATCCATGTTTTCATCTTACAAGAATTCAAATTTATAGATAATGTAAATTTATCATTATGAAACTTATTAAAACTATTATTATGAGAAGGCACATTACAATATTTATTACAATTATGTAATGCAGGCTAGTTAAATAATTTTTACTTAAAGTACGATTGTAAATATACTTTTATTACACTGAACTTATCTTAACCATTTTAATGAAAACCAAATGCTTACAAATATTACTTATTACATAATGTAGTTTGCACAATCACATAATGTAGTTTGCATCATCAGCATGTCCTTATGATGATATATCCACATCAATTACATGAAAATACAGTTTTATAAATAGCATTAACATACAGTTTATGACTCAGGGAGTTTTTTGTATCATTAGGTTTTTACCCCTTTTTCCCAGGTTTTTACCGGTAAAAACCTAGTTTTTACCATGCCCTGGTAAAAACCAGTTTTTACCGGTAAAAAGCCAACCCTGATTTCACTAAAGGGTGATTCCATGGAACTAGGGACACCAGTGAAAAAAAGAAATATTCTTTTCAAGAATAATAGTTTTTTCCTCTATAAAGAAATTATTTGTGGATTTGTATAAAATCATGCTAAAAAGATTGCAAAACATTTTTACATATATTTTTGTCTTTAGAGGTGTAGAAAGTTCATTTTGTTTTCTAAAAGAAATCAACAGGTATGTATAAAATCTTATTTTTTATGGAAATTTCGTTCATTTATGAGAAGGTTAGACAACTGCAGAAACCTTTAACTGCAATATTTGCCTTGAGAACAATTTTTATAAATTATCCCTACCATTAATGTAACATCACTCCTAATAACATAAAAAGTCATAGTTTCATTTGTGAATTTTAAAGTTATAAAAATATTTAAATGTGTGTTATAAAATATGTGTAACATTAGATATATTTCTGTTTTTCAATTAGAAAGCTACTTAAAAATATTGGGTAAATAGCATTGACTGCTGCTGAAAGACTGAAAAAGTGATGAGATAAATTCAAGAATGAAGGAAAATATGAAAATCATAAAAACAAAGCAGAAGCAATAAACAGCCAAAATAAAAGAAGAAATGATACAGCTAAATTACCTCAGTCAATTCAGAAGGTAAAAAGATTAACAGGGTGGCGACAGATCATGGAAAAATCAGGGTACTTTATCCATCTGGAAAAATCATGGAAATGTCGGGGAATTTCATAAAAATATCCAAAAATCAGGGAACTTTTTGTTTTCATTGTGAAAGACACTGTTTTTCGTTGTAGATCAGCATCTGACTTGCAGATTATTCAATATTCAACTGATGCAGATACTTTACAAATCCAAGATTTAAGTGATGTAGGCACTATGAATCCAAAATCACAGGTATTCGGACTCATACCAAGATATGAATCATACAAGAAACCAAACATACGATTCATATAGACGTGAATTAATCAGGCATCTTGAATAAAAGTACAATGCACTTATTTTGGCTCAAAACTTGGCTGCATTTTGGGCGATTCAGTTATGAATCATATTGAAAAGTAATGATTCGTTACCCCTAGTGGTCGATTGGTGATTGTCTTTTTTATCAACATGGTGGAATATCGTGGCATGGTGACCCTTGTATCCTTATTTCACTCTGAAGTTCTCTACTGTCACAATAATTTTGATCGTTACCGGATGTGCGACGATCAGGGAACTTTATTTCTGAATTTCTGTAGCCACCCTGATTAATTTATCTTGAAATTAGAGAAAATGTTCGAAAAAGAGTATTCTGAATTGATTGAGGTAATTTAGCTAGGTCATTTCCTTTTTATTTTGGCTCTTTATTGGTTCTGCTTTGTTTTTCTTTAATAATCTTCATATTTCCCTTCATTCTTTAACTTATCTCACCTTCTTTTCTGTCTTTCTACAGTAGTCAATGAGATTTCCCCAATATTTTTATGTAGGTATCTAATCAAAAAACAGAAATGTGACTGATGTTACATATTTTTTATAAGTTTAAAATTCATAAATTAAACCAATATTAGATATTTAAAAGACTAATATTAAAGATATCTTCATAAAGGAAGAGAAAATGACTTTTTACATTTTTGGGACTAATTTTATTTAAGCAAGAAAAACTTTTATAGAATTTCGTGACTGATGTTACATTAAATATTTGGCCTAATTTAGAAAAATTGTTTTTAAGATAAATATTGCAGTTAAAGGTTTCTGAATTGGTCTAATCTTTTCATATACAAACGAAATTTCAATTAAAAAAAATAAGATTTCATTCATATTTGCTGATTTCTTTTATAAAACAAGATGAACTTCCTACACCTCTTTCAGACAAGAACTCGTGTAAAAACAGTAATGTTGGCAAAGATTGTGTATAAAACTTTTTAAAAAGTGTTGTCAACTTTTTCAGCATCATTTCACAGACATATTTTTACTTCATAGGGGACTAAAGTATTATTTTTTTATTAGAATTTTTTTTTTTTTTTTTTTTTTGCCATTGGTGTCCCTAGTTTCGTGGAATCACCCTTAAAGTAAAGGTAGAGGGGAAAGCAGCTGATTTTTACCAAGGAATACAGAACCAGTACTGTACTTTAACAAGCACACTCAACAAAAAAGGACTGTTAAAATTCAATATTAAAAGCATTGTAAAATAACACACAGAAAAATAGGTACATATAAAGAAATTGTTTTGGGTTGTGCAAAAGGTTCACCTCTCTTCAGTTGCAAAAATGTCCCACTGCACAGTAATTTACTAATAATATATATATTTAAAAAAAAAAAAAAACCTTGAAGTGCCCTTTTTTTACATGATATATTTTAAAAAAGAATTATAAAGGAAAATTTTTGATAATACTGTTTCTTTACATTTTTTATTATTGTAGTTTTTAGAATTTATTAATATACATATATTTATGTTATTTCATGGCATGTAATTTTAAACTGGATGTACTGACAAGTAGGGATGCACCGAATACCATATTTTGCTGAATAACGAATACCGAATATTCGGCTGAATACCGAATATTTTGATAAAATTTATTAAACTTTGATTGCAATGATTCATTTAATTAGTTTGTTTTTAGACAATATTGAATATTTCATATGGTGTAAAACTTCAGGGATTAAAATGCTGCAAAATTTAATATCCATGTGTTTTCTTTATATATTATTAACTTTTTTAAATTTTAGTGAATTCATAATTCTTTTACCTGCATATTTTATTAAAAAAATTAGCAGTTAATTGACTGTACATATTTATGAACACTTAATGTTATGAGTCCCCTCCCCTTGGTTACTGTTTCATATTTAAATGAGTTATTAATAGTAAGGTTAATTAATGTAATGCGTCATAAGATTTAAGAAAAATTGAAAAGCAACAAAATTTAAAATCTAAGTATTTTCTCTTTACTTTAAAATCAATTTGATAGTGATATTATTAAGTAACAACTTGAAAACCTGGTAAAGTGAAGGATTTTTTTTTCCCCCCTTCAGAAATTGAGTAGTACAACAAAATGAGTGACTTAACCCTGATAAGTCACTTATTTTGTTGAAATAATTTGTAAAACAAAATGCGGTATAAAATGTCGATGGAGAACTGTTTTATTTAATTGTATTTTTGTGAAGGGGTCACCGAATAGACCTAGATTTTGTCTGCAATCCATGATTTTAATATGTGATCATAATGGCTGTATAATGAATGCCTGCAAATGCAGGTTTGATTCCACTGTGTTACACTAACTGCTGGAAGACTTTGCGTGTCCAAGGCATGGACCAGTAGTAGCTTACTATAAACATATCTCTTACATGATGAAGGGGTTTTAGTCTGGTTATTATTAGTAGATGTGCAGCAGCTCAGAGATAAGCTAACTCTAACATTTTTATTTCTTGCGAGGAAAACTGGCCAGACCATTTTTCATTAATTTGCTGGAATACCATATTGGCCCGAATATAATGTGGTGTGTTTTTGACTGATCATTGTCCATAAAAAACCTGACTCGTGCTGAATTCGGGGCTTAAATGTAGGATTTTTTTCTAATTATCTCGATGCAAAAATTCAGGGTCATGTTATATTCGGGCCAATACTGTAGTTATGGATATATAACCCAAGTAGTGGTATGTATAGTTAATGATATAATTCAACTAGAAGTGATATTTTTAAATGAAAATATTACACGTCTCTTTCTTTTCTATCGATTATTTTCTGCTCTCTTTCATTGCAGATAAGAAGTTTTTCATTTGCATTTCCTTTACCTCATCAGTCTTCTACTTTGAACATTTATACCTTCTTAATTTCTCAGTTTACTATGCAATAATTTGTTTGTGATGCAATACTTTGAATGGGTTCAACTGAAATATTCTGAAATAGTACTGTGTAGCAGACCATGTAGTGCATGTAATAAACCATTTTATAATTTTACTCAATGAAGCCTTTGAAGTTTTTTCCTTAAAAGTTCATGTTTTTACTGATCTTGTATTCCTGGAATCCATAATCTGAATTCATCAAGAATAGTCATTACATGTCCATGCTTAAAATGACAGTTCCTTTGAAACTCACTGAAAAGAGGCAATTTCGATTAAGCACCCCTTCAAGTATTATGTGCATATTCTTATTCATAGAAACAACCACAATACGTAAATAAAATAATAGTGGCTGAAAAGATATTCCTATCACTAAACAACAGTTAAATGAATTATCTTCCTTTTAAAAAGCAACCTCATATTTTGAGTTAAACTCAGTAATTATTGCAGCTTTCAAATGGAAGAAGAAACGTGTTTGAGCGATGCAGCATCTGCTGAAAAGCAAAAGTTGAAAATTCTTCCTACTGACACGGTCAATGAACATCATACATGCAATGCATGCCAAGTAACATTTGACAACAAGTCAAACTTGGAACTCCATTTCTGTACCCGTACAGGGGGTTTGCCATATATATGCAATATTTGTCAGAAAGCCTTCAGTATGCAGATTCAGTTGAATCAGCACATTTATTATCACAAAAGAAAGAAGTCCTATATTTGCGATGTGTGCCAAAAGGCATTTATTCACCAGAGTAGTTTGAACAACCATCGTCGCATTCACACGGGAGAAAAGCCCTATGTTTGCAATGTATGTGAAAAGGCGTACAGCCGGAACAGTTTCTTGACTGAACACCTTCGTGTTCACACGGGAGATAGGCCTCATGTTTGTGACGTGTGTCAGAAAGCATTCACTCGGAAGACTCACTTGAATGAACACCTCCAAATTCACATGGGAGAAAAGCCTCACATTTGCCATGTGTGTCAGAAAGCATTTACTCGGAGAACTGACTTGAATTGTCACCTGCGCATTCACACAGGAGATAAACCTTATGCTTGCGATGTGTGTCAGAAAGCATTTGTTCGACAGACTGACCTGAATGATCACTTTCGTACTCACACAGGAGAGAAGCCTCATGTTTGTAATGTGTGTCAGAAAGCTTTTGCACAAAAGAGCCAGTTGAATCAGCACTTCAGTATTCATTCCGGGGAAAAGCCCTATGTTTGTGATGTGTGTCAGAAAGCATTTGTTTGGAAAAGTCACTTGAGCGAACACCTTCATATTCACACTGGTAAGAAGCCTTATGTTTGCAATGTATGTCAAAAAGCATTTAGTCATAGGAGTTCTTTGTCTCGTCACCTCCACACTGACTCAAGGCAGAAATCTTGCGCTTCCAGTGTGTGTCAGGAAACATTCACTCAGCAAGTACATCTCCGCAGTCATATGAGAGTAAAGCCGTACACTTGTTATGTATGCGAGAAATCATTTTCTCGGCAGACTGACCTGAACGATCACCTCCGCATTCACACGGGTGAGAAGCCTTACGTTTGTATTCTGTGTCAAAAAGCTTTCACTCAGAAGAGCCAGTTGAATTTGCACCTCAGGGTTCATACGGGAGAGAAGCCATATGTTTGCGATTGGTGTCAGAAAGCATTCACTCGGCACTTGTACTTGAAAAATCATCTTCGCTCTCACTCAAAATAGAACAGCATTCCACTGATTTCCTTCAAAAAATTTGTGCAGTGTCTTTGTACCTGCAAATGAGAGTGAATGTCTGTAAATAATTTTTTTTTTTTTTTTTTTAAATTAAATATTGATGGTGCACATACGTTTCTTAATATTAACAAAAGAACTTCACAAACATGGCTCCTTATATAGATTTAAACTCGAGCTCCCTTCGTGGCAAATTTGCGGTAGATTTGACAGTTTTTAATATTTTTTCACTTACCTTTCTTTTGATTAAACTTATCCAGCACATAACATATATACTGCATATATATGTATATGTCACATGACCTCGAACGCGTTGCAACCATTGGCCAAAAGCTAAAACTGGGCAGCTGTTTTCCCAGGGTTTGTTATGACTTAAGGCACCTATGTGGCTGGCTGCCGGGACCGTCTACAAAATTACAAAGGAGTTGCAAGGGACCGTGTATTAATTGCAGTTTTTGAACGCGGATTTCTTTGTTCCAACTTAATTAAACTGCGTAGTTTCAGAAATATGGGATTTTCATAGGCTTTTGACTTGTAATGTTACATATATATATATATATATATATGTGACGTCAGATATTTCAAGTAAGCTTCAGAGTTAAGGCAGGTAATATGGTTTATTGAACATTACAATTAAGTTACAATTTAGAATGAGAAGAGGGGAGGGGAGACGGGTACAAGAATCAGCGTGGACTCATGAAGCAGTTCCAGTGGCAGAAGTCCCCCGATTTTCGATGTGCGGGAGTATTTACGCTTACCACCCCACGTGGTCTGCGAAGACACAACTCCTCCTCTCTCTTATCTCTGATCGAACCACACACATTTAGCAACGTGACCCGCATCTGGGGACACAAGGGCGTGGGGACACGTGTACATCTAAAGAACTCAGAATCGACGGCCTGATGTTTGACAAATAACAAAATAAATAAAACATAGCTCCAGAGCGCACGTGGCAAGTATGACAGGAAAGTAAAACTTACAGTGAAAGTACCCGCTTGACTAGTACCCAAACTAGTAAAACCCAAATTACCTTTTTATACATTACATATATATTGCTAAATATAATACAAAAAACAAAAGCATATCTGATAAAAAGTTTTAAGTTAAAACTTGTACTACTTGGCGTCTCTTCTGTCAGACGAAGCCGTAGATAGGGGGAAAAAATTTCAGGAAAATTTTTCGGGGGGGGGGGGGATATAAACTTATATGTGTATAAATAAAGGGAATTTCTGCATAACATTAATCATGTGATCACCTTACTTTAATAGAACATGCAGTCGTAATGCAGGGTGAAATGAAGTTATTTGCTAGTAAATTTTACATGATTACTATGAAATCTTTTTAAAGCAATTTTTATTTTTACGACACTTCCATGTACTATCAGTAGATAAAGGATTAAACCATGAGGCACCCTACTATTTTAACCTGCTACCTCCACCTACCGACATAAAACAAAATGAACCTGCGATCAAAAAAAGAATGTTTTGTAATTTTTAGCGTAGTACTATGATTTTAGTACTATAAAATTGAAAAACAGTAGTAAACGATAAACCGCAAAACATCCCTTTTTGATCGCAGGGCAGAGATTTAAAGCCCTATCTCCATTATCCCCCTCATAAATATAACTGATCCTAAGATACTAGTTTCAAGATGTATGGGTGCCTTTAGAGACTTAATATCCCCGCCCTCCCTCTCGAAACTTACTCTCACTAACTGCATTAAAATTTGTGATATTTAAAGTAAGTTGAAAAAAAAAATCCCCTAGTATTGATGGGATCTCGAAGTTCATGTTAGAAGTTTATAACTAATGTTATAAATATGAAAGTTTTGGAGTTTATTATAAGGTTATCACACTTATTTGAAATCCGGGCAACGTTCTTGTGGAACAACTTTTAGACTGATTTTCTCTATCGTTAATCGTGCATTTAGTTTATATAATCGTACAATTAGAGTTTAGTAGAAACTCTCCGAAAATTTTCATGCAAATTTTCCATTTAGATTTAAATGCAGACTAGCTTCCATACACAGGGTGGTTATACAGTGACCTCCCACTTACGCAACTTTCAGGGGACCATAGAAAAATGTCATATAACTGAGAGAATTGTAATATAGGGTTAGCCTACTAATACCTATCTTCACTGTCTTCCTCGACATCCATTTAACAGCGAACCGTCAGTTGACTGAAATGTCTTTTTTCAATGAATTTTTAAACTCTGCTGTACTCAGGATACGTTAAAAGATCGTGAAAAATCCTATCGCCCGCTAAACCTATTGGTGCTAACAGTAAATTTCCATCATTATTTGTTCTTTTTTAATGAATTTTTAGTTTTTATGGATAATTGTCTTCCAGAGAGAAAAGTCAAATTTTAAATGTTACGAATTTTAAAAGGGAAATTAAGTTTACTTCTGCAATGTAAATTACGGTATAAATTCGTTACCGCATTTACCCATGTATAGGTCGACCCCCCCCCCCCCCCCTTTCCCAATCAAGAAGTTTGAATTTTTTTAAATCCCGTGTATAAGTCGATCCCCCCATTTACTCGATCAAGAAATTATTATTATTTTTTTAATACATTTATTCAAAATCATCTGGGGAAAAAAAATAAAGTACTAAATATTCAATAATAAAGCAACTTTAATTTTTTATAAATACATTTATTCAAAATTATCTGAAAAGCAAAACAAAAAGAAAGTACTAAATATTTAAGAATACAGATGACTTTATACAAAATTTACGTTTCTGTTTTCTATTAACTAAATCAGCCATAACAGTAGAAACAAAGAAAAAAAGTATAGTAACATAAACGAAGTAATGAAAAAGGGTACTATGAAGAACGAGCATTTCAATTATATAAGGGTGCTACATTCTCGGAATCTCATTCTAGGAGTCGCCTGGACCAATCACATCACTCCAGCGCTGTTAATGAAAAGAACAATTCATTCCTCTTTTTCTCTCCTGGTGTGGAAATCGATGACGTCATTGTGTTATGGAATGCAGGATGAGAACAACTCTCTTTCAAAAGGGCATTTTTGATTTCGGATAAAAAATTAAAAATTACGGCCCTGTGTATAAGTCGACCCCCCCACTTCAAAGCCTTTTTTTTTTTTGTCTAAAATTTTTCGACTTATACACGGGTAAATACGGTATTTAGTGTTTTAGAAATCTCTTCACTAGTCCACTGGTTTTATGTAAGACCAGTTCGTAACCAGGATATTTTTTCGGACGTGGCTAGAAGTCAAAATCTGGAGAGCAATATAATGGATAAAAGTCAAAATAACCCCCCCCCCTTTTTTTTTCCCTTTAAGGGGTTAATATTTTATTTTTACCTAAAAATGTTCACATACAGGGTGGTTATTAATTAACGTGAGGTGTTCAGAGACCTCTCGCGAGTAAAGTATTGGATGAAACCTAACCAAATTTGATGAACATGCATAGTAGACCATGGGATTTGGATTAAAAAAAAAAAAAAAAATTCCAGAATTTGCCACTGGGGCAATTTTGGTGCAGCAAAAGTGCCCTAGAGGTCCCCCGATCTCAATTCTTGTGATTTTTGGTTGTGGGGATTTCTTAAATGTGTTGTTTATCAAGGACATGTCTCCGATATCGCAACGTTAAAGGATCGAATAACGTATCACGTGAGGCAAATTAACTCTGACATGCTGCAAGCGGCAGTTGAAAATGTCGTGCATCGTATGCAGTTCTTAGAATTTACCGATGGTGCGCATATTGAACCAAATTTGTAAGTAAAATTGATTTTTGCTGTATTTGTCAATTAACCATTAAATATTTACGCTAATACACTTTTGCAGTGCCAAAATTGCCCTAGTGGCAAATTTTGGAACTATTTTTTTTTGGGGGGGGGATCAAAATCCCATGGTCTACTATGCATGCTCATCAAATTTGGTTAGGTTTCGTCCAGTACTTTATTCGCTAGAGGGCTCTGAACACCTCACGTTAATTAATAACCACCCTGTATAAGAATGAATTTTTAAAAAGGATAAATAGAGTTTTAAATATTTGCAGTTGGAATGCTTATATTTTCTGTGTAGCCCTTAGCTCATTCTGGAGGTGGCTGCAGTCCCATCAGGTCACCATTCGCTACGCCCTTGTTTTGGACTAGTACATTTTATCGTCTGTGTGTTGAACCTGACACCGTTCCTCTTCTTCATTGACCTTTGCCTATTCATGTTCTCGTACATTTTGCTCAGTACTGTCAAAGTAAAGGGTATTTTCTTCGTTTAAAGGGAAATATTTACTTTCAAAGGGGAAAAAAGAAATCAATGCTACTACTGAATGCTACACTTGCTTTTAATTTTGTTGAAATAAAATTGAAAAAATTTTCTTGCTAGTTCCTTTTGGGGATTTGAGTTACAGAATCAGAAGTGAAGTTTCTTTGTTTACTTGTAAAAAATTATAGTCACCGAGCTCATTCCTGCTTGGATATGAGATAATCTGTACTGAAAATCGATTGTCCGATCGAAATTTTGACATTAAATTGAAATATTTATATCCTATTACTCCTACATAAAAGATGCTTTAAATATAAATCCGTATTTTAAAAACTAGATACTTTTTTTGTTAACTGTAAATAAATAAATAATTGTTTTCTTCCAAATTTATACTGAATTTATAATTTAATTTTAAAACACTGCTGTTTGAAGATCTGCTCTCTTTAGACAGTAACAAACGGCACATTTCTCTAATGCATTTTTAAGAAAAAAGAAAATATGAATTACAGGTATTTCATTGCTGATTGAGACACTTCCAAAAAATGTCGGCAATTTTTACCAGGGTGCGAATTATCGAGAAGATGCCGGGGATCATCCATCATAATACCCCTGCCTAGAAAAATATAAATTGATCACTTCCGGGGATACTATTTTTCCCCTGCTGTAGAAATATTAAATTAATCTCTGTCCCTACAAGTTCAGTAGTACCTAATGATTTTAAGTATTGAGAATAGAAATTCTTCTTTTGTTTACTAGACAAAGGGGCAAAGTTACAAACATTCCTTTGAAATAGATATACATATGCCTGATACCACTTACCATTCTGTAACTGAGGTCATGCTCCGAAGGAAAACTGCGAAATGAAGGAACAAGCACTGCTCTGCCGCGAGCCGAATTTGAGGGTAGACGTAGAATCGACATAGGCAGGAATTATATGTGTGCATCGAAAATCGGGGGGGGGTCGACTTTGGTTTGAATTTAAGTCACTTCCCAAACATGTTGGCAACTGCAGTTGTGATGTAACCTAATATTTTGTGAGTGGAACATTTACACCTTCCCTTTTTCTTTCATTTTTTCTTTATTGCTTAATTAAATGTCTCCCCCCCCCCCCTTGAAAAAATTTTCAATTCATACCCTGGCAATTACAATATGCTTTTCTTCCTGGATACTTCATAACGCTTATACAGTTAATTTTTTTTTGAGTCAGTGACATAATTTGCATTAAAAACGTTGCATTTTACCTTAAAAGAACGCAATCTTGTCTGTTTACAATGGTTCATGACTAAGTTGTAGAGGGAAAAAAAAACTGCTAAAAAGCAAATAATGTATCAATGGCAGGGAGCGAAATTAGCGATCGTTAGCCGTATTTTGCAATTCTAATTTCTTCTTTGACGAACGAGATTTTAGAACCAGTCGTCATTTTTGACGCCTAACGTTTTGCCCGATACAGTGCTGCCACAGGCGACTAAAAAATGACTATTTTGTCATCGGGCGCGACTACGCGACTTTTTAAACAAAAATACCGCGAAAAACGACTATTTTGCAAATTCTGGGGCCTTTTTTATTGTTTAGACGACCATTTTTCAAACTGTGCTGAAAAAATATAAATGTAAATTGAGTATTCCGTGATAAAACTTTTGCTTTCGTAAGCTTTTCACACACAAACCGCCCTGTGGCAGAAACGGGGCGTCATTGTCGTAGAAACAGAACGATCCTCTGCAGACTTTCTTGTCTTCCGCGGATGTATAATCATTTAAATCTCACTTTTGGTGGTGTAAACAAATAGAGAAACGTAAAGAAATTTAGCGATATTTTTTAACTTCATGTCTATTAATGAAGTTGATCGGAGGAAACTACGAGCTCGCGGTCCCCATATGGGATTCTTCTTTCGGAAAATGTATGTTTTAGCGGTAGCTCGGCTCGTATGGCGCAGCGTTCTGGGAAGATGCGATGGTAATACTTGATATCAATATTGATGCACGCGCGAGATACTTTTAATTAAAGCAGTGTGAAAATTAATTGGATTAGTTAATGTTCATTAATTAAGTGCAAGTATTTACCGTGGGAGAGTTAGGATTACGGCCCAGACGCCATCTTGGATTTTATTTGCCGCGGCGCGTAGCAGCGCCCCAATAACGACTGACAAAGTGCAGCAATTCTTGACGGAAAACATTACAGGATTGACTGCAATTACTGTAATTTCATAAAAAAACGAAAGAAGATTTATTTATGTATTGATTTTGTGTGGAGGGTGTGACATTAGCAAAACGTCTGGATTTGGGGAAATTATAAATTTCGGACTTCCGGGCCTAAATTACGATAGTTAAAATAAAAATATTATTTGAATAATATTTTTATTTGTCATTTTGTCATTTGATGATTTAAACTTAATCAAATTTATCTTTTTAAATAATATTGAAATTTTAATTAAAACCTTTATGAGATAATGTAAATTAAAAATTAAGTTAAATTGAGTAAGTTTTTGAAAATATAAATTGAGTAAGTTTTTGAAAATATAAATTAAAAACTTTTTCTTTAAATATAAAAATTTTAATAATTAAGATAAAATTCTGATTGTATTAAAATATGTTTTTAGTACTTTAAATAAAAATAACTTTTAATAAAATAAAATAGTTATGTAAAATAATAATCCTTATATTGATAACATAGAAAACTTTCATAGACCCTCTTCCAACTTCAGTTCAAACCACTGAGAAAACATATTTCCTCAATTTTAATTAGTACTACCTGATAGTGTACAGTGGTGGTCGATCAGGTAAAATTTTGAAGCTGGTACACATATACTGCATCAGTTTATCTACCATAGCAACTACAGTTACCAAATATGGAAGATATCGCGATGCTCAGTTTTGGAGATTTACTTTTTGCACCAAACTTGGTGATAAATCATCAAATATTGACAACCTTGGAGACCTTCAACATTTTATCATCCTTCCCCCTCCTCCGCTATGTGGCAACTCTATTGCGAAATGCGACCACAAAAATATGTGACCGGAAAATTCAGAGAAAACGAAATAGCACTTAAGTACTAAATCAGCAATACTTTCATATTTTAAATACGCACTAAAGTGCTATATATTAAAAGCGTATCGCAATTCACGCGTCGTCCCTATTTTGCTTCTTCATTCCATTAAGAGTATCATAATCCATGAGTGTACCGTATTTGTCTTTCTTATTCCATAAAACACTTCCTTGGAATCGAAATCTATATTCAAATCACCTACTAAAAACTGTTTCACAATCTTAGTCAGGCATATTATAAACAAGTTCGCCTTCATAAATATTATTACAATCCATGAGTGTGCCTTGTTTGTTTTTCTTGTTCCCGACAACACTTTTCAACATTGAAACATGTATTAAAATCGCTTATCCAAACTCTTTAATAGTCTTCATCAGGCGTATTCTAACTACACTTCACCTGTATAATTACTGTTTGGAAAGTGTACCAATATCTGAGTGTACCCTATTTGCCTTCTTTGATCCATAAAACACTTTTTTGGACTTCGAATCTTTATGAAAATTGACCAATAAAACTGCTTCTCCTTTGTAATAAAGTGCAGCGTTTGCTAGTTGTAGCCAAACTTGGTAGCTATCGCCAAGCTTAGTTCAGCTTTTGAGGACTTATTTTTTAACGGTGGCATTTAAAAATATAAAACAAATGTGGTCTCAATCGAATCCTCCGTTTAGAAGCTAGCGCACTTTTAAGTATTTTTTCTCCTTAGGCCGTAATTGTATGAGAAATATTTTTGCAGCCCTGCAAAAAAGCTATAAGTCCTAGTACCTATGCGTATATAACGCGATGTTTTTTGACTGATCATTTCCCGTTAAAAATTTGAATCCCGTTAAATTCGAGGTCTAAATATAGAATTTTTCTAATCTTGATGAAAAATTTCGGGGTCGCATTAGATTAGGCTAATATGGCACCATTTATGGTATCATACGGAAAAAACAGCGTTTTTAAAATATTGCATAAACTTGCCAGTAACGATGCCGGTCTTTATGTCAAACGTCGTCAAGGTTGGCCACTTTTGGCAGTTTATCGCCAAGATTATCGTCATGAAATAAGCTTCCAAAACTGAATTCAACTTGAGATATATTCTGTACTTGGCGAGAATTTGCTTAATCCTACTATTTCCAATGCGAATAATGGTATAACTTAGAAAGGTTTGCCAGTACCAGCATGTGTGAAAAGCCGAAGTTGGCCACTTTTTTAGATTTATTGACAATTTTGACGTCAGAACTTACGTACTCAAGACTAAACTCAATTTAGCGATATCTGCTATATTTTGCGAGAATTTTTCAAATCCTTTTAATTTAGAATGGGAATATTTTTTCGTTATGGTGAAATAATTTGGAGCCGGTTTTCTTTCATTCCCCCCCCCCCTTTTTTTTTTTTTTTTTTTTTTTTTTTTAAATAAAATCAAACTTGTTCTTATTGTTATCAGAATATGCCTGGTGAGGTATAAATATAAATGCGAAATATGGAGGCACAAAATGGTTCAATTAGCGAGAGAGTAGTGAAAAACGTCGGAATTCGGAAAAACAGGAAACGTGATCTGCTTTCTACGAGAGACAAAGAATTAATCTGCCAAATAGCATGCCCGCTCCCTGGTATTTACACTTTCTCGCGCTGCCACAGATGGTAAAGGTCGCCAATATGAGATGAAAAACTGAAAAATTAAAGAAATAAGCGATAATGTATAAGAAAGCGATATGTATGAGAGCGCCTAAATAAGACTTTTCTAACTGATAACAATAAGATTAATGAACCACAGTGTATTTCTATGGAGAAAAATTGTGCTATTGCCGTTCCGCCATGTTTTGTACCATTCGACTTTTGTTATGTTTCTCTGTTGATGACACATCTACAGACCAAGACCTTTTTTTCGACACCTCAACCAAATTTTTGCACCTAGCCGTTCTCTCAATTTAGTGGATACAGGAAAAATATGTTTCGAATTAATATATAGATAAATGCATTGCTATGGAAAAAAATTGCAACTTTGCCGTTCCGAAACGAATGAAGTGCTCCACTTTTTATACTTTTCTCTTTTAATGACACATCTATTGGCCAAGACCTTTTCTCAGACACCTCTGCCGAATTTCTACACCTAGCCGTACTCTCAATTTAGTTATTGCACTAAAAAACGTTTCAAATTATATAGATTTCATCCAATTTTTTTTTTAAACAGATCAATCATGTTTCCTACACTTTATTATCCGTAATAGTGCTTTAGTTGAATAATTTTCGATTTATTTTGCGAAGGGCATTGAACTTATAAAATATGACTAATTTTATAAATTCAATGCCCTTCGTTTAAGATTTAGGGAAGCCACGCTGATTTGTCCCCAATTCTTTGTTGAAGAGTCTAGTCATTTTTAACATCCAACTCTTTCATATACCTAACTCTCAACACTTTACTCGATGAGGATTTATAAGTGGGCTCTAAACCAAGTACACAAGTCCGAAAATAAATGTTCCAAATACGACAACAACAAATAACAAAACTAATGGGCATGTTGAATATTTAAAGCAGTTTTATTTAAAACCTATTTTCTCTTAAGCTTGTATATACCCAACTAAAATGTAGATATCGCCAAGTACTAATCTTACTATTTTAATTTGTATTTGTTTTTTATTATTGTCACTAGATAAAGACTCTAATTAAGGGGTACAATTTAAGAAAATAATTCGGTAAGTGTTACGTAAATGAAAAAAAGTTTGAGAATCACCGTTCTACACAACCAGCAGGATGGTTTTCAAAATAGTATGCCGTCTTCCAAGTAGTTTAAGTTTTGACCGTTAGATAGCGCACTGGAGTGCTGATTGTGTGGAGAATGCTCTTTCACGTACTAAGAGGCTCTTAGTCCGTGGCTCTTTGTGTGTTTTGTGTTTGATTCATAGTGAACGACTCTTCCTAATGGTGGTTTGACAAGTAAATGGCTGGTCGCTTGTTTTAGTTTTTTACGAACTAGTGTTTCAAAAATTTCCAGTGTTATAAGCTAATGTATTTATTCCGCTAATATAATAGTCTATTGAAAATCTTATAAAGTTATTGTTACTATATTCATTATCAGTTGCCATAATGCAAGGACTGACGCTACGTAACCTGTTAAAAATATTTGAAAGAATGCTATGACTTTTTACTAATATTTACATTGATAAAACATACGTTTTTTATTTTATGAGGTAAGTTATGGCTTTTATATTTTTGATTGAATGTTACTCATCATGACTATTTTAGAATGTTTGTTTTGTGGCATGGCACGCCTACGGGCTGGGTATGTTGGACAGAAGACCTTTTAAGGGGCTCTAACGCCTATTTATGTTAGAGAAAACCGCCCAAAACTCAACACCGTTAGATCGATGGCCGCACGGTAAACCCGAAAACGGTACCATCACACTATAAACAAAGGGAAATTGATATGCAACCTACACAAAGTTATTTCATTTTGATAGTTTCTTCATCGGTAGCATAACTGCTTGGATAGGCGTGGCCTTCTCTAAGGTTAGGTTTTCTGTTACATGTATAAGGTGAATCTCTGTGAGATGCAGCAAAGTCCTTCCGTAGATATATCCAAAAGGCATCAGTAGTTAAGATAATGTTTTTAACACCAGCCATTTGTGTGATAAAATGAAGTAATGACTTGACAGAATCTAATGTTTTATATAGGACGTAAATTTCGCTGTCCCTCTGGACCTGACAATTGTTTTCAAAGAAGGCAGGGTTCTCACTAGGAAAAAAAATTGGGTGAGATTCTCCCACTTTAGCTTCAAAATTAAGTGGGATTTTTTAAAATCTGAGTGAGAATTTTGTTTCTTTTCAAAAATTTATTTATATATTTGCTATTCACATTTTACAAGCAAAATTAATATCATTACCAAAATAAAGTGCAACTAAGATTATAAATATCAAAATTAGCAATATGAATTTGATAACAATACAATTTAATGATGTCTTTACTCCAGTAGATAATTTAGCTGCTTCATCAAAATCGAACAACTCAGCATGCAGGAAAAGCCTACGAGTGTCATATTTTTGAGTGAGAATTAGTGTGGTATTGCAGGAATCGCACAATCCCATGGTCTAGTGCGAACACTGGTAGGCTGCCACTAACTATCTTGGAAAACCCTAACTTTAGTGAAATTTTGTCTTAGTAAGTTAAAAAAAAAAGAACAGCTTTTATCTTCCCCCCGTCATTCCTTGCACCATTTGTTTTTTGCCAAACCTGCACCAAGTACCGTGTTTTGTAAAAGGTTTATTCAGATTCCTGATGCAACTCCTGAGATTCACAATGGCAGACATATCATTTTCAGACACAAAAATGTCGACAAAAAACATATTACACTTTCATCTACAGTGTCTACGATATTATTATCCAAGAGCACATAAAAGTAAATGCATGTCATTTTCTATTGCTTGCTAATTTTTTTTATTTTTCGTTAATTTTAAGTCTTAGATATTTAGAATAGGCCTTAAGAATTTCGGAATGCATGTTTTTAGGCATTGCTTTTCCATATAAAATTCTGTTTTATGATCGGTGATTACAGCCAGATTTCCCCTTAAAAATGATTTTTATTTACAGTCAACTCTCTGAAATATGCGATAACTTTTAATGTAAACAGTGAAATTTACAGTTAACACTGACTAATGCTGAAGATTCCCATTTTTCCCTAGTGGCCACTGGCTCCTAAATCAATTTTGTCTAGGAGCCTAGCCAATAATCTTTAACACATTGGCTATCATAAGTATGCACATAATTGGTAGTATCTGTTTCATTTGCTTGTACTAGAGCTTTAGAGCATATATATATATATAGAGAGAGAGAGAGAGAGAGAGGTAATAATAGATAACAGAGATAATTAAAAGTAAATATAAAGAAAATCTATTTTTAAATGACTACTGAAAGGTGCAAGTTGATGATAATTAAGAAATAAATGGTTGGAAATTTTAAACGTATGAAATCATTTATATAGCAATAGCACATATATTTATCTCCAAACACTAAAACTGAAAACAAACAAAATATTATTCATAGCATTTATTAAATAAATTATATTATGAGTCATTTTCCCATTAAAATTGGTAGGATGCTGTCATCCCACCACAATTTGATACTTTTTGCTGGTTCAAAAGTTTGTAAAGTAAGGCCTGAACACTTTATGTAAAGCCTATTTTCAATAGTTTTTTGCTCCATTGATAGGGATTTCTCTCCTAAAATATTCTTTAACGCAGAAAAGACACGTTCTACATGAGCATTTGATGGAGAAACTGTTAATAAAATGGTCACAACATCCCTAAGAACATTGAAGCAGGTTAAGTTTGGAGATAACTTAAACTTCATAAGCACTTCGGTTAAAGTTCGAGATCCTGACTGATTCTTAAGGATGTGTTTAGCAAGTCTCCATTCCTCAAGTGCACATGTAGCATCTAATCCAAATATGTTGTGACCCTCATAATACAAGTTTAGTTCATCATTTTCTTCAACTTCATTCGGTAAAAATCTCTCTCTCCCCCCCCCCCCACCCATATGTTTTAAAGTATTTACCGCTATTTTACGAAGCTTACAATTTCCATTTTCAAATAGTCAGTGTCCGAATTCATGTAAAGCATCAGTTTTTATATACACAAAGGCGAATTTATAGAAATAAATAAATAACTTGTAAAAAACTTCTTGCATTTGCCAAAAGTTCAGACAGTATAACACATGGCTGTTAAAACAAAACAGCCAGCTGGCTCCAGTCAAAAGTAAACAATTTTTTTTCTTTCTCGCGGACTGCCAGCTGTTGATTACGTAATTTACGTAATGAGCGTGTTTCAGCGAATTGTTTGTTTTAAGCTTTGAATGTTGTGTGATAACTCTTCATATTTCTATTCATTATTACTTTTGATGTTGGGGTTTCTCACTCAGCGTTTCCTGAGCTTGCCAATTACTTCGCTTTAGAAGAAATATTTAAAAAGGCTAGAAGACATAACTTACTATTGCATGTTTAGAATGCTGTAGAAAGTTCTTTTTTTAAAAATATTGGATTTTAAAAATCTGTTTTCACTATTTTCCAGTTCGCTAATTTCGATTTAAAGTGCGTGCTCAGGCAAACATGGGATTATTTCTCTATTTTTATTTTCAGATGTATTTTACATTTACAAGTAGTTCAGCAATTCAATTTTTTCTTCCATTAAAAAGCAGTGGCGAATCTAAGGGTCGTTTCACACTTGAATCAAAATCTGCCGAGTTGTTAAGGAGTTTAATCTACCATTGAACCTAGGTTTAACCTGTTCAGAGAAGCAGAACCTGTTCTAGACCGTTGGCCGTCCACGTGAAAATTAAAAATTGGGTGCCTCTTTTTACAAACATTATGATTTAATTTTTCCCCCGCCGCCCTTAAACTTGACCGGCCGCGTGCTGTGCACCATCATGCTCACGCTCGGTTCGGTCCTGCGCATTCTATCATCGCTTTGTTTTCTACCTAAAAATAAATATCTCCCCTCTACTGATTGTCTATGAAGGGTCAAGAGACAAAAGTAGATAGTTATGACTATTTTTCAGTTTTATTGGCAAGTTTGAAAGCGATTTCACACATAAGAAAATGCCGCAAAAACCTGATTATAGCTTCTCCCTCACTTCAACTTAAAATCGGTTATTTTGCGGGGGAGGGGGGGGTTATAATTGGGATTAATAAAAAATTGTTTTTCTTTTGCTATTAATGCTTCGTGTATATGCAAATTTTTGCTTAATTTACGCTAATTCTGTTGAATCTGACACAAAAAATACGCACATAATAGTTTTATATACGCAAAAAAGCTGATTTTTTAAAAAATCAGTGCATTTTTGCAATAGTGTAAACGGCACCGGAACTTTTGGCCTGGCTGGAAAACACCTCAATCTACCTTGTGAATTTCACAGTTTCAAACCCGACTCCCACTGCACACGTCCCCTTCATTGACATTTGGAAGTTTTTTCCTGTATTTATAACAGTTTTTCTGGGTGGTATGGGAAAAAGCCAGCTCCGATCCGCAGACTTGCATATTCAAATGCAGGTTTTCTACAGACCTGGAAAGTCAGGGAAATGAGTTTTGGTCAGGGATTTGGAAAAAAAATCAGGGAAATTATCAGAAATTGAAGAAAGGTCAGGGAAATGCCAGAAAAATTGAATTTTGTGGTAAAATCAAGGAAATATTTGCTGTTTAACCTAAGGATAGAAATTGTTTTATTTTCATTTTCTCATTCAACCTTATAAATAATTTTAAAATGTGTTCTTTATGAGCATATCTTGTGCAGTTGAAATTGCTTAATTTTATCCTAAATTATTTTCAAACATGGTTATTGTTAGAATTCTGTGATGTCAAATAAGATTCTTGTATATATTAATTTTATTGTTATTATTATTTGTAAAACAGGGGCAAAATATATAAAAAAATTATTAACTATAGGATGTAATGTTAAAAATAGAAACACAAATTTCGGAAAGCACGCTAGATAATGTCAGGGAAGCAAAAGCTGTGAAATCTGTAGAAACCCTGAAGAAGCCCATCTGTAGAAGCCCATCACATTCTCCAGTTGTGTCACTCACCGCTCGTTAACCTTTTAACGTACAGTGGTTGTTTAGTGAAACCACCTCTTTCAGCCGCTTTCAACTGCTACTCACAAAACAACATTTTTAAATGGTCCCAAGCCGAAAAAGTTCACCCGTTGCCATCTCTCGAGATAACTACCACCAACATGGCAGTTTATCGAATTGCCCATTGCGTTTTACAAAGCTTAAATCCTTTTAGCACAGCCAGCAGTGCCCCCAAAAAAGGACTTTAACTCTTTGGAACAGCATGAGCGATTTGATCGACCACCATGTTTCTGGTAGTTAACTCGAGAGATAAAGGGGGTAACCTTTTAGCATTGGGCACTATTTAAAGTTGTTTTTCTATGTAGATGTGAAAATAGTTATATGTTAAAGGGTTTATAGCTGTGCGTACGAGGGAAATCGATCGAAAGTAAAGTCGTGCTAAAGATGGATTCATCCAGATTGTAAAATTGTATTCCGTAGACCAATGTTGGTTCGCTGGATTTTTTTTAGCCCCAAGGGAGTTCTGTCAATTGGACAGAATACTGCAGTATTCTGATGAAATTAAGAAAAGCAATCAAAGCAAATGGCCAGGCCTTTTCTCACACAATAAGTGATCGTGCTTTTATCTATGACAGTGTCCACCCACACTTCTCCTGTAAAACCCAGACGAACTTAAACAAATTCCGTTTGGACATGTTGAAACAGCTCCCTTAGAGTCCAGATTTGTCATTCATCTTCGGCCACTTAACCCTTTGAGGTGCAACCCTTTCCCAATGCTGAAAAAAGGGCAGCCGTTGCCATAGCTCGACTTAACTACCAGCAAGATGGCAGACAATCGAAATGTTCATCGTGTGCCACAAATCTAGAGACCCTTTTTTGACGACAGCTGGCTGTGCTCACTCGTGCACAGCCAGCTGTTTCAAAAAAGGGTCTCTAGATCTGTGGCACGCGATGAACGTTTCGATCGTCCGCCATCTTGCTGGTAGTTAAGTTGAGCGATGGCAACGGCTGCCCTTTTTTCAGCATTGGGCAATCTTTTCAGCTGTTCTCGCGTTCTTCCATTTTTCAGCAGAAGTCAGTGCTGTTAAAAATAATCGTGACAATTTTTTTACGGGAAATGAACATTCTAAAAAGTAAAGGATTCTCGTGGAACTATGTCACTCGAATCCTTTCGTCACTCGAATCCTTCGTCACTATTTTTATAAAAATCAAATCTATTCTTCTTGACTGGCAACAGCTAAAACGCCAGAGTTTGGTGTCCTCACAGCGAGGACACTGTGCATTAAAGGGTTAAGTGAGAATTACAGAGCAATTTTTTCATTCGGCTGATGAAGTGAAGGGGGCAGTACAGGACTTCTTCTAGAATCAACTACGACCTTTTTATAGCAAAGACTGTTGCCGAAACGATGGGACCAATGTTTCAACTCCCATTGGGATTTTCTTGATTTTCTGTAATAATTCCTTTTTTTCTGTGTACGTTATTTTACAAAGTTTTAATTATTTCACCTTTTAAACGCCAGTTTTCTGTTGACTGTTTTTTGTTAGTTTTCTCAAGTGTCAAAAGCAAAATTGTGGAACACTGTAAATGTAATTTTGTTTGATGGAGGAGGGGGGGGGGGGAGTATACTGTTTTGGACAAAATTTGTTTTGAAAATTGTCAAAAATTGTGTTACTTATTTATTATTATTATTATTTTTGGGGGGGGATGATTATAGTAGATTAAACTGAAGGAAACCATGAACTCTGAATACCTGCTAATGCTGTGATATGTGTGCAAAATTTCAAGAGTATCGTTATGCGACATCTCTTGAGATGGAAACCGCTGAGGAACTCAAGGATTTTTAAAATTTCAAATTGCTCAATTTTTTTTTTTTTTACTGTTTTTTTACTGCTGTGTAAAATTTCAAATCGTCTCGACCAACAGTGCCGATTCGTATTAGACTGAATTAAGAAAAACCACAAAGAGGCGTATTTTCAGTTTTATGTATCTATAGAAAATTTCGAGCTCATGTGTGCACTTGAATAGTAAATTTTCTGTTGCTTAAGAACTTAACAATCGTACAGTTATTGTAATTACGCAAGTAAAAAATTGAATATGTAGCTTTATTAAGATATTACATTTCTCTTTTCGAATGCTAATTTTCTGCTCTATTTTATTGCAGATAGGAAGTTTTTCATCCGCTTTTCCTTTGTGTCATCGATTTAGTTCTACCTAGAGTATTTTTACTATTCTAAAGGTTTTTCATAATGCTTGAGACGCTGCAATATTTTGGTTGTATGAAATGTTGGATGGACCATTTATGCATCCATTCTAACGTATAATTACATTTCTAATTTCGTAACACTTTTCATGCATGTTCATAATCAGAATATTGAAAAATTACTGTGCTGATTATAGTGACCAAAAATCAATATTCCATGCTCAACTGAACACGTTAAGGAATTTATCTACACTTAAATTCTTTTCCCCATGTAAACTTAAACTTAGTTTTAGTAATTATTTCTAGATTTTAATTGAAGAAGAAACTTGAGTAAGTGAAGTGAGAACAACGTAGTATTTTCGGAATAACTAAATGTAAGAAATATTCGCCCTCATCTAGTAAAGTAGCACCAACTGTGCAATGCGTAGCAGTTTGTAGAAGAAAAAAAATTTATGCCTGTATGTATATTGGGGAGAAGCGCTATAACATGTGTTATAAGGGCTTCATGTTACATGTGTCAGAGATGTGTCGGAAAGCATTCCCTCATTGAAGTGTCACTTTCATGTTCATATGTGAGAAACATCTTATGTTTGCAACATGTGCCAGAAAGCATTTGCTCAGCCGAAAGAGTTGAATGATCACCTCCATATTCACACTCGAGAAAAGCTCCACGTTTGCAATGCATGTCAAAAAACATTCACTGAAAAGAGTCACTTGAATGAACATATCCGCATTCACGCAAGGCCTTACGTTTGCTATTTGTGTCAGAAAGCATTTAAACATAAGGGTCCGTTGACTCGGCACCTCCGCGTTCACACGGGAAATAAGCCGCATGTTTGCGATGTGTGTCAAAAAACATTCAATCAACGAAGTAATTTGAATGAACACCTCCGTGTGCACATGAAAGACAAGCCGTATATTTGCGATGTGTGTCAAAAAGCATTCGCTCAGCAGAGTCACTTGAATGAACACCTCCGTGTTCACACCGGTGAGAAGCCGTATGTTTGCGATTTGTGTCAAAAAGCATACACTAATCAGAGTCATTTGAATCGGCACCTTCTCATTCACACAGGAGAGAAGCCGTACGTTTGCGATGTATGCCAAAAAGCATTCAATCGGCAAAGTTCCTTGACTGAACACCTCCGCGTTCACACGAGAGAGAAACCATATGTTTGCAATGTGTGTCAAAAAGCATTCGCTCAGCGGAGTCACATGAATGAACACCAACGCATTCACACAGGAGAGAAACCCCATGTTTGTGATGTGTGTCAAAAATCCTTTACCAGTTCGAATCAGTTGAATCGGCACTTCAGAATTCACACTGGAGAAAAGCCATATGTTTGCGATGTGTGTCAAAAAGCGTTTACTAATCTGATGCAGTTGTATCGGCATGTTTACGTTCACACAGGGGAGAAGCCATGTACTTGCAGTATGTGTCAAAAAGCATTTATCACTCAGAGTGATTTGAATCGGCACCTCCTCGTTCACACAGGGGAGAAGCCTTATGTTTGTGATGTGTGTCAGAAAGCATTCGCTCGGCAGAGTACCTTGAAAATCCACCTCCGCATTCATACGGGGGAGAAGCCTTACATATGCAATCAATGTCAGAAGGCATTTACTGCGAAAGTTATTTTGAAGAAGCACCTCCTTACTCACACATGAGCCACCAGACTCATAGTCACGGACAGGTGGGCTTTGCGAGGGCCGTATCTCTGGTTATATACCTGATGCACTCTCACCATTCACGTTACGAGCCAAGTATGCTGTCCTTTCATGTAGGTCAACTGAGTGTCAGTTCATCTTGCTGTGCAGTTTCTACCATTGTATTTTTGTTATATGAAAGTCGAAAAAGTGTTTTAAAATATGAATTTTAACTAAATTTAATCACTTCAATTCTTAATATCCTGCTGGAAAATCAATCTGAAAGGTTTGCTTAACCTTGACAGGTTTGTTGGGTTAACCTTGCTTAACCCAACAACTTGAATTTTTTTTATTTTTTGTGTGTGCATGTTTAAAATCAGATTTTTCACAATTGAAATAAATTACAAGAATTTTTTTAAATATATAAAGTTAAGAGAAATCAAGTAGCAATGAAAAGGGGAACACAAAGTCTATATCTTTGGAATATATGCAACTTATCTACGAATACATGCATCTTAATAATCTTTCAAATCTATGTAGCTCTGTATATATTCAAAAGATTCTTCCAGTTGATTTTGGGATCATTACTCTAAATTAAGAAATGAGTTGCAAATATGAAAGAAACGAAACTGTCATTTCCGTTATGAATGCAGCTTGAGATACCATAGAAATGAATATGTATGCGTTTTATTTTTATTGTAAAATAAATTAATGTAAGCAATGTGTATTTCTGTATTAAAAAATTAAAGGAATGCATAAATTGTTAGTGGTTTTTTTTTTATTGCATTGTTATTTACTGGTCTATATATACAGCAACTGCTATGTAATTATTTTGTATTTTCTAAACATTGCACTAAATTAATGCTTAGAATTTCAACTGGGTATAATTTTTACTATCACTGTTCAAAAATTTTGTTGGGGAAAAATTATATTTAAAAAGATTGGTGCATCAGTAATTCACACCTTTCCAGATAATTTATTATAAGCTTTTATTTCAGAACTGTCGTCAAATGCTATGTACGAAATTAGACATTTGTCGTCAATCATAATACATGAATTGAAAACCCATCTTTAATAAGCAAATTTATTTATTTATTAATAGAAAATGCTGTTAATTTTGAGCTGAAAATGCTGTTTTATATACAAATTCGGTTTAAATTGATTTCTAAAAAGAAATATGTGTAGAAACAGGTTTAAAATGAACTTATCAGCACTAAACAAGCTATGAATTAAATGAGAATCAGATTCTTTTCTTTTAAGCACTGAATTTAAAATATCAATTTGTCATTCCAAGAGCCCTCTGGAGTTTTAAAAAAATTGTATAAAATTGAATAGGTAGGTAGGTCAGAGTGTTGATAACACTTCTGAAATAAAAGCTTTTAATAAATTTTCTGGCTAAGTGTCAATTGCTGTTGCACCTACCCTATTCTTAATATCTATATAAATAAAATTAGACTTTTGTCTGTACATTTCTTGGAATTCAAAAATTTTGCGATTTCTATCCGTTTCAAGCACCCGGGAATCCGATGCGACCCTCAAAAAAAAGTTTGTCTGTCTGTCATTCTGTCCGTGACGCTTTTTCTGTTTAAGCATCACGTAAAAACGGCTGAAGCGAATGATACGAAATTGGGTGTCATGATAGGTGGTCACTCAACTTAAAACATAGGAATGGAATTTTTAAAAAATCTTGATTGGATTTTGAGATTTTGCGAAAATCCTGTCAAACTGCGTAAATTTGTGTTCGCACATCACGTAATAACTGCAAAGGTGAAAAAATGATATTTGGTGAAATGATAGGTGGTCACTCACCTTAAACTATAAGAATCTAATTTTTTTAAAAAATTGATCAGATTTCGAGATTTTGCGAAAATCGTTTAAAACTGAGTGAATGTTTGTTCACGCATTACGTAATAACGACTAAAGCGAATGATATGAAATTTGGTCTGATGATAGATGGTTGCTCAACATAATTTATAGGTGTCCAATTTTTTAAACATTTTTTTAGATTTTGAGATTTTGTGAAAATTCTCTCAAAGTATGTTTATATTTCTTCAAGCATCACGTAATAACGACTCATACGAATGATACGAAATTTGGTGATATGATAGTTAGTTGCTAATCTTAATTGATAGGTGTTGAATTTTTAAAATATTTTGATTACATTTTGAGATTTTGTGAAAATCGTTTTAAAATGCTGAAATTTTGTTCCAGCACCACGAAATAAAGACGGCAGGGAGTGAAACGAAATTGGGTGACATGATAGATTGTCACTCAACTTAAATTCTAGGCTTCCAATTTTTCAAAAATATTGATTAGATTTTGAGATTTTACGAAAATTATTTCAATATGCGTGAATATTCGTTCGCGCATCACATAATTACGACTAAAGCGAATGAAATGATATTACTTAGTTACTCTCTAACCTGTAATATTTTAATAATACATAAAAAATTATAACTTCGCTTTCTTACTTTGGCAACATACTACATCCACTCTGTGTTCTCCTACAATGCTGACGAAAATTCTTGCTTTTTGGAAATTTGCAATCAGTACTAACCTGTCAACGACGAGTACTTCAGCTAGTTCTTAATATTGATACATGTCAAGGCATGGAATCTTTTCATATTCAGTATGATTTTGAATCTTTCTAGAAAAATATCTGTGTGGGCTCAAAAGCAAGCACAAGAGATTTCTTAATAAGTTGTTAGATCAAAATGTCAAGGTAGTTTTAAATTTACAAGTGTAGTAATAACTCTAAAAAACAAATTTTTGAAGGGAGAGGGGGTGGGGGGAAGAGAATAATCTTTCCAATTTATTACAAAATAACTTTAATAATCAAATTATGTTTTATTTGTGTTATTATATGCATAGTGTATACTGTTGATCATAATTTGCAGTTATGGATTTATTATTTGGATGTCAACAGCAAAACATATGACCTATAATTCGCACAGTCCTTGGTCCCAACCTTGCAGATTCAAGGGAGTGTATTATATTTTTCTTTGGTTTTGAAAAATAATTTAATGTGGGAAAATTATTATTTTTTATTATGAAATTAACCCAATTTCATTAAAGAATAAATGAGCTTGTTTTCCTACTCATTTCTTAGGTGCCAATTACTAGAGCATGAAGTGTTAATCAATGAAACCAAAATCTTTTCTTCTCATCAATTACTTGTGTCACCATTATGACAATATATATATTATAGAAAAATTAGGAATTTCCAATATTCTATAATAAATTGTATCCTACACAATTTTTCAGAGTTCATTTTCAATGATTTGAAAACAAAAAGTTCATTTCAGTATAGTTTTAGTAATTAGCAGTTTGTTTTTACATTGCTCTAAAAGTAACAATTATTGGTGCACCTACCCAATTTTAAGTTCTTGACAGTGTTTTTCAAAAATTTTGTGAAATGTAGTTTTTGCGATCATTGTGACAGATTAATTTGACTAAAACCATCTACTTACAAATGCTTTTTTTCCCCGATGTGATCTCAAAATATCAAGCCAATGACTGATGGTTTCAGAATCACTTTCTCTTGAGATGAAAGCTGCAAAAATCAGTATTTTTAGAAGTTTATAGCATTTTCCCTTCTCTATTGTTATTTATGTTCACAAAATTTCAAGCAGATGTGTGCATTTGAATAGTCAATTTCCTATTGTTAAACAAATTAACTAGGGATGGACGCGAGACCATGTGAGATGAAAAACGACCCACAGTTCGTCTCGACTCGCACCTGAAATTCTCGTTGCATCTTGCATATTGCTTGATGTCAAACTCTCTTCATTTTTACTACCTTCTACGAAGTTAAACAAGCACACTCGTTCCTTTTTTATCGTGTTCTCGCTCAAGACCGGTCGCATTGTCCATCTTGCGAACAGAGGACGTGTCTTGCAAAAGCGTGAAGCCACAAGCAGTGTCGCTCCGTCTCGCGTCTATCCATAAAATTAACATTAGTCTAGCTCGGGGGTTTCCAACTGGCAGCTGCGGATGTCTTTTTTCAGCTCATGAAGCTTCCTAGGACAAGAATTTGCAGCATCAAATTAGATGCTCTTTTTAAGGTAAAGAAGTTTTTGTGAATGCCAGTTTCAAAAACTACTTATTTGCTAAAAAAATTGGTTCTCCTTAGTTTCCATGTCATTTAGTGGGTCCCCTTATGTTCTTTTAGACATAAAGGACCTCACTTTTTATGCCCCTAAACTTGCTTAACTCCAGAGTAGGAGACACCTCTCAGATTTTTCTTTGCTTCATCTCCAGAGACTCAACTAGTAGCATAGCCACGATTTTATTTCGGAGGGGCTTTATCAAATTGTTAATGTTTGCATTGTAAGCTAAGTAAAGGGCCAGATTTTAGAGGGGGCTACATCCCCCCCAGATACGCCCCTGCTCTCAACGATAGAGCTTGATGTAAACATGACTTCTTCAGGAGTTGCAGCAGACAGACCCTAATTCTCATGGAACATTTAGTGGGCTTTTACGTTATTTTCACCTTTTGTAGCTTTAACGGTTTCATTTAATTTTTTTCTCATTTTGCTGTTTTATATTGTATGGTGATTAGCAGACCTCTCTCTGTGGCTATGGGTTTGAGCTCATGGGCTTGGTTGTTGATTTTTCCGTCCCTTCATAGATCATAAATTTAAAAATTGCCCACTTTTTTTTAATCACAATTTACTTTTTTTTTTTTTTAAATTTGAAATCAGCCAATTCAGATCAATGCCTTAAATCACCCGAATCCTTGAAATATCTTGAATAAGAATTTGATTAGGTTGCGGCCCGCAATTGGACAAGTGTATTTGATTGCAGCCCTCGAACATTTGTAAGTTGGAAACCCTTGATATAGGAAGAATAGTTGCACAGCTAAAAGGTTAAATATGCATTTCAATTAAGATAATACACACCTTTTTTTAATTGCTAATTTTCTTTCTTTTATTGCAGATAGGAAGTTTTTCATCCACTTTTCCGTTGTATCATCAGTTTTGTTCTACCCACAGTATTTCAATACTTTCGTGATTTTTCAGAATGGCTAGATAAACCTTTCATGTTTGAGATGTTGCAGTAGTTTCTTTATGAAGTGGTGCTATAGTATATAGCTAGAGACATTTCCAATATTGAAACACTTTTCGTGTATGTCTGTATTCGGAATAATGAAAAACTGTTGTGCAGATCATAGTGGCTAAAAAACATATTCCATGCTACAGCTGGATAAACGTTGAGGAATAAATCGTAAAAAACATTTATTTTCTTTCATTCTCAATTTCAGTTATTATTTCATATCTGATTGGAGGAAGAAACTTGTTAGAACGAAATAGCATATTCTGAAGAACTAAATGTAAAAAGCATTCTTCCTCATCTAGTAAAGAAGCACCATCTATTCACCTTCTAAAACATGTCCAAAACCAGTCTCTAGAAACGTATATTTAGAGATCCATGTACATACCCCTAAGAGGGAGAAGCCTTATAATATTTACATGTGCCTGAAAGCATTTACTCATAAAAGTCTGACTTTTGCTTTAATGTTTTGAACATGTGCGAAAAAGCATTTGCTCAGCAAAAAACCTTGAATGATCACCTTCGCATTCACATGGAAGAAAAGCTCCATGTTTGCGTTGTATGTCAAAAAGCTTTCAATCATCGAAATAACTTGAATAAACACCTCCGCATTCACACGAGGAACAAGCCGTACGTTTGCAATGTTTGTCAGAAAGCATACACTCAACAGCATCTCTTGAATCAACATTTTCGCATTCACTCAGGAGAGAAGCCCTATATTTGCAATGTATGTCAGAAAGCATTTACTCATCAAGGTGTTTTGAATCAACATTCTCGTATTCATACGGGAGAGAAGCCCTATGTTTGCAATGTGTGTCAAAAAGCATTCAGTAAACGAAGTAACTTAAATGAACACATCCGCATTCACACGAGAGACAAGCCGTATGTTTGTGATGTTTGTCAAAAAGCGTTTGCTAAGCAGAGCCACTTGAATGAACATTTCCGCATTCACACAGGGAGAAGCCTTATGTTTGCGATATATGTCAAAAAGCGTTTGCTCAGCGGAGTAACATGAATGAACACTTGCGCATTCACACTGACAAGAAATCCAAGAAATCCCATGTTTGTGATGTGTGTCAAAAAGCCTTTAACAGTTCGAGTAATTTAAATCGACACCTCAAAATTCACTCAGGAGAAAAGCCGTACGCTTGTAACATGTGTCAGAAAGCATTCAATCAACGAATTCATTTGAATGAACATATTCGCATTCACACGAAAGACAAGCCGTATATTTGTGTTGTTTGTCAAAAAGCATTCACTAAGCAGAGCCTCTTGAATCAACACATCCGCACTCACACTGGAGAGAAGCCTTATGTTTGCGATGTTTGTCAAAAAGCATTCACTCAGTGGAGTAACATGAATGAACACAGACACATTCATGGAGGAGAGAAATCCCATGTTTGTGATGTGTGTCAAAAAGCCTTTAACAGTTTGAGTAATTTGAATCGGCACCTCAGAATTCACTCAGGAGAAAAGCCGTACATTTGCAAGGTGTGTCAAACAGCATTCAATCAAAGATTTCATTTGAAAGAACACAGCTGCAGTCACACAGGGGAGAAACCCTATGCTTGTGATGTATGCCAAAATGCATTTACTTCTCAGAGTAAATTGAATCGGCACCTCCGTGTTCACACAGGAGAGAAGCCCTATGTTTGCGATGTGTGTCTGAAAGCATTCGCTCATCGGAGTCACTTGAATGTACACCTCCACGTTCATACTGGAGAGAAGCCCTTTGTTTGTGATGTATGTCAGAAAGCATTCGCTTGTCGGAATTACTTGACTGAACATCTCCGTACTCACAGAGAGAAGCCATATGTTTGCCATGCTTGTCAGAAAGCATTCTCTCAGAGATCCAACTTGAATATTCACCTCTGTACTCACATGAGTGAAGACTGATGTTTGTGGGAAAGCTTTCACTGGGAGCATACCTTGAATTATCATCTCCGCATTCACATGGGAGAAACCTTACGCTTGTGATGCGAGTCAGAAAGCATTGACTGACTGTCACTTGAATCAGCATTTCTGCATTCACTCAGTGGAATGGGTACATATTTCCAGTGTGTGACAAAAAGTACATATTCGACATGATGATTTGAATACTCACCTCCGTTATCACAATAGGGATTGGACTGATGTTTGCCAAAAAATATTTTCCATCAGCAATGTCTATGGATCAGAATTAAATCTTCATTATCACTTGAACAAACACTCTGCATTTACACAGGACAGAAACCATATATTTGCTGTGTGTGTAAGAAAGCATTCACTCTCCATAGTCGGTTGAACGTACACATCTGCATTTACATGTGAGAGTAGCTGTATGCTTGTGATATGTATCAGAAAGATTCTCTCATCAGGCTGATTTGAATAGTCGCTTCCATATTTGTACGAGAAAGCTTCTTTCAATCCTTACATTTGTGATATGTGTCAAAAAAACATTTACTCAGCAGAATAACTAGGATGATTGCTTCCACATTGTCACGGGAGAGTATCCCCATGTTTGTGATGTATGTCAGAAAGCTTGCACTTGTCGTAGAGACTTGAGGGAACTAATACCTTTTCACTCTAGTATGACAGTGTTTACTGTATAGAGTTCCTTAAATCAACATGTCGATATTCATATGGGGGGAAGCCATATGTTTACAGTGTTTTTTGAAAGGCATTTACTCAGAAAAATATTTTGACTCAACACCTGTGTACACACAGTTGATTGGAGCTCCATGTTGGAATGTGTTCTAAAAAGCGTTCATTGAATATTGCAAATCAAAACTGCACTTCCATTTCCACTCACTAGAAAAGTCGCCCTTTTTCTTTTTTTTAAATATGTGTGAAAGAGGTTTTATTAATCAAATCTTATTGAAGAAACACTACCGTCTTCACACTGGAGTGCCTTATACAGTAGGCTCTATCTGAACATTTGGAATGTGAACACTCCTGTATTTTGAATACATTGTAATGGTCTCGGTAAAACTTCATAAATTTTTCATACAATGAACTATGTACTCTGAACATACTCTAATCGGAAAAGCCCAGTACTATTAATGCTACTTTTGATCCCTGTTCTCGTTTTACCTCTGTGTAAGCTGAACTTGTGTTTGCAATCAAAATTTGCGGAATTTCCTCAGCATAAAAATTCAGTGAAAATGCCTGCTTCATGGCACAGTGGCATAATTTTTGCACGATGGGAAAATAGATAAAATGTCTCACTTTTTCTTGTAATGTACCAATTATGCTACAGATTGCTTCATTTCCTGTTCCGCCTCACACTTTCTTATGGGAGCCATATTATTTTGCCAAGGTTTGGACTGGCTCCCTTGGGGGCCTTCGACTAGAGATTTAAAAGAGACCCTCTACTGTGGAATAGAGGGAATAGCTTATTAGAATCAGGGTTTTGGACTCACCAAAAACCCACTTAAAAAACCCCAATAAAATCCACACATAAATGTTTTCTTTTAAGGGTTTTATTAAATACTATCAAAATTTTTCCTGTCTTCATTTAAATCATTTGTTGCTTGACATTAAATGCATATAATATTACCTACATAACTTAGTGCATTATATTAGATATATATATTACATTATATTATATTCTAATATATAGGTATATATATATGTAATAATAAAATAACCTTTTTTAATTTAATCTAATTTAATTTAATGTCATCTGAAAAAACCTCCTTTAATCTCTGTTACTCTTACTGTAAAGTTTGTTTCTCGGCCATGCAAAAATTACGTTCAGAGACAATTTTTAAAGTTCAATAAGGAGTAAAATTGTTGAATTAACAGTATTTGCCATTTTCTGCAGTTTCCCTGCTGCGCCATTTTTAAAAGTCCTAACCAAGCAAATATTTCTCATAGCTTGATCGACAATGTAGTCAACAAATTACATTTGAGAGTAACGCCTTCATGATCGTGCTGCATCCTGCCGACTGGCATAAGAACTGGGAGAGTATTTAAGCAAGAGCACGTAAATTTCGGGATCTTTTAGAGTCTGCAATGTAAAAAGAAAAGATGGCCACGGAACTAAAAGGTCACCGGCTTGACTCCTGCCCTTCTCCGAACTTGGAAATAAAACTATTCAACCTAAAAGACTGGTGTGTGGTGTTGATCATTTTAACGGCATAAGGCTATTCGTGACATATATATACCACTTTAATTTTACATAATTATTTTTCCAACTTCAACATAAAGAACAATAACCTTTTTAAAAATAATAATACCTTGAGCTAATTCTATCTGCAATATTTGTTTTGAAATGAACAGGTGTAGAGTGCAGGCAGGGATAACTTAGTAATTTAATAAATAAGTTTTCAATTATGAATAAAATATGTAATTATCAGTATAATGACAAAAAGTAATCCTTTCCCTGATAAGAAAAGAATGGGATATGTCTCTTACAACTTACAAGTGTGCATCTCAATAATGAAATCAGGTTCAGGAAACCAACCCGTATTGCATTAGTTGCTGCATTACTTAAGTACTGAGAAAACTAAAACTAATTAATTATACATTGTTTATGTGGGATTTAATATCAGACATATTAATTCTAGATTTTTTTAATTAAGTAAAAAGAAATATATATCAAAGCAAAAATGAATAACTTTAAAGAAAATTATTAAATAAATAGTAGTTCTGTAGTAAGTTGGCCTGCAAAGGATTTACTGACTTTTATTCTAACTAGAAAATATAACTGACTTAAAGAACAATGGTTTAAAAAAATTTATTCATAAATTTAAAAGGTAATAGAAAACAACCAATCAAAAAAACATTTTTCTAAGCAAGCAATAATATACTTTTATATATGGTCATAAAACAAATTAGGATCCTTTTATGAATGCCAGCAGAAAAAGATGCTACTGCATTAAAGTTGAAGTTATTTTTATATTTTAATTAATTATTATTTTGTAATAAAAGTTTTATTTTAGACTAAAATTGTTCTCTTTTGAAATAAATCTATAAAATTTAAGTCCAAAAAGTGTTATACTATAAAAAATCGTAATAAAACCCACCTGGGTTGGGTCTTTTTGAAAAAACTCGGGTTTTTCAAAACCCTGATTAGAATATCTAATATTTGAAAATTAGGCTTACGTGTCTAAAAGCAACATTATTTAACTATTTTAAAGCTGTTAGGCGAAGGGTCCTTCACTCTTCAGGTGGGGGGGGGGGGGTCTCCACCCACGTGGTCCTCCGCTATGCCACTGAGTAAACATGTAAGATTACTGGGAAATAAATAATTACTTTCATGCATTACTCTGACATATACAGGGATGTTAATTCTGCACTAAAACGCAAATCTTTCACCGAACTGTGCTTTTAGCCGATTTTTGCACCGAGCTGTGCTGAATATGTCATTTTGACTCTGTTAATTTTTTGCTACGCTTGCAAACTTTACTGTTCTTATCTGAATTTATTGTGTGTTCCCAAATCTTCAATTTTATGCTCCAAAATCATGTTAATTCTAATCCCAAATCAGTTTTCCTCTCGGAAACTATATTTTTTGTGCTTCCGAGGTACTCACAAATGGAATTTTTCTGCTCCCAAATGGAATTTCTCTGCTCCTGAGGTGCTCCCAAATGAAATTTTTTCTGCTCCCAAGGTGCTCACAAATCGAAATGTTGCAGTTAACATCCCTGCATATATCAAAGTAGTATATCATTTTTGTTGGGACTCCCCAGGGGAGTCCGAGCCCAAATCCCTTGATCTGGGGCTCCAAGGCAATCACAACCATCCGACCTGGCCTGATTTTGCCTTGTATAAATTGATGGTTTAACTGATGTCACTTTTATACTTTGTATTGTTGTTTCCTCTTTTTTTTTATTATAAAAAAAGTGTGTACTGTGTTGCTTCTCATTAGAAATTAAAATATTGTCATGAAATCTATCGTGTATTGTAAAACCTTTATTAATATTAATTTTAAAAAATCTGGAGTGACTCCACTCGACTTTCCGAACACTTACGATTAAGATCATTACCAAGCATTTAAAAAAATTTAATCGATGAATAATTGAAACATACATACCAAATTGAAGCTCAATCGAATGCACCATTTAAACATTAGCGCACTTTCAAGAATTTCTCCCCATATGCCATAATGTAAAAGAAATATTTGTCATAGCCCTGTATAAAAACTGTAAGTCCTATACACTCCAAAATCAATACCGGTCTTGTGACGGTGGTTTGTAACATATATACCCAATTTGAGCTCAATCGAATGCCCAATTTAGGAGCTATCGTGTTCACACACATACACACATACATCTTGTAAAAATGGCGTAAATGAATTCAGAAGACCTCAAAGCGTGTAAATACACCAAACAAGTCGAATTTTTTCATGATTACAATACTTTCCTTACATGGTACATGTTCGAAATGTAAAACTGAGATGTTACAGTACAGGTTCAACTGAATTGAGTTTGACATTGCTTTGAGCTACTGACACTACCCACCAAATCTAAATTCAACACTTCTTCCCGGTTACCGGCATGGCTAACCAGGTGTTTTATGCATTATGCAGGGTATCCCAGAACGGAAGTAATGGGCTGTAAACGATGTAATGGGCTCAGTGAGATATAGGTGGGCAATGTAAATTGAAAAAAAAAAAAAAATTCAAAATAAGGTTGAAAAAAATTATAAAAAATGCGACTCATTAATTTTTAAAAAGTTAACACTTTTTAAATTTTTATACAACAATCCCAATACAAAAAAAATTCCAATTAATAAAATGCCCCTCCTTCATACATTCATAAAGTAATGCACAAAATTTGAGAATGATATTCTAAAAAGCTCCAGGGATATGATAACTATAATTCTGACTTCGATCTCTTTTCAAAAGCTCTAGAAGGGAAAAAATTATGTCGTATGATGGCATTTCAGAAATGGTACAGAAATTATGAGATTTTTTTTCCTACTCTAGCAATAAAGTTTGTTTTTTTAAATTGAAGTATATGGATCGTCCAAAAAAATTGCTGTAGAAATAGTACTTTGCAATAAAAATGAACATGTACTTCGGAACAACTGAGATGAAAGCCAAGAGATCTTTGTAAAATCTCTTAATCAAAATAAATTAATACATTGACTGAAAATAAGGATATTCTGGAAATTGTTGCTGACAAATTTGTGGAAATTTCCAGAAAAGTCAATTTTAGATGGAATAAGATTTTGGGCTGTAGGAGGTTTCCGTTCCTGTGAGCATTCTTAAACTTTCAGCCAGTGCCACTTGTGCAAATAGTTTTAGTTTTTGAAGCTCTTAAACACTGAGTGTTTAAAGTCAAGCCACTTTGATCAATACAGGTCATACCAACTTTATCATCTGTAGCTCATTTCTCAAATTACAAAATACATATATATATATATATATATTTTCTCAGCTGACTGTAGTAGTTTTCAGGATTATTTGAGAATGCATTAAAGGTGTACCAGAAAGTAAGATTGTTTTCAGGGTTGGCAAGATTTTTATACATGACTTTTTTACTGGATATTGCCATAGTTTTTACCGTCATGTCAAAAAACCTTCTCAAAAATGTCGAAAACTGCCCAAACCCCAGATTTTTGGTAATATTGCGTGTTTATTTTATTTTGACTAATTATAATTTAAATAAAGATTGTATCTTAAAACAATAAGTTTTAAAAAAGATTATGAAGGATATTTGACAAAAAATAACCGGATTGGCGTTATAAAACATCATTCGGTAATTTACATTTTTCCAGCATAATTATTTCGTAATTTTATATATTGGAAATAAAATTAATTTTATATATTATAAATAAAGTTAATTTTATGTATTGTAAATATTTATATATTGTCAATAAAATAAATATGATTTTTATTTATTTTTACATTTACAGTTTTTATTTTATGATACATTCCATTATTAATTTTGAATACTGTGGTGCATTTTATGTATTACACTCTAGAATTTCTGATTAGATGATTTTTTTTTTCATTGGTTGGCAGGGGAGAGGATGTAAAGTACAATTTATCCAGCTTTAGAATTTTTTGTAAAATCTTTGCTGTGGGAAAGAACACTAAACAAACGAACTTGAGAAACTCTCTATCACATGCTTCAAAGCAGTGATACTGATTGCTAAAAATATCATTTTACATACATTTTGGGTTTGTCTTAATAGGAATTTTTTAATTAAATGACAGTTTTAGTTCAATAAAAATAGCTGTGGTTGTTTATTTGGTTTATATTTGGGGTGATTATAAATTTTGTATAAATATTTTAAGATTATGCAGGCATCCATGTGTATTTAAAAAAAAAAAAAAAAAAAGTAATAATATTTTAAGTGCAAAATATTGATCTTAAATTTCATCACAAAAACTTAAAGGTATGTTTTTAAATTTTTAATAACTTTTAATATTTTATGTTTAGCTATATTTCGACCTAATGGCATAATAAATAAATTATGTTCATAATACTATAATTAATTATAGTTTTTAATAGCCTAGAAATATATTGTTCGCTGCACCAATAAGTAAAGAAAAAGTAGGTTTTTGACAGTTTTTACTGGTAAAAGCACTGTTTTCACCTCTGTCATGTCAAAAACCAGTTTTTGTCAACAAAAACCCTATCCTGGAAATAACCCTCATAGGTGTAAACAAAGCTGGGATATTTAGGGAAAGGAAGGGTGATTTTTGCTTTTTTTTTTTTTTTTTCTAAAGACTGGTTTTCTGGCTTTGCATGTTTGCTTATTTTCTTTATATTCCAGTTTCCAGTCTCCCCCCCCCCCTTTTTTTTCCCTCCAATATCCTGAATATAGGAATAATAAAATATTCCGATACAGTACAATATAGAACAACTTTTTAACTCAACAACCGAAAATAGAACAACTTTTTAAATGACAAATCTGTGTGCCTCAGTAATGTTATAGTCATCTGTATAAGATGTCACTCCGCATATAACATCATCTTTCAGAAGTTCCCATCTTTTTAATACGCCTTTTCACAAACTTTAACTCCGCTTATTGCGTCGCTATTTTTTCAACCACTCTGCTTTAAATGTCACTTTCAAGAATGATATATACAAACTCGGTTTCCTTTCTTTGTCAAAGTTATCTACCGAAAGCACTTAATTTGTGTTGAGCATAACCCTCAGAATTTTTCCTCACAAAGGTTGTTGCCTTGTCAACAAATTTTTGGAATTCATTCAGGACTACGATGCATAGGTTTCGGGTGGGAGGTGCACTTGCACCCCTCCCTGGAGTTTGAAAAAAAAAATAATTAATGTGAAAATATAAATAATTTTTTTACACTTGGGACAATAAAAAAAAGCCTGAATGTGTGTGTGATATTTTAAGAATTAAGGCTTAATGTTTAACGTTTATCTATACCAAAGTCTTCACAGATTTAAACTCTATTAGTTGAAAATTAATGAAAATTTGTATTTTGAATTTTTTGACATCCTGGTCTCTAATATTAAGTGAAGGCTTCTCTGTATCCCTTTCAAAACTTAAACTCTGTTTTTAAGTAAAAATAAAAAATATGTAGATGGCCCCTAGGCCAAGTGTACCATAGTATATTTTAGGCAAACCTGCACATTGGGTATCTGTCAAGTGGGAGGGGGAGTATTGCCTTAGGCAGAGGACTTTTTAAGAGGTTCAACACATATTCACGTGACATCTAGAAAAAAACCCCAAAACTCTAAAGTGTTAGATTGACAACCGCGCGGTAGGGACAGAACAATTGACCTTCACACTTCAGCCACCTACCATTTTCAATGCTTTATGCTCTAGGCCATGGTGCCCCCCCCCCAAGCCAAAAATTGCTGTATACATTAATGCTAGACAAAATACATTACGCCTCAGATTTTCTCGGAAAATTCGTCTTCTTAAATCTAAAACAATTTTACTAAAATTGAATGTAATTTAAATACATATAATTATTAGTATACTTAAAATAAAGTATTATTAATTAGGTTAAATTAATAGCTTATGATTTTGTGTTTTTCAGTGAAGACAAAATATTATGACGAAGCTTATTTCACATATTAATGCTATATATTTTAGTCAAGATTACTCGTCCTTCGAATGCCAAATAGTCTTAATTTTTATGCCTACATACAGGTGTCCATGAATTCATGGACCAACCTTTAGAAGTATTTAAAACACATATTAAGAAGCATCTTTTTGCATAGCTACGTGGGGTAGGAAATGAAATTGAAGATGATTTTAGCATGACGGAGCTCCAGTTCATTTCTTAAAAATGGGTGGATAATGTGTGTAATTACATAATTCCATATTTGGTCCCCAATGGATTGGACAAGTTGAACTAGTCACTTGGCCAGCACGTTCACTAGATTAATCAAGTATCAAATTTTTCTTTTGGGGACACCTCAAGGCATTTGTTTACCAGATTCCAGGTGACTCAGATGAGGGCTTCATTGTGAAACTTCCAGTCATTGCTGCAACTGCTTGTGAAAAACTTGGCATCTTCGAAAGGTATGCCAATCACTTGCTCGATGCTACCTATACTGTGTCAATGTTAGTGATGGCACATTGGAGTATTTACAGTAGAGGTTTTTCTAATTTTTTTTACATTTGCTGTATTTCCAGCTACACTTTTTATTTCTAACTTCTCACTGCTATACAAAAAAAAAAAAAAAAAAAAGAGGCTTTCATTTGTATGTATATCTTGGGTGCACTCCCTGGAAAAAATCCTGCTGGTACATTTGGTACGATGGCAGATTAGTTAATTTCAGACGTCTGCGTCGGTCTTGCCAAGACGGTTAAGCTCATCTTGCGAACACTCATCATGCTTCGCAAAGGAACGGGATTGCAGGAACTGTACTTCCATCTCCAGTCTATCCCTAAACATAGCATTATATTTATTGGAGTCACACAACTAAAAGATGTACTATTTCAATTCAGATAATACGCATCTATTTTTTATTACTAATTTTCTGCTTTCTTTTATTGCAGATAGAAAGTTTTCATCCGCTTTTCCTTTGTATCACCAGTTTTGTTGTACTCGCAGTAAGTTTAATATTTTCATGTTTTTTCGAAATGGTTGTAGAAGCTATTCCTGTTTAAGATGATGCAGTATTTTTGATATGAAGTGGCACACCGACCATTTGCGTTACCATTTATACGTTCACGCTGTAGTTTATAGCTAGTTACATTTCCAATATTGAAACACTTTTCGTCAATGCTGATTTTGTCAAACATTTTTCGTGTATGTTCATGTTCAGAATAATGAAAAACTCTTGTGCAATTCATATTGGCTAAAAAATATTGCATACAGCAGCTGGATAAACATTAAGGAACATGTTTCAAAATCAATATTTTTTTTTCACTGCAATTCACATTCAGTAATTATTTCACAATCTGAGTGGAAGTAGAAACTTTTCGAATGAAATAGTATCCTCTGAAGAATTAAAAGTAAAAAGTCTTCGTCCTCATATAGTAAAGAAGCACCATCTGTTCAATATACGCCTAAAAACAGTTTCTGGCAAAGTTTATTTAGAGATCCATGCCTGTACCCATACCGGGGAGAAGCTTTATAATTGTTGCATGTGCCGGAAAGCATTCACTTAAAAAGTGTCATTTTCGTCTTCATATAGGAGGTAAGCCTCGTGTTTGAAAAGTGTGCCAAAAAGCATTTGCTCAGCAAAAAAAAAAAAAAAGAAAAAAAACCATGAATGATCACCTCCGCGTTCACATGAGAGAAAAGCTCCATGTTTGTGAAGTGTGCCATAAAACTTTCAATCAGCGGAGTAATTTGAATAAACACCTCCTCATTCACACGGGAGACAAGCCGTATATTTGCGATGTGTGCCAAAAATCATTCACTCATGCGGGTAACTTGAATAAACATATTCGCATTCACACAGGAGAAAAGCCCTATGTTTGCGATGTGTGTCAAAATGCATTTACTTCTCAAAGTAAATTGAATCGGCACCTCCGCGTTCACACAGGAGAGAAGCCCTATGTTTGCGATGTGTGTCAGAAAGCTTTCGCTGACCAGAGTTACTTGAACGAACACCTCCGCTTTCACACTGGAGAAAAGTCATATGTTTGCGATGTGTGTCAGAAAGCATTCGCTCATCAGAGTCACTTGAACGAACACCTCCGGGTTCACACGGGAGAGAAGCCCTATGTTTGTGATGCGTGTCAGAAAGCATTCGCTCATCGGAGTCACTTGAACGAACATCTCCGCTTTCACTCGGGAGAGAAGCCGTATGCTTGCGATGTGTGCCAAAAAACATTAACTACACGGTATCATTTAAAAGAGCATTTGCGCATTCACACGGGAGACAAGCCGTACATTTGTGATTTGTGCCGAAAAGCATTTACTAAACAGAATAGTTTGAATAGACACCTCCGCTCACACACAGGAGAGAAGCCATATGTTTGCGATGTGTGCCAGAAAGCATTCACTCAATGGGCTCACTTGAATACCCATCTTCGCATTCACACTGGAGAGAAGCCTTATAGTTGTGATGTATGTCAAAATGCATTTAATTGTCAGGGTGACTTGAATCGGCATCACCGCGTTCACACAGGGGAGAAGCCCTATGTGTGCAATGTGTGTCAGAAAGCATTTGCGCGTACGGGTTACTTGAACAAACACCTCCGTTTTCACACTGCAGAAAAGTGATATTTTTGCAATGTACGTCAAAAAGCATTTGCTCATCGGAGTTGCTTAAACCAACACCTCTGCATTCACACAGTAGAAAAGCAATGTGTTTGCGGTGTGTCAAAAAGCATTCACTGATCAGAGCAACTTGAATCAACACCCACTCATTTACATGTTATAGAAGCCATATATTTGTGATGTGTCTCAAAAAACAGTCGCTCAGTGGAGTCACTTAAATGAGCATTTACATATTCATGCTGGAGAAAAGCCAAATGTTTCTGATGTATGTTAAAAAGCATTCATTGTACAGAGTTCCTTGAATCAACATGTCCGCATTCATACGGGAGGGAAGCTGTATGTTTGCAGCATTTGATCAAAAGCACTATATTGAATTAACAGCGCTTTACATGCAGTTGAGGAGCTCCACGTTTTCAATGTGTGTCAAAAAGCGTTCATTGAACAGTTCGAGTGTTGCTTTCCCTCAATATAAAATCCCTTAAAAAAGAGCTGCGTGAAAATGATTTTATTAAATCATGAAAGATTACTAATAGTCAAGTGACGCTTGCAGTAGCAAAGCTCCATAACAAAGTCAGGGGTCGTACTTGTCCTTAAATTCCTAAAAATTTCAAATATGTCCTGAAATATTGTTTGCCATCCAGAAATTCCTGAAAATTCTCAGTTTAATCTTCCTGCAGCTTGCGAAATGCATTCACAAAACTTTATGACGCCAGAGAGAATTTCCTTTGGTACAGCAAGCCAGGAACGGTAGAAGAGCAAACTCTCTCGATTGGCTGAACATTCACTGACGTCATGTACACACTTGGCTGCACAGTTTCTCAGTAAAAGTGAGCAAGGTTTTTATCCCCAGCAGGGTGCCCACTGGCGACTAAAAGGAGACTATTTGCTACTATAATCGTGAATAGGCGACTGTTTACATGCAAAAACAGCTAAAAAAGCAACTATTTTGAGGAAAATGGCAACTGTTTTTCTAGGAGTATCAATACAATTTCTGTTTTTCATCTCATCGAATGTTGGCTTAGGGCATGTAACCTCGCTACTCTCATCATGATAATCACTGAGCTTAGCGCAACAGTGTCTGCTTGTAGATTTTGAGAAATATCTGCCAAGAACAGATAAGGGAATGTACCCATGTTACGTGACCTATTTTTTATGATTTTTCGACCCCCTCCCCCTCCCCTCGGTGACCACTCGTAGTATATGTCAAGACCCCCCCCCCTCCCCTTTAAATTTTTACGTAGTATTGACAAGTATGATTTTTAATCATTTCGCAGGCAGAAAGTGAAACAAATGAAAATAATTTGACTCATATTCATCTTTATTAATACGGCGTTTATTGCACAAGACTGCATGCATGCTTATAATTACTAGTAAATTAACTGTAAGTTTAAGAAGCACTAAATACTGCGCGTCATATTCGAATATAGGTCGAAAAAGCACGAGATTTCTCTCGGCGAAATCGACTACGTAAGAAAAATTAACCCCCCCCCTGCGCTCCTGTGACTGAGCGTAGTATTTTGAAGACCTCCCTCCCCCTCCTAAATGGGTCACGTAGTATGGGTACGTTCCCTAAGCTGGATTCATACCGCATGTGTTTTTTCATTGCTGTTCACTATACTAAAAGATTAATAAAATAAATTATAATTATCTCTTAAAATATATTATCACACTTATTAATTTTACAGTAGACTTGAAAACTGATGCACTCAATTTTGGTATAGCAGTGCGAGATAATCCCCCTTGTTAAATTTAGTTTAGATTACCAATAGATCATGTAATTTTGATTATTTTGTTTAATGAAAAAATTGCAGATATCAAAATTTCAATTAAAAATGAGCTATTAATACCAATTGCTCAAAATGTCACTATATAAATAATGTACACATTTTGTAATTTTAAAATAAATATAAAATAACAATTTAAACTTATAATTGATTTAAGTACATAGAAAAGTTATCTAAGTGAATGTACATATTTACCAACATAAATCAACAAATAAGTAACCAAATATCACTTACCTTATAAGCATACAACTATTTGTGTACCATATTTACTCCAATCAAAGACACGCTTTTTCTGCAAAAATTTCAGGTATAACATGGGGGGTGCACCTTGGAATCGCACACCAAACCGCTCCGGTAATGGGGGCCCCATTTTTACACAATGTTGGGTCCATTCTTATATTTCATTCAAACATTCCAGATGCTTTAAATCTTCATATTCCACTCATACACATTTACATTTTTTAAAAATCTATTATCCAAAACAATTCAAAAAAATATATTATTCTTGAAACTTGAAATGCTTAGTATGCCAGTGGACAGAACAACCTTGTTTGTTTGTTTTTTACTTTGAACACATATTTTATCATTTAGTTTTATAATTTAGTATTTAATTATTTAGTTTAGTCCATAAAACACGTATAACTTTTGATTATAAAAGTAAGTCAGCTATTAAAATTGAGGCTAAAAATGCAGCTAAGGTTATGAGATCACACTAAGATTATAAAAAACAAGAAGGGGAAAGGTGTAGTTAAAAAATTGCAATTATTTGAAATAATTCATAAAAAAATTCTTCAATTAACACTAAACATAACTCTTATGGACAATTTATGTAAACCTAGTTATTTCAGAGAGCCCATTATTTTGTAATACATATATGTATATGCTTCCAGCTATTTTAATTTTATAGTTCTTTAAGCCTACAATGGCGCATAAAAAACCTTTTCTCTAAGCCAATTTGCTATAAAACTTTGTACATTGACATAGATGAACTGATTTAGTATTTTTCATAATCATTGACACTAATAGTTTAATTAACCTGGGATTGTTCTTGCAAGGTATATCATACCCAAGAGTGTTTTTTTTTAAAAATACCGATACACAAAGAGTTAAAAAAATGAAAAAATAAATCTATTTGTAACCATACATATTTAGTACTACTCGAGGAACAATATAAAAACGTTGTTTATATACTCAATAATATAAAAAACTTGGCTGTTCGAGCCTCGTCAGGGGGAGACCCCCTGAACATCCCCTAAATTTTTAGTTTCGTTATTGCCATATTAAAACGGTATTAATTGAGTATGTCATTTTATCTCTCATCTTTCGTGTATTTTGCCTGGAAACCCTATGTTGAAATTTTTATGATTGTAACCTGTTTATAGAAAAATACATGTGATGCATATTCTACAGCTCACGAAATATTGTAACAATAGATGAAAGCTGTTGTGAACTAATAGTCTATATACTATATAAAAGAGGAAAGTTTGTTTGTTTGTTCGTTCGCTATACGCTTTCAGGCCGTTCGACGGATCTGGACCAAATTTGGCACACTGACTAAATAGGACAAGAAAAAGCTAACGCCTTAAAAATGAAATTAATCGGATTAATAGTTTTTGAGTTATTTTATGTTTTGTAAGGTTTTGGGCCATTTTTCTCGCATTTTACGTTATCGCGAGCTAAATTTCTGTCCGAATACTATAGTTTTTATATAATCGAAAACTACAGAGTTTTCTTTTTCAAATACAATTTGTTACAAAATCGTATTTACATTTGCCTATTTTTGGGAATTCTTTAAAGGAAATCCTGTTTTGAAGAAAATGTACTGCTTTTAAAAATATGCTATTTTTAAACTGTCGCATCGAAAAACCTAATGGCCAAAAATTTTTCATCTTTTTACCGCTGATTGATCATTTATTTTTCCTTCTTTTAAATTTTGAACCGTGCGGAAATGTTTATTAGATTTTTTTATATGATTTTTTTTTCTGAAAAGATCACATATTAAAATTCTCTCCAGAATGCAAGTTCCGGAACGAAGGTAACAAATTCCCCCCACTCGGTTCTTCATTTTCAAGGTCGGAATTTTCTTCTCACGCCAGGCAGAGTGAAAGAGAGACGGGAGGGGGGGTGAGTGAAGAGAGGTAGAGGGGGAAAGAGAGATGGGTCGGCGACCGTGCTAATCCAACCCCCCCCCTCTTCACAGCCCCACTACGCGAAATTCAGGCAGATTGGTTATTATATTGATGACTGGAAACTCTTTATTTGTTTTCAGTTGGTGCGTTGGTAATTTTGATAAAAGACTACATATCAGAACTAAGATAGGTAGAAGGGAAGAAGCCTAACCACGTCCAATTTCCGGTAATCTCTGTAAGCTAACAGATCCCATATTTATTGTTTTTCTCGGTTCAGCGGGAAGTCCCATGTCCTTTTTATTATCGTTGCAGCCGGAGGATTCACATTCTTTCCCTTTACAATCTCATACCTATTAGGAAAAAAGAACTTAAGTCTCGCTCTGTCTCCCGTTCGCGTGCTTTCGTAAGCATGTTTATGTTTTGCAATCGACATTGCCGTGTTGCTGCGTGCATCTCTATCCGGCTAAATTGCCGGTGTTATTGAGCCGTCAAAGTATGACGTCACCTTGGCGTCATCTCCTGCACTGGGTTCTTCGGGATCGTAGTGCGTTCGCAAACTATTTAAGCATTCATTTTTTTTCTTGCCCGACATTGTTGGCAGTATGTAAATTTATGTTAATGTGTTATGTTGTGGTATAAAAGTGATGCGCGATGTGTTCTCCCACTTCCGAGTTCTTCATGCTGCTTGTACGGAGCGGTTGCTATTTGAGCCAAAATGCATTAGTTAATTCTTAAATAAATTTAGTAACTTAAAGATGAAGATTTTATAATTCTGCTCTTACTGCTGTGGCATATTTGTCCTTAATTCCTTTAAATAAATTTTAACGTAACTTAATTAGTATGAGTATTTTATAATTCCACTGCTCTTTCACTTGCTGAACACGGTTATGGGCCACAAACATGCCCTACCTGCTTGTTTAGTTCCAGTATTAATGAAGTTTAAAAACTCGTTTAACGAGACATGCTGATGTTGCAACAAGTCATCGATACCTGCTCTGAACCAATGTATGCCTCTCTGGTGGTAATTCTCTTCGACAAAGGTGTTTGAGTCTTCAGATTTTTCCTAAAGAATTTTCAAGTGCTGTGATTTTTCAAGGTGTTTTTTGCTGAGCCGACGTTTAAGAAGGCGGGCCTTCTTCACTTCAGTGGTTGCAGTGTGTTTCATGAGTCTGCGACTCATCATCGGTTCATCGGTTCATTCATCGGTTATTGCTTCGAGCTGATGTCTGAGTATCCCTCCCTGGTGGTGTTTAATCGTCTTCGCCGAATGCTTCTACCGAGTGGCGTTTTCAAGCCCGTTGACTTTTGCTTTTCAAGTTTAAAGTGTTTTCCGTCCTTTTCTGATGCTGTACTGATCTTAAAGATGGTGGCCTTCTTCCCAGCTGTGGTTCCAGTGTTTCAAGTTTTCTGCTGAATAGTAGTGACTCTTCGGTGTGCATTAAATGTTTAATTGGGGACTTTTTTGAACTTTAGGACATTTTAATTATGGAAATTTAAATAAAAATTGATGCTTTGAAAGCGGACAACTACGACACTTGGTCTCGTAACGTGAAAGTTTCATTAATGCATAAAGATGCCTGGGAAATCGTCTGCGGCAAAGAAACAGCACCTGTAGCAGTTGACGATAAGGCTCCTGACCCTGCGGAGGTAAGGTTATTTAAAACTCGTAAAAATAAGGCTTTTAGTATTATTTATTTGAATTTAAGTGATGAATATAAGAGTTTAATTTGTGATGTGGATGATCCTAAACAAGCAGAGATTTAAAAAAATCATTTTCGTCCCGATTCAAGGGCACGAATTATTGGTTTAACCGATTTATTTTTCCAATGTCGTATTGAGCCTGGGGAAGGAATAGGTCTTTTTGGAGCTCGCTTCCAGAATATAGTAAATCAATTAGAGGATGCCGGGAAGAAACCAGATGAATGGCATCATGCTTTCCAATTAGAAAGCTTCCTCCCGAATTTTTGTGTATTGTTCAAGCAATTTACTGCTAGGAAGATGAAAATTTTAAACCTTCTAAAATATTAACAGAGCTCATTGCCGAAGAGGCGTGACTAAAACAAAGTCAGCAGGATGATTGTGTCGAAACTTATAATGCTGTTTCTTGTAAAAATATAAATATAAATGATAATTCTAAAAATAATTGTAATCAAAAGGAAAAGCGTAAATGTTTCAGATGTAGAAAAACCGGTCATTTAATGGCAAAATATAGAGTAAAATTACCCCAACAACGAAAAAATTTCAAAAATAAAAATTACAAGACAAATAGTCTTATAGAAGTTAGCAATAATGTAGAAAACTTAACTTCCAGTAAAATGGACTGGATTTTTTGATTCAGGGGCAAGTACCCATTTTTCTTGTAATAGAGAACTTTTTACTAAGTTTGAACCAATAAATAATACTACTATGACCGTTGCAGTAGATGGCATTTCATTTCCTGTTGAAGGAAAAGGAGAAGTCAGATTTTCTGTAAATAAGTCTCTTAGAGATGTTGTGTTAAAAAATGTGCTGTATTCTCCCCAACTTAGGAGGAATATAATATCTGGTTGTGAGTTAGATTTGGCGGGTTTTACTTTTGAAGGGGGAAAAGGAAAAATAGTAGTAAGAGATAATAAAGGGAAATTTCAATTTGCATCTTATTTAAAAAACGGACTCTATTTTATTTATCCAAAATATCCATACTTTAAAAATAAACCTGAAGCTTTAGTTATAAAAAGTAGTGATCCAAATTTTTGGCATAGAAAATTTGTCCATATTAACTTCAAACAAATAGTGGAAACTAGCAAGAAAAATTGTGTTCTGGGTTTACCTGAATTGAAGCACACTGAGCTATCATGTGAACCCTGTAAATTGTCCAAAAGCAAAACAGTATCTCATAAACCTTTATTAAAAATTAGATCGAGAAGACCATTAGAGTTATTACATATGGACCTTTGCGGCCCCCTCCCCCAGCCATCACGTGAAGGGCAAGTCTGGCAATTAATGCCTAAGCCTGAAAATGCAAAAATATTGGGAAATCGATGGGTTTTTACTACTAAAAGGGACTCTAAGAATAAAATTGTAGGTTTCAAAGCTCGTTTGGTAGCACAGGGCTTTCGCCAGCAAAAGGGCGGATCCTACGAAGAAATTTTTAGCCCGGTGGTAAATTTTACAATAATTTGAATTTTCTTTTGCATTTTTGTAGGTTTTTATAAATGGGAAAATTGTCAATTAGATATTAAGAATGCTTAGCTTATTTATATGATTCTCTCACCGAAATAATTTATATGTATCAGCCCACAGGTTTCGCTGATAAAGAAAAACCTAATCATGTATGTCTTATTAAAACGTGCTCTGTGTGGACTGCATCAGAGTGCACGAGAATGGTTTTTAGAAATACATGCTGTACTAGAGACTCTTAATTTCAAAGCTTTGTCATGGACTAATTGTGTTTATGTATATAAAAGTAAAGTAATTTTTTTTCTATTATTGTATGTTTATGTATTGTTGTTGTTGTATTGTATGTTGTTTTTTCTATTATTGCATATTTTTTTTCTATTATTGTATGTATTGTATTTTTTTCTATTATTGTATGTTCTATTATTGTATGTGTTGCTAAGTCAAACCCATAGCGATATAACGGAAGTAATTGAAAAAATAAAAGGTAAATTTGATGTAAAAGTAATAGGAGAAACTAGAAAGTTATTAGTTGTACAATTCGAAAGAGAGGAGAGTAATCTGGTTATACATCAAAACGAATATATAAGAAAAATTTGGGAAAGATTTAAAAATTTCATAGCTCCCACAACAACTTTACCCTTAGCAAAGGGTGTAATTCTTTCGAAACAGCAATGTCTCGAAACTGAAGAAGAAATAACTGAAATTAGTAAACTACCATACAGAAACATACTTGGATGTTTAGCTTATTTAGCTGGTCGTACAAGACCCGATATAACTTTTGCTGTAAACATATTATCACAATTTCAAAACAACCCAGGGAAAACCCATTGGGACTATCTTTTAAAACTTTTAGTTTACGTTAATGCTACGCGCAATTTAAAGTTAAACCTTTCAAAGATAAGTAACTTAGAAATAGAAGTTTTTTGTGACGCCGATTTTGCGTCATCTCGAGATGATAGGGTATCTATTGGTGGCATAATAGTTTTAATAGATAAATCACCCGTACATTGGAGATATTTTAAACAAAAGGGAGTATCACTATCATCAATAGAAAGTGAATTTATTTCTTTAACCGAAGCCAGTAAAGAATTAATGTGGATAACAAGAATTTTAGAAGAATGCAATGATAAACTTACAATTCCAATTAAAATAACCGAACGCTTTGGTGCGATAACATAGCTGCAATAAATTTCGCTAAATCTCCAGATTATCATTTAATATTAAGTCCAGATTATCATTTGATATTTGGCACATTTTTGTACTAATGCTTACAACATTAGAATTTTTAATGACCTTTATCGGTTATAAACTTTTGAAAGACTTTTTGATTATAAGAAAGTTTTGAAGTAAAGTGAGAAAATAATCCTTTCAAATTTGAAATGGACTCTTTTTGTATTGTCTTATGCACATTCATTTGAGTGCTAATTTTTTGAAAAATTAAGTTTTGTGAAAAAAAAGGATGAATGCTTTTAAATTAAGTTTTTTCCCAAGCTGGGAAACGTTAAGACATAGCCAGAGGCGGGCCAATTGTTAGGAAAAAAGAACTAAGTCTCGCTCTGTCTCCCGTTCGCGTGCTTTCGTAAGCATGTTTATGTTTTGCAATCGGCATTGCCGTGTTGCTGCGTGCATATCTATCCGGCTAAATTGCCGCGTGTGTTATTGAGCCGTCAAAATATGACGTCACCTTGGCGTCATCTCCTGCACTGGGTTCTTCAGGATCGTAGTGCGTTCGCAAACTATTTAAGCATTCATTTTTTTCTTGCCCGACATTGTCGGCAGTATGTAAATTTATGTTAATGTGTTATGTTGTGGTATAAAAGGTGATGCGCAATGCAGAGTTGCCAACTCTCCTGATTTAGGCAGGAGACTCCTGATTTTTCATTGATCTCCTGCCAACCTGATTTAAGATGCATTTCTCCTGATTTTTGATTATTTGTTCATTTTCTCCTGATTTTTATCATTCATCACATGAATAATGCGATTTTTTGAATTTGAAATCTTTTTCTAAGTTTTGTCGTGGCGAGGAACCTGTCTAAGCATTTTCCCTTTTCCTGCAAACAAACTAGTTCCAGGAACCCATGCATGTGTGACATCAAAAAGTTTGGTCTTCACTGACAAATGTATAATAGTGAAAGAAGTGCAGCTTCATGTTCTAAAGCATTGAAATTTCTTTTTCCATCACTCTTAAAAATGATTATTTTTCGTTTGACATTGTTTTGTTTAATCCTCAAATGCCTTAAGAGTAAAAATTGACCGCAATTTTTAACTTTCCAACTTAACATTTTTCATGTTGCTAAATTTTTTACAAGCTACTGACTATCTAATAGACATGACACAAAATTAATTTTTTTTTTTTTTTTTTTTTTTTTTTTTTTTTTTTTTTTTTTGTGGTCGAAAAATACTAATATCTGGCAACAAACAGCACCAAGATACTTTTTTTTCTCTCTCTCTCCAAAATGTAGTTTCAGATGATATAACCCTGATCTTTTAAAATTTAGTTTTTTAATCGAAAACAAGTCTCCTTATTTTTACAATAAAATCTCCTGATTTTTCACTTTGCCAGGTTGGCAACTCTGGCGATGTGTTCTTCCACTTCCGAGTTCTTCATGCTGCTTGTACGGAGCGGTTGCTCCTGGATTGTTGTTTTATGTTCAAATATGTGAGCAATTATGTCCTTAATTCCTTTTAAATAAATTTTAACGTAACTTAATTAGTATGAAGTATTTTTATAATTCCACTGCTCTTTCACTCTGCTGAACAATACCAACGACTGGGCTCTATTTGTTTTTAGTAGTTGCGTAGGTATTAACCATAAATGACTGTTAGAATACATACAGGTAGAAGAGGAGAAGCCTAGCCACGTCCAATTTACGATAATTTCTACGCTATCAGATGCTTTGTTCTTTTTTCTTTTTTTGCAGCGGGAAATCCCATGTCTTTTTTTTTTTTTATCATTGCAGCGGAAGGATTCACATTCCAGCTTAGCAAGGTCCAATTCCTGGCAACCTCTGTATAACCTCTGTATCGGTTGCGTGTTCGTTTTTTTTTCGTTGCAGCGGGAAGTCCCGTGTTCTTTTTTTTTTATCATTGCTGTGGGCGGATTCACATTCCTTCCTTTTACAATCTATATTTAAGGTAAATGGGCATTTCTCTTCCATTGCACGGGCAACCCCGGGTCACTCTGCTAGTATTAAAATTTATGTAAAAAATACATGTGATGCATATTCTACAGCTTACGAAATATTGTAACAATAGATTAAAGCTGTTGTGAATTAATAGTATTTAAATATATGTAAAATTATGTTGCATACTTTTATGTCGCATTTTTGGGACAATTTTCAATATAGGGGGTGAAAGATAAAATGCCATAGTCATTAAAACGTGTTTATATACTAGCGATGCAATGGACATCCGGCAAACATACTGCATCCAGCCAATATGCCAGATAATTGGCAGTAGCCGGTGGTCATTACGGCATTTAAGACAAGAGTGTAACTGCCCCAAATATGACCCACACTAATAGTTACTATCACGGCTTCACCTAAAATGGGCCAAGATATATTTTTATGCGGTAACCCATAAATTTAACGTGTGGTTCCAGCTCTTAAGGCAAGCTGTAACTGCCCGATAAAGGGCCAATACTTGTTAAGGCATACACTTAATACACCCTTTAAAAATATTGAATCGCTCTACCATCACAGTTAAGGCAAGAGTGGCTATTGTGTCGTAACCACCGAGGTGCCTTTTCAGTTTCTATTTAGGCAATTCGAAACTTTCAGGTACATTGGAGGCTCTGGAGGTAGTTAAGGCTAGCCTTAATAATATATTAAAACACCCACCTATGGCAGAGGTATACGAGACATAAGTGAAGGCAATTTCTTATAAGCCCTTAAAAGGGCCGCACTCAAGGCTCCTTAAACTTGTCGGTGATCACTTTATTAATGGTGCCATAAAGGCAGCATACAAGTGGCCCATAAGAGATACTTAAGGCTTGCCAGCAGTGGCCACAAGTGGTCCTTAATGCTTGTGTTTGCTGGGCCCAACAAACTACTGATTTTTTGTAGCGCACTACATACTACACAACTTTTTTTTTAAAGTAGCACGCTACACTACAAACTATTAAAAAAAAAGTGGCGACTACTGTAGTTTCGGTACTTCCCAGCCCTGGGTATGAATATATGGATAACGTGATATTGACAAACATGATGTAGAATTACACCAATTTTATGTCAATTTAAAAAGTATATGAAGTAAATAACTCAGTGTTGCACAATGTTAACGATTTTCAAATAGTCAGATATTTTAGACAACAGGAGTTTAGAATTAGCGATTATTCGTTTTTCCAAAGCAGAATAACTAATTGTAACTGATTTAAAAATCGCCATCTTGGCATTAGGTACGATCTGGCAAAATTTTTATCTCTCCAAGCAGGGTGAATCTAAACCGCGAGTTCCAAAATGTTAGAATCTTGAAAATGAAAGATAATTAAAATGCAGATTATTTTAAAGCCGGTTAGGTTCAACTTGGGTATTATCTACCAGCAGAAATATTTGGCGGCGTTAAGTATGCCATTGTAGCAGTTATAGTAATGAGTGGATATTTGCCAGCGGGACGAGATGATATATTTCGTGGTGCTAAAAACAACAATCTACAAAGGATTATGTATATGAATATATGGATGACGGTTTACTCAGTAATCTTACATGAGCAGTAATTATTGGTTATGAGCGTGTGCAAATCGCCAAATAACGAAAAGTCGCCATTCGTGGCAAGCTATCCTATATAATCCGTAGATTTTATCAAAGAAAGCATACGAAGTACTGTTTTCTTAAAACAAATTATTAAGTATACATATCCATAGGTGGCCAAATTATGAAAAATCGCCATGGGTGGCAAAAATGCAAGGTGTCCCATAGGTTTTACATAGTAATTAAAAATACAGTGGAGACAGATGTTCTGATTTTATTACGCTTTAGCTCCTAATTAATATAACTTTTGACAACATTAAATATCATTGGCAATGATGGCAACATTAAATATCATTGTGTTTCTGAGGAGTGCAAATAATTTTTCCAGCGATTATATGCGAAGTCCGCACTCCAGGTGGAGTATAGCTCAGGACCCATATAACACGGAAAGTATCTACCGTGTTATAGGGGGGTCTATTGTAGTGTAAAGTTTAAATTCTTATGTACCAATGAACAATCAACCAGGCAGTGTTTAGCTCGGTAACATTCTATCTGATCATATCTTTGGGTTTTTGTTTGTTGAAATTGTGCCTTTTTTATGAATAATTTGGGGTCAAATGCCTCTTACGAAAAATGAGCGTAGTGAGTCTAAGGGCCTTGGCCCCTAGTACTTTTAAAATATTCAAAAATATCCACTTTTTATTCACAAATTGTGTACAATCTATATGTTTTTGCAAAAAATGTGCAGACTTTCTCTAGCTGGGTAGGTGGTATAATTTTCGACTATTTATTTAAAAAACTGTACTGAGTTCGATAGCTATATAGTTATATTGCAATGAAATTAATTTGATAATGTGGAGAGTGTTAATAATTATAATCTGTAAATTATTTGAATTTTAAGTGTTATGCTAAAGAGCATTTGAATTTGAATTATAAATCCGTCACTCATTACAAATAAACAGGATTACTGTTCATTACAACGTAACTACATAATTATTAATAATTAATAAATTCACATACATAATTATTGGTTAAATCGAACAATATCCAACACGTTGAAAAAAATGTGTATTGCTGATGCCATACGCATATACTACCAGCTGTGTCACGTTGCGGCCTGTGCGTGTACTCCCGTTCTCTTTTTATATTTTAAATGTGCACACAAATCGAGAGCGAAATTTGAAATGTACCTAATTAAATTAAAAGATAAAAAAATTCCAATGCTAACCCAGTGAAAAGTGCGTTTAAATGTGTAGAAACATACAAAAATATATATAAATTGTGAGAATTTCATAAATAAATGTACGCTCCGCTTTGCAGCCTTAAACACATTAAAAAAAATATTTACAATGAATTTAAATGTATGAAAATGTGGATGAAATTCATAAATGTTTATTTTTTGTTAACATAAATACAATAATGTGGGAAACCTGTTTAATTGCTTTAACTTTAGAAAGCTTGACAAGAAGTTTTCTCTCCTGACGTGCCCTACAACTGACTGTGGTTTTTTTTTTTTTTTTTTTTTTTTTTTTTTTTTGCTTGCTGTGTAAAAGTTTTCAGGATTAACCAAGAACGTGTTGTAGGTGTACTGGAAAGTAAAATAGTTTGTTTACGTTAAATTCAAACAAATGTATTTTTAACAACTTTCGTGACAAAGCTATGTGCCTCAGTCATGTTATACAGTCAAACTTCGTTAGTAAGTCAGGAGGATAAGACATCAATCCACGTATTACGTCACCTTTCAGAGGTCCCGACCTTTTCAATACGCCTTTTCACATATTGTACACGGCTTATTGCACCGCTTTTTTTTTTCAATGACACCCCTTAAGATGTCACTTTTAAAAGTGCAATATACAAACTCGATCGCATTTCTTTGTCAAGGTTACCTGCCGAAAGCACTTCTTGAGCAATGCTTTCAGTCTTTTCTCGTACACAGATTGCTTTCTTATCAACAAATTTTAGGAATTCATTCAGGACTATTCTTCATTTCCACTTCCATATGATGGCAGAGTAGGCGATGTCAGACATCGCTGCTGCTCTCACCGAAACCAATTACGTGGTCTCGTCTTGCGATCAGATATCTTGCCTCGCAAAAGCGCGAGACCGCAAGAACTGTCATTCCGTCTCGAGTCTATCCCTGAACATAACATTATATTTATTGGAGTCGTGCAACTAAAAGATTAAAGATATATTTCAATTCAGATAATTCGCATCTATTTTTGATTGCTAATTTGCTTCTTTCTTTTATTGCAGATAGGAAGTTTTCATCAGCCTTTCCTTTGTATCACCAGTTTTGTTGTACTCACAGTAAGTCTGGTATTTTCATGGTTTATCAAAATGGTTATAGAAGTTATTCCTGTTTAAGATGCTGCAGTATTTTTGTTATGAAGTGGCTTATGCACCACTTATACGTTCACTCTCTAGTGTAGCTAGTTACATTTCCAATATTGAAACACTTTTCGTGTACGTTCGTATTTAGGATAATGAAAAACTCTTGTGCAAATCATAGTTGCATCATCAAAAATTTCCATTCAACAGCTGGATAAACCTTAATTAATATGTCTAAAAAACATTTTTTTTTTCTTTCGTTTCCAGTGCAACTTGATTTCAGTGATTATTTCAGAATGGAAGAAGAAAATTGTTAGAACGAAATAGTATCCTCTGAAGAGCTGAATGTAAAAAGTCTTCGTCTGCATCTAGTAAAGAAGCACCATCTGTCCAGTGCATGCCAAAAAAACAGTTTCTAGTAAAGCATATTTAGATATCCATGCCTGTACCCATACCTTATTATTGCAACATGAAGCCTTATTATTGCAACATGTGACCAAAAGCATTTACTCGGCAAAAAAAAAAAAAAAAAAAAAAAACTTGAATGATCACCTTTGAGTTAACATGAAAGAAAAGCTCTATATTTGCAAAGTGTGTTATAAAAGATTTTCCGGGAAGTATCACTTGAATCGGCACTTAACAATTCATACTGGGGAAAAGCGTTATACTTGTGATGTGTGTCAGAGAGCATTCACTAAGCGGCATTATTTGAATGCGCATTTACGCATTCACACAGGGGAGAAGCCCTATGCTTGCGATGTGTGTCAAAAAGCATTCACTCAGCGGAGTAGCTTGATTCAGCATTTACGCATTCACACCGGGGAGAAGCCCTATGCTTGCGATGTGTGCCAAAAAGCATTCACTCAGCAGAGTAGCTTGAATGAGCATTTACGCATTCACACAGGGGAGAAGCCCTATGCCTGCGATGTGTGTCAGAAAGCATTCACTACGCTGAGTCATTTGAAAGATCATTTGCGCATTCACACGGGAGAAAAGCCTTATATTTGCGAGGTGTGCCAAAAAGCATTTACTACTCTGTATGGCTTGAACACACATCTCTCTATTCACAAGAGAGAATCTGTTTGCAATGTGTGTCGAAAAGCATTCACTAATGCAGGTCAATTGAATTTCCATCTCCGTACTCACACGGCACAGAAGCCCTATGGTTGCGATGTATGTAAAAATGCATTTACTTCTCAGAATAAATTGAATCGGCACCTCCGCGTTCACACGGACGAGAAGCCCTGTGTGTCAGAAACCATTCTCTCGGAAATATAACTTGAATATTCACCTCTGTAGTCACACGAGAGAGAAGCTTCCGAAGTGTGTCGGAAAGCATTAACTCGGAAGACTGACTTGAATAAACATCTCCACTTTCACACGGAAGAGAAACAATATATTTGTGATGTCTGTCAAAAAGCATTCACTCAGCAGAGTCACTTGAATGAGCATTTACGCATTCATACATGGGAGAAGCTCTATGCTTGCGATGTGTGTGAAAAAGCATTTGCTAAACGGAGTCATTTGAAAGATCATTTGCGCATTCACACGGGAGAAAAGCCGTATATTTGCGATTTGTGCCAAAAAACATTTACTCAACAGAATAGCTTGAACAGACATCTCCGCATTCACAAGAGAGAATATGTTTGCAATGTGTGTCGAAAAGCATTCACTAATGCAGGTCACTTGAATTTACATCTTCATACTCACACAGGAGAAGACTCATGTTTGTGATGTGTGTGGGAAAGCTTTCACTGTGAAGCGTAACTTGAATTATCTTCTCCGCATTCACATACGAGAGAAGCCCTTTAATTGCGATGCGTGTCAGAAAGCATTCACTCATGAGAGTTACGTGAATCAGCTTTTCTGCATCGACACAGTCGAACGGCAACATATTACCAGTGTGTGACTAAAAGTATTGACTTGAACAAACATGTGTGATTTCACGGGAGAGAATCCGAGTGTTTATGCGATGTATGTTAAAAAATACAGTGTACAGAGTTCCTTGAATCAACACGTCTGCTTTCATGCGGGATGGAAGCCATATGTTTGCAGTGTTTGTGGTAAAGCATTTACTCAGAAGAATATTTTGAATAAACACCTCCATACACACAGTTAAGAGAAGCTCCATGTTTACAAGGTGTGTCAAAGCGTTCATTAAACAGTTCGAGTCGAAACTACAATGCTGCTTCCACTCAGTGAAAAGCCCTTTAAAAAGAAAGTTTGTGAAAATAATTTTATTAAATCTTAAAAGAATTTGTGATATTTCGGTAACAAAGTACACAATGTAAAAAAAAACCAAAACTAAAATTATTAACTTTTTCATGAGATTTACCAATTATGCTCCACCTCATTTCATGGTTGATGTACCAATTCTTACCAATAATGCTTCACCTTGCTCCGCCTTTCACTTCTTTATGGGAGCGCTATTTGTATTACTCAATATGTGGATCTCACTTTTATACTTTGTATTCTTGTAAAAAAAAGAAAACCAGAAAATGTGTTGTACGGTAGCTTTTCATTAGAAATTAAAATGTTCCCAATAAATGTGTAGTTTTGTATGGTTGTATATCTTGTAAAACTTTTTTAATATTAAAAAAAAAAAAAAAAAGCTGTGGTGCAGTGCAGATTCAACTGAACTGAGGTTAACATTGACTACGAACTGTTGACACTAGCCACCATATCTAAATTCATCACCACCTTGCTCATGGGTAAATGGCATAGCTAATCATGCGAAGTGTTCTAAATACATTACATAATTTCACTACGTTCACATAACATAATTTCACTTGCATTGTCCGATCTCCCTCTATCATGAACATCCCCCATAATCTGAACACTTTTCGCGGTTCCTTTTGTGTTCGGAATAGGGAAGAGTCCACTGCATTGGTGATGTGCGCTTGTATAGACCTGATGCGGATAAATATCTACTAGCAGTGAATTTATAAATGGGTATTCACCTCTCACTATAAATACCCAAAATCAGGTTATTTGTGATTTTCAGTTCCTTTTTGAGTTTATGACCAGGACCTGAGTTAGAAAGTCGGTTGTTTAGAGCGAATGTCTCCATCAGGAGTCCCCGTTACCGCTGGGGTGCAAAAATGTATTCTTAACCCCTTGGATACATTTGACGACTAAGTTGCGTCACGTACTTCTTTGCCCAAGTAACGTATAACGAGTGTGTTTCGTCAGCTAAAGTAGCACAAAATTAAGGATGCACATTCTTGTTCATGACAAGAGATTTGCAACAGTTGTAGGAGGAGTCCGGCAAGGGTTGCGAATTCACCCTCTTTGTGAATAGATCTGGCCACGGATATAGCATAGCTTCAATGCACAAATGCCATGTAGTGGTAGTCAACTCGAGAGATGGCAACGGGTGTACTCAGGGGCGTAGCCAGAAATCTTTCATGGGGGGAGTTACGACTACTGCAACTTGCATATATGTGTGTCATAAAGGAGTGAAGAATAGACATTTTGTGTGGCAAAAAATTCCTCATGGGGGGTTATGACCCCCTAAACCTCCCCCCTTGGCTACGCCCCTGGGTGTACTCTTTCGTCTTTACATCATACTACATCAGAGCTGCCAAGTCTCCGGCTTTTTCCGGGAGATTTCCCACCACAATTTTTAAACAGTTTTATTTTGCATCAAATATTTGGACTTATCTTAAGCATAAATTTGTAAGTAAAAATTAGTGGTGGGAAATCTCCCGAAAAAAGCCGGAGACTTGACAGCTCTGCTACATAAAATTGTTATTCTGTGTAGATATGAAAATAGTTCCTCGTTAAAGGATTAAAAGTCCAGTAAACACAAATTTTATTGGTTCTAGAAATTCGTTGAACGATCTTCAATATACGACTCTGAAATTATCAAGCAAACAAAGAATTCCAAGAATAAATTCTCCAAGTACTACAACAACATACAGCTCCTCCGAGTACGCGCTGGTAAACAAACGTATCACCTAGGCAATGAAACTGAAGTCCTCATTAAACTCGAAAGAAACAGACCTCTAATTACACCTGTTCCAGTTTTCACACGAAAATCAGTGGCACGGGTTGATGAGTTCACTAACAGAAGCCTGTGTGTTACTTAACGGAAAACAAGACTCTCCTTGTGTTCGTTAACTCATCCACTCGCGTCCCTAGCTTTCGTGCAAAAAAGGACATAGCCTGTGATTAGTAATTTCAGTTTCTTTCGACTTCACGAATGACTCCAATTTGTTCAGTCTCGTTGCCTAGGTATTGTGTTTGTTTATCAAAGTCCTGTCAGAATGAAAAGAACTGTAAATAAACAATCCAAAATTGAATTGACTGTCTCCTTCCTCTCTCACTTGATTCAGCTTATAAACTAAGTGTACTCAGTTGATTTTAAGAACAACCACCGTCTTGAGAACAACTGTCAATCGATTTATGTTAAAAATCGAGTCTTTAAGGACCACTTAAACCATTTATGCCTAGCGTCCCTTTTTTGGGACGGCATTTTCGCTATTAGCCGAAAACATTATTTATTTTTCCTAGCCTTTATTCATGAGTATTGAGCCTCAACTCCGCACAATATTTTAACATGACCAAGTAGAATGTTGATATTTCGATTTTTATGCAAAATGATTTTAAAATAAATAATTCCTTATTCAAGAAGTTGACATCAGAAATATATCTATTATTTCTGTTATCAGTAAAAATCGAAGAAAGTCGCAAAAATATCCAGGCACAAATGGGTTAAGCTAGTAGACCAAGTTTCACCGGTTGATTGCTTAGGAATATACCCTTTGGTTGGAGAAATTTGGTTTTTATCGGAAGGATAATAGAGATATGAATCCAAGCACATGGCATTAGGCGAAATAAGTAACTGCGTTGGTCTAAGTATCTCGGAACCTTTTGTTGGTTTCTGTTAAAATAACAGTTAAAGATGCACTATTTTAGGGATTAAAAAGTAAAGATGCACATTTATATGTTACAATAGTTCTAAATACAAAATATCATAGCATTTTGCAGTTAAGTTTTACGATTATGCCAAATACATAATTGTTCTTGGCGCTAACTTTGGCGACATTACTTCTTTAAAATTGCAACTGTTACCATAGAATAACAGTCATATTGCAATGTGGTTTAAGCAATATGGCAGTTTCGGCTTCCCTATCAGAGAGTTAATGCCGTCTCCTTGTAATCATATCTCTGTTTGAAGGATATGAATTGTTCAAATATTATGCTGTAAAAATAGTACTTCGAAATAAATATGAACATGTACTTAAGAACAAGTGAGATGAAAGCCAGGAGCCATAGATCTCGGTAAGCTCTCTGAATCAAAACAAATTAATAAATTAAGAACTGAAAATGAAGTACATTTATTGCTGGAAACTGTTGCTGTCATCCCAGCAAACACACACCTGCTGGCGGAGTACCTTGCCAGTGCCTTTCTGCCTTTACGTCCAGTACCGGCCCGGCACTGCAAAAAGTAACTGAATCGTACCAAAAGTGGTCGCCCGAGAAGTACCTTGCCAGAAGCCCGGGAAGGCAACGGCACTTTGCTGGCATACTGCATGTGCCGGCCGTTACTCACAATAAAGGCACTGGCCCATTAAGTTTATAATGCCCAAAATGAAACGGCCGGGTGCCGGCTATTATTAAAAATAAAGGCACTGGCCTGGTACCTTAACAGTGACTACAATGTAATGGCACGGTACCGGATTAGTGCCTGTTTACAGTAATGCTGCCATAATTAAAATACGAGCCAGTGACGGATGCGGGGTAGGGGGCTTATTCATCAACCCCCACCCCCACCCCTCAAAAAAATGAAAGATAAAAAACAGCAAAATCTGTTGGTCAATCGTTTGCAAATTATGTGCGCCTATCATTAGTGAATTGTGTGCAGTTTTCATAAACTGCAATTTTCTTACAAATTTGTAGTCGCAAAAGATTTTTTTTTGTGTGTGTGAGAGAGGCGTTAACACATTTCAGAACCAACATAAAATCATTTATAAACAGTTTAATTTCAATATATCAGATTTGATAATGAGTGATAATACTTTATGGTTGATATATATGTGTGTGTGTGTGTATGTACTAATCAAAATCTTACAGGAAGTAATAATAAATAAAATTGTACTATGATTACACACATAACTTTAGGGTAACATTTTGCTTAATTGTACATTTTGTTTAGATCAAATTATTTTTTAAATCTTAGCTATTCTGAAAAGAAATTTTCTGTATCTATATCTGTTGTATACTGCATGATTCAAATTTTATGGAAGAAAGTACTTTTATACACTAAAATAAGTATCATTAGTAGTAACATCACTGACTTTAAAAAAGTCACCAGTTTAGTAGCTATTTTCTCAATTTTAGTTCCCAAAATAGTAACATTTTTGAATGATTTTGTAGTTAAGAAATAAACATGCTTAATTTAGCTTCATTTAAGAAGGATTGAATAAAATGATAAATTTAAAAACTTCATATATATATAACAGAACATATAATACATTTATTTTTATAGCACGATTAAAAAACAGATAAGAATGTTTGCTGAAAGCTCAGTAGCAGCTTAAAAAAAAAAAAAAAGGGAGTTGATAAAAACCAACACCAGATTTTCAAATGAGTCGCCTGGAGTATGGTACAAGTAGCCAAAACTTGAAAATAGTATGAAATTGCGTTTTTTGGTTGAAAAAGTCGCCTAATCTTTAAATTAGTTGCTAAATTCACCGGTGGATATCGTGTGTACATAAAAACAGTAAAAGTAAAAATTTACCTGTAATATTTTCCAGACTGTTTAAAAAATGTAAAATCCAATGAAATGTAAAACTTCCAATTGAAATCCATAACCAGCAAGATATCACTGCAGAAGCAAATCTTATTATAATTATTATTGCTCCTAACAGAGATATCTTACTAGTCAGTAATAACCTTCTCGAAAGTCTGCAACAACCGGAAAAACTGTATCCTAAAAAGCATATTTCATAACTGGTTTCCCGCTCAACGTTTCAAGATTTGAAAAACGAAATGAAACATCAAGACTGCCGATTTTATGCGACCTACCAAAAATAAGAACTGGAGCTAAAGTGATGTTCTCACGGAGTGAAACAAAAAGCCTTAACTTACAAACTTGGCAGTGCAGCGCTAACAAAAATATGCCAATATACAAAAATAGGCGAACGCAACCACGGCGGTTAAGAATAAATCAATGTATTTAATTTAGTAAACAAAAACAATTAGGCGCAGAAATTTAAAAGGGTTACCAAAACGTGTCAGTGAAGAATAACTCGATCATGACATCTCTGGGAGACATAAGTAAACAAAGCAAAAATTAACAGCTTCGCCCAAAGAGAGCAGCTGCAAAAGAAATTCTTTTTAATATACAGAATAAGAATTAGCAAAGCTGCGGTCATAAACCACAAAGAGAGAAACAGATTGAAAGAAATAATATGTAAATACTGGTTCATTGCTTGCTGAATTTCTAACAAAATATCTGCAGGAGCTCTAATTTGTTTTATTGTAAATTTGAGCATTAATTACCTAATTTGTATTTAAAAATTAAGTAATCTTTTGTTTTACCACTGCTATATTTAATTTAATAAAAAATGCCAATAGAAGCAATTATGTAGGCTGTTAAAATTTTTAATTTAATCTAAAATTCTCTGAAGAAAAAAAGACTACAGGAGCTGAGCTCTCATGCAAAACCCTGACTGGTCTTCGTGTAATACTCTCTAACATATTTCTGCACCCTAATTCGGTAGATTTTAAAAGGGGCTTAACGTAGAAAAAAGTCTCCAAATATGTTTTTCAGGAAAAGTTTAGCAAAATTGTAAAAAATTAATATAAATTATAAAAATGTTAAGATTAAAATTCATAATTCTGTACAAAGTGGGAGTTATATACTGTCACATACTTACAAAGTGGAGGTTCCACTGTCTGTGTAGTAAACATTTTTATAGCATACTGAACTCGTTTGTATTATTTCAGTTTTTAGTACTAAAATATTTGAAGGCACAATATGAACTTCTCTCCTTACATCCCCCCCCTCAAAAAAAAAAAAAAAAAAAAAAAAAAAATCTTTGCAGTGACCCTGCCTTTGGGTGCCCGGAACTTATATCCCCTAACACTTCTACACCGTATGAATGTGAAACAATATTATTTAATTAAAATAACGAAATTTTATGCCAACACTACGAAATATATACAGGCCCATTACTGCCAAATAGTGCTGGCCCGGTACATTTTAAGCAGTACCACGCCGTTAACTTTTTTGTGCATGTCATAGACACATGGCAGTTCGCCGTTACTAGTTATGTACCGGCGCATATGCACTTTTCAGGCACTGGTACTCCAGTGACTTCCAGACGATGGCAATCTACCTTGCTTCCGGTATACGGCACTTCGCCAGCACGACGGGTACCCGGCCGTCATTTTGCGGGCAGTTGTGTGTTTGCTGGAATAACCTACAAGAAGTTGTGGAAACTTCCAATACAGCCAGTTTTAGATGGAATATGATTTTGGGATCCCGGTGGGTACCCGTTCCACGTCGCATTCTTAAACTTTCAGCCAGTGCCACTGGCGCAACTAGTTTTAGTTGTGGAGCTCTTAAAAGCTCAGTTTTTAAACTGAAACCTCTTGGATCAATACAGGTCTTCCCAACTGTAGCTCATGCCTCAAAACTAGAGAATGCTTTCGAAGCGACGCGACGTAAATAAGTCGTGAATAGCGTTACATTTATTTTTGAAGTCAAAACTTCTTTCTGCGCGTTGGGCACTTTTGGGATGGAGAAAAAGTATTCAATTGGCGTGACCGTCACACTGAGATACATGAGGTGGAAAGGTGAATTGTTGAAAAAAAACTTCAACAATGCACTTTAAACCGCGATTATTCATTGACTTAACGATTATTCGTTTTTCCAAAACAGAATAACTAATTGTAACTGATTTAAAAAACTCCACCTTGGCATTAGGTACGATCTGGCAAAATGGTATCTCTCCAAGCAGGGTGAGTCTAAACCGCGAGTTCCAAAATGTTAAAACCTTGAAAATGAAAATTAATTAAAATGCAGATTATTTTAAAGCCAGTTAGGTTCAGCTTGGGTATTAGCTACCAGTAGAAATATTTGGCGGCGTTATAAGTATGCCATTATAGCAAATACAGTAATGATTGGATATTTGCCAGCGCGACGAGATGATATATTTCGTGGTGCTAAATACGCCAATCTGCAAAGGATATGTATATGAATATATTGATAACGTGAAATTGACAAACATGAAGTAGAATTACACCAATTTTACGCCAAATTAAAAAGTATGTGAAATAAATGACTCGAAGTGTGTTACACAAAGTTGACGATTTTAAAATAGAATGTTATTTTAGACAACAGGAGTTTAGAATTAGCGATTATTCGCTTTTCCAAAGCAGAATAACTAATTTTAACTGCTCTAAAAAGCGCCATCTTATTATTACGTACGGTCTGGCTAAATGGTGTCTCTTCAAGCAGGGTGAATCTAAACCGCGAGTTCTAAAATGTTAGAACCCAGTATCTTGAAAATGAAAAATAATTAAAATTCAGATTATTTTAAAGCCGGTTAGGTACAGCTTGGCTATTTGCTACCAGTAGAAATATTTGACGGCTTTTAACTATGCCATTGTAGCAGTTATAGTAATGACTGGATATTTGCCAGCGCGACGAGATGATATATTTCGTGGTACTAAAAACGGCAATCTGCAAGGGATTATGTATATGGATGATGGTTTTCCTCTAACCTTACATGAGCAGTAATTATTGGTTATGAGCATGTGCAAATAGCCACATAACGAAAAGTCGCCATTCGTGGCAAGCTCCGCACTCCAGATGAAGTAAAGCTCAGGACCCGTATAACACGAAAGGTATCTACCATGTTATGGGGGGAGGGTCTACTGTAGTGTAAATTTTAAATTCTTATGTACCAATGAACAATCAAGAACCAAGCAATGTGTAGCTCAGTAACATTCTATCTGATCATATCTTTGGGTTCTTTTTTTGTTGAAATTATGCCTCTTTTAGGAATAAGCCTTATTAGAGGCCGAATGCCTCATTCGAAAAACGAGCGTAGCGAGTCTCGAGGCCTTTACCCCTAGTACTTTTAAAATATTCGAAAACATCCACGTTTTATGCACAAATTGTGTACAATCTGTATGTTTTTGCAAAAAAATGTGGACTTTTTCTAGCTGGGTAGGTGTTATAATTTTCGACTATTTATTTAAAAAACTGAGTTTGGGTATCTATTTAGCTATAGTGCAATGAAATTAATTTGATAATGTGGAGAGTGTTAATAATTATAATCTGTAAATTATTTGAATTGTAAGTGTTATGCTCAAGAGCATTTGAATTTTAATTATAAATCCATCATTCATTACAAAGGATTACTGTTCATTACAATGTAAGTAGGCGCGTAGCCAGGAAAATTTTTCGGGGGGGGGGGATATGAACTTATATGTGTATAAATAGACGGAATTTTATCACTAATCCAAAAATTTCGGGGGGGGATATATCCCGATATACCCCCCCCCCCTGGCTACGCCCCTGAATGTAAGTACATAGTTACTGATTAAATCGAAAAATATCCAACACGTGGAGAAAAATGTGTATCGCTGTTGTATACCATATGTGATGTATACCATAATGATGTGTAACCATTGTCTCATGTTGCGACCTCTGCGCGCATTCCTGTTCTCTTTTTATATTTTAAATGTGCACACAAATCGAGCGCGAAATTTGAAATGTAATTAAATGAAAAGATAAAAAATTCCGAATGCTAACCCAGTGAAAATTGCGTTTAAATGTGTACAAACGTACAAAAATGTGTGAAACTGAGAATTTCATACATAAATGTGGACTATCCTTACAGCCTTAAACACACTTAAAAAACTATTTAAAATGTATTAAAATGTGAATAAACGTTCATAAATGTTTATTTTTGGTTAACATAAATACAATAATGTGGGAAAACCTGTTTGATTGCTTTAATTTTAGAAAGCTTGACAAGAAGTTTTCTCTTCTGACGTGCAGTACTACAACTGACTGTTTTTTTTTGGGGGGGCTGTGTAAAAGTTTTCAGGATTAACCAAGAACGTGTTGTACGTGTACTGGAAAGTAAAATAGTTTCTACGTTAAATTCAAACAAATGTATTTTTAACAACTTTAGTGACAAAGCTATGTGCCTCAGTCATGTTATACAGTGAAAATTCGTTAGTAAGTCAGGAGGATAAGATATCAATCCACATATTACATCACCTTTCAGAGGTCCTGACCTTTTCAATACGCCTTTTCACACATTGTACTCGGCTTATTGCATTGCTTTTTTTTTTTTTTCAATCACACCCCTTAAGATGTCACTTTTAAAAGTGCAATATACAAACTTGATCGCATTTCTTTGTCAAGGTTACATGCCGAAAGCACTTGTTGAGCAATGCTTTCAGTCTTTTCTCGTACAAAGATTGCTTTCTTATCAACAAATTTTAGGAATTCATTCAAGACTATTCTTCATTACCACTTCCATATGATGGCAGATTAGGCGATGTCAGACATCGCTGCTGCTCTCACCGAAAACGATTACGTGGTCTCATCTTGCGATCAGATATCTTGCCTCGCAAAAGCGCGAGACCACAAGAACTGTCATTCCGTCTCGGGTCTATCCCTGAACATAACATTATATTTATTGGAGTCGTGCAACTAAAACATTAAAGATATATTTCAATTCAGATAATTCGCATCTATTTTTGATTACTAATTTTCTCCTTTCTTTTATTGCAGATAGTAAGTTTTCATCCGCTTTTCCTTTGTACCACCAGTTTTGTTGTACTCACAGTAAGTCTAGTATTTTCATGGTTTATCAAAATGGTTATATAGAAGCTATTCCTGTTTGAGAGGCTGCAGTATTTTTGTTATGAAGTGGCGCATGCACCATTTATACGTTCACGCTCTAGTGTAGCTAGTTACATTTCCAATATTGAAACACTTTTCGTGTACGTTCGTATTCAGGATAATGAAAAACTCTTGTGCAAATCATAGTTGCATCATCAAAAATTTCCATTCAACAGCTGGATAAAAATTAATTAGTATGTCTTAAAATCAATTTTTTTTCCTTTTCGTTTCCACTGCAACTTAATTTCAGTGACTATTTCACAATGGAAGAAGAAACTTGTTAGAATGAAATAGTATCCTCTGAAGAACTGAATGTAAAAAGTCTTCGTCCACATCTAGTAAAGAAGCACTATCTGTCCAGTGCATGCCAAAAAATCAGTTTCTAGTAAAGCATATTTAGATATCCATGCCTGTACCCATACCTTATTATTGCAACATGAAGCCTTATTAATGCAACATGTGACAAAAAGCATTTACTCGGCAAAAAAACAAACAAACTTGAATGATCACCTTTGAGTTAACATGGAAGAAAAGCTCTATATTTGCAAAGTGTGTTATAAAAGATTTTCCTGGAAGTGTCACTTGAATCGGCACTCAAGAATTCATACTGGGGAGAAGCGTTATACTTGTGATTTGTGTCAGAAAGCATTCACTCAGCGGAATTCTTTGATTGAGCATTTACGCATTCACACAGGGGAGAAGCCCTATGCTTGCGATGTGTGTCAAAAAGCATTCACTCTGCGCTGTCACTTGATTCAGCATTTACGCATTCACACCGGGGAGAAGCCCTATGCTTGCAATGTGTGCCAAAAAGCATTCACTCAGCAGAGTAACTTGAATGAGCATTTACGCATTCACACAGGGGAGAAGCCCTATGCTTGCGATGAGTGTCGGAAAGCATTCACTACGCGGAGTCATTGGAAAGAGCATTTGCGCATTCACACGGGAGAAAAGCCGTATATTTGCGATGTGTGCCAAAAAGCATTTACTACACTGTATGGCTTGAACACACATCTCTCTATTCACAGCATTCACAAGAGAGAATATGTTTGCAATGTTTGCCGAAAAGTATTCACTAATGCAGGTCACTTGAATTTCCATTTCCGTACTCACACAGTACAGAAGCCCTATGGTTGCGATGTATGTAAAAATGCATTTACTTCTCAGAATAAATTGAATCGGCACCTCCGCGTTCACGCGGACGAGAAGCCCTGTGTGTCAGAAACCATTCTCTCGGAAATATAACTTGAATATTCACCTCTGTAGTCACACGAGAGAGAAGCTTCCGATGTGTGTCAGAAAGCATTAACTCGGAAGACTGACTTGAATAAACATCTCCACTTATACACGGAAGAGAAACAATATATTTGTGATGTGTGTCGAAAAGCATTCACTCATCAGAGTCACTTGAATGAGCACTTACGCATTCATACATGGGAGAAGCTCTATGCTTGCGATGTGTGTGAAAAAGCATTCGCTAAACGGAATCATTTGAAAGATCATTTGCGCATTCACACGGGAGAAAAGCCGTATATTTGCGATTTGTGCCAAAAAGCATTTACTCAACAGAATAGCTTGAACAGACATCTCTGCATTCACAAGAGAGAATATGTTTGCAATGTGTGTCGAAAAGCATTCACTAATGCAGGTCACTTGAATTTACATCTCCATGCTCACAGAGGAGAAGACTAATGTTTGTGATGTGTGTGGGGAAGCTTTCACTGTGAAACGTAGCTTGAATCATATTCTCCGCATTCACATACGAGAGAAGCCCTTTAATGAGGTTTATCGGTGTGACGACATTTTTCCACCAACACGTGACCTTTCGGCTGTGTTGATGAGTAACTCTGTAATCAGATTGGCTGAAGTATATATTTTCCATCGACACGTGACTGAACCCAGCCAGCCACGATACATCGAATTAACGTCGCCGTCAACGTATTTTCGACGTAATCATCGACGTTAAAAATCCTTGGATATGTCCACCTGTTTGCCCGTCGAGCGCTGAACTTCTCGACGGCGTATTACCCGCGAGGGGTGACCGTGAGAGATAACAATCTCGCTTAACTACGGCGTAAGAATGGAAAAGGGTGACCGCCAGGAAGAGAAAATCCCCGATATTGGTCGAACACTCGTCGCTATAACGGCGAAGGGAGACAGATTCTCGAAATTCGTTTATAAAATTCAGCTCATAGTGGTTGATTTTATAGCCTCGTCTCAGTATAAGTTTTAATATGTCAGCACTTTTTAATGGTAATCAGTGGAAAGATATCTTTTTGTAGTCATGTACAGGTTCCAGAGAGTTATTGAAACATCCATAGGCAGCACAATACAGAGACATATTTACTATTTTTTTTAATTTTGCGCTTATTACCAGGAGTCCAGCACATAAACCTATGGAGAAAAGGTTGTTTTCCACCGTCACGTGACTTTTATAGTCTCGAACCCAAGGAGGCGATATCCTCCATTGCGATGCGTGTCAGAAAGCATTCACTCATGAGAGTCACTTGAATCAGCTTTTCTGCATCGACACAGTCGAACGGCAACATATTTCCAGTGTGTGACTAAAAGTATTGACTTGAACAAACATGTGTGATTTCACGGGAGAGAATCCAAATGTTTGTGATGTATGTTAAAACGTATACAGTGTACAGAGTTTCTTGAATCAACACGTCTGCTTTCATGCGGGATGGAAGCCATATGTTTGCAGTGCTTGCGGTAAAGCATTTACTCAGAAGAATATTTTGAATAAACATCTCCATACACACAGTTGAGAAAAGCTCCATGTTTAAAATGTATGTCAAAGCGTTCATTAAACAGTTCGAGTCGAAACTACAATGCTGCTTTCACTCAGTGAAAAGCCCTTTAAAAACAAGTTTCTGAAAATGTTTTTATGAAATCATAAAAGAATTTTCGATATCTCGGTAACAAATAGACAATAGAAAAACAGACTAAAATTATTCACTTTTTTATGAGATTTACCAATTATGCTGCACCTTACTTCATGGTTGATGTACCAATTCTTACCAGTTATGCTTCACCTTGCTCTGCCTCTCACATCTTTATGGGAGCGCTATTTGTATTACTGTACATGTCGATGTCACTTTTATACCTTGTATTCTTGTTAAAAAAAAAAAAAAATCATGTTGTAATGTAGCTTCTCATTAGACATTAAAATGTTCTCAATAAATGTATTATTTTGTATGGTTGTATGTGTGTATGTGTTGTAAAACTTTTTAATATTAAAAAAAAGAAGCTTACATAATTTTACTACGTACTTGCATTGCCCGATCTCCCTCTATCATGAACCCCGCCCCCCCTCATAATCTGAACACTTTTCGTGGTTCCCTGTGTGTTCAGAATAGGGAGAGTCCACTGCATTGGTGATGTGCGCTTGTACAGACCTGATGCGGATAAATATCTACTAGCAGTGAATTTATAAATGGGTATTCACCTCTCACTATAAATACCCAAAATCAGGTTGTGATTTTCAGTTCCTTTTTGAGTTTATAACCAGGACCTGAGTTAGAAAGTCGGTTGTTTAGAGCGAATGTCTCCATCAGGAGTCCCCGTTACCGCTGGGGTGCAAAAATGTATTCTTAACCCCTTGGATACATTTCACGTCTAAGTTGCGTCATGTACTTCTTTGCCCAAGTAACGTATAACGCGTGTGTTTCGTCAGCTAAAGTAGGACAAAATTAAGGATGCACTTTCTTGTTCATGACAAGAGATTTGCAACAGGTGTAGGAGGAGACCTGCAAGGGTTGCGAATTCACCCTCTTTGTGAATAGATCCAACAACATGTGTAAAGGGGGAAGACGGTATTGATGGATCTTACCATGGATATAGCATAGCTGCCAATAAGTACAATTTTTTCGGGACGATTGCCCACCACTCTTTTTGTTAAAGTTTTTTTAATGCGTTAAAAATTTGGATTTAAAAAAAAATTAAATTAGCTAAAGGAAATAGCGGTGGATAATCTTACGGGGAAAATCCCACAAATTGGCAGCTATGTTTACGTTCCAAAAGTATCCGTACGCAAGAATTTCTTCAAATGAACCCGGATGCAAAGGTTAATAATAAAAAGCGGGATATTCATTAAAATGATTCATTTTCATTATTATGAACTAAAAATACTGAGGATCTTTTCTCATGTGGTTAATTTGGAGACTGAGGTTCATACCCTGTTTGCTGTGTCAGAGTGTCCACCTGCAACTAAAAATTAAGACTTTTGATACTAAATTTAAGATTAGGCGCGTTACTTTTTCGTTGAAAAATGCCATTTTCACACTATTTTCAAATATTTGGCGACTCTTCCTTTGTTTCAGGCAACTTGGCGACTCATTGGGTAATTGGAAATTACAGGTCTTGCCATTTCTCTTTCTTTTCCAATCTGTATCTGCTACCACAGTGACTCCCTGAAGCTTCCCCAGTAATGTCTGTTTGCATGTTTTAGCTAGTCTAGGGGACCAAAGCGGGAAAGTATTGTAATCATGAAAAAATTTGACTTCGAGGTTTTGGTGTATTTTACGTGTTTTGAGGTCTTCTAAATTCATTTATGCTATTTTTATGAGATGTATGCATGTAATAATAAAATAAACTTTGCTAATTTAAACTAATTTAATGTTATTTGAAAAATCCTTCTTTAATCTTTTATTGTAAAGTTTGTTTCTCGGACATAAAAATATTACGCTCGGAGACGTTTTTTGAAGTTCCATAAGGAGAAAATTGTTGATTTAGCAGTATCTTCAGTTTTCTGTGATTTTTGTTGTTGCGCGCTTTTAGAACTCCTGGGTAAGCAGGTGTTTCTCATGTCTTGATTGACAATCGAGTTAACTAATTACGTTTGAGAGTAACGCCTTCGCGATCGTGCTGCGCCCTGCCAGCAGGTGTAGTAACTAAGGAGTATTTAAGCAAGAGCGCGGAAATTTTGGGGGTTTAGTTTAGCTTAGCTTAGCTTTTGAGGAGTTTGAAGCGTGAAGCTTAGCTTAGCCTTTGCTACGAGCTTTAGCTTTTAGACTGCGATGTAAGAAGATAGCCACGGAACGAATAAGGTCGCCGGCCTGACTGCTGCCCTCTGTCTGAACTTTGAAATAAACTAGTCAACCTAGAACCCCAATGGAGTTGTGTCTATCATTTCAACAAGGGATGGCGTAAGGCCATTCCTCACATGCATGTATGTGTGTGTGTGTGTGAGTGAACACGATAGCTCCTAACAGGGGTATTCGATTGAGCTCAAATTGGGTATATATGTTATAAACCACCGTCGCAAGACCGGTATTGATTTTGGTGCGTGTAGAACTCATAGTCGACAGGGCTACGACAAAGATTTCTTTTACATTATGGCCTACGGGGGGGGGGGGACGTTTAAACGGTACATTCGATTGAGCTCAAATTGAAAAAAACTAAGAATGTTTGCTGAATTATTCATCGATTAAAATTAAATTAAATGCTTGGTAATGATCTTAATCGTAAGTGTTCGGAAAGTCGAGTGAAGTCACTCCAGATTTTTTTTTTTTTGTGTGTGTGTGTGTGTGTGTGTGTGTGTGTTTGTTTGTGGGATTACGGCCGATTAGCTACGCATGGGGTCTAGGCCGAGGGGTGGAGCGCCCTCCGTGGGGGTCTTTTTAAGGTGTCCTAACCCGTATTTACGCTTAGTTTCGGAGAAAACCACGGAAAACTCCGAACGGTTAGGTCGACGGACGCGAACCCGGGACCTTCACCTGTCTACTATTTCCAGTGATATAACCACTGTGCTATGGTGAGGCTTTTTGTGTGTGTGTTCATTAAAAGTATTTCGTAAGTGAAACGACTAGAAAGTATTTATGAAAAAAGATTAAAAAAGGAGAATTGATTTTGTTCTCTCCCCCCACCCTCTTTAATATAGTTTTTATATTAAATCAATAGAACCCCCTTTTAAATCAATAGAAAATTACCTGTAATTAATGCTAACTGGATTCCATCAGTGTGTGATATATGAGAAGTGTCATTGTATATGTGAGAGAAAAATTAATTTTTTAATGTCTTCCTGTATTGTTTTTAATGAAGTTCATAATATATTAGGTTGTAACGAAAGTTTCCCGCCACCGCAAATATGATCTGCGCAAATAGTTCGCGTTGGCGTGTTTGCTCATATCTTTCCACAATCTTTTTGGGATTTGGAAAAAAAAAGAGATTTACTTTAGAACACTGTGCAGTGAAATCTGTAAAAAATATATCTTTATCATTAAGTACAAGGTGTCTCAAAATGAAACTAACCGGGTTAAAAACACCATTTACAATCCAATTCAGTTGCAAAAAATCAGCTACAGAACGTCAACGAATTATGTGTACAGCTTTAGGTACTACTGTTGTATCACATGACACTGTGAAGGTTTGATACCTAAAGTTCAAGAACAAGGACTATGACGTACAAGTTCAATCGCTGGGTGCCGCATGAGTTGCGTCAGGCAGATTAGGCGGAAAACTTTCGTTACAACCAGATATTTTTGAAGTAAACCTTCCAGAAAGTGCTACTATTTCGCCTGCATAAATTAAGAAATAGCATTCTATTTCTGCAGCATTTTTACGTTTGTGAGGCTACTAATGCTATTGTGTCTCCTGGCAGTGATGATCAAACTGCTTTGTGGAAAATCAGTGGCTGCGGAAAAATTCTGTGAAAATACGCTGGCAGATGGGAAATTAAAAAATTTTATTCCTGTAAATTCCATTCTGCCCCAGAGAGGAGGTGCTGACCCTTGACACAAGGTGGTTATAATTAACCCTTTAACGCGCAGTGTTCCCGCTCTGCGAACACCAAACTCTGACGTTTTGAATGTTGCCAGTCACGAAGAATAGATTTGATTTCTATAAAATTAGTTGCGGGTGACATAGCTCAGCGAGAATCCTTTACTTTTTAGCACGTCGTTTCCCGTAAAAAAAAATGTCACGATTATTTTTAACAGCACTGACATCTGCTGAAAAATGGAAGAATGCGAGAACAGCTGGATAGATTGCCCAATACTGAAAAAGGGGCAGCCGTTGCCATCGCTCGACTTAACTACAAGTAAGATGGCGGACGATCGAAACGTTCATCGCATACAGCCAGCTGTATCAAAAAAGGATCTCTAGATCTGTGGTATGCGATGAACGTTTCGATCGTCTGCCATCTTGCTGGTAGTTAAGTTGAGCGATGGCAACGGCTGTCCTTTTTTTAAGCATTGGGCAATCTATCCAGCTATTCTTGCATACTTCCATTTTTCAGTAGTGCTGTTAAAAATAATCGTGGCAATTTTTTTTTACAGGAAATGATGTGCTAAAAAGTAAAGGATTCTTGTGGAGCTATGTCATCCGCAACTATTTTTATAGAAATCAAATCTATTCTTTGTGACTGACAACAGTCACAATGAGAGAGATTGCCCCATGCTGAAAAAAGGGCAGCCGTTGCCATCGCTCGACTTAACTACCAGCAAGATGGCGGACGATTGAATCGTTCCACAGATCTAGAGATCCTTTTTCGAAGCGGGTGAAAGCTGTCGTCAAAACAGGTCTCTAGATCAGTGGCATGCGATGAACGTTTCGATCGTCCGCCATCTTGCTGGTAGTTAAGTCGAGGGATGGCAACGGCTGCCCTTTTTTCAGCATTTGAAAAGGGTTGCGCCTCAAAGGGTTAATCTTCTTCTACCGACAACATTATGTAGCTGGAACGGTTGAGCAGATTGCCACCCAATTTGTCCTATGGACTGTACTCCAGATGCGCTCATGGAAGTTCCGTTTTCATAGTTTAGTTTTCATTAGGACTAAAAATGTCCACTAAGTGAAGAATTCCATGAGAATTCAGTTCACGAAATGACTAAAATTAATCATTTAATGTTCAAAAGCTGAATAAATGTTGAAATTACCTTTAAAGCACAAATCATGCACATTTTCTTAACTTAGGTCTGGAAAAGTTCGCCCGTTGCCATCTCGAGTTAACTACCACCTACATGGCGGTCAATCGAATCAGCCGGATGTGTGAAAAGAACTCAAGTCTTTTTTGACACAGCCGTTCTTTAACTCGAAAGAAACTATGGGCACATTCTTAAACACTAACCTGTGAAACTCGGTTTACTAATTTTAGTGGCTCTTAAACATTGTTTTTAACTTATACCGGGTAACAGTTTTTCTCAAGTCCCGGGTTGTTCTTCAAGTCAACTGAGTACAGTTAGCTGATAAGTTGAATCAAGTGAGACAGAAAGGAGCCAGTTGATTCAATTTCGAATTGTTTGTTGACGGCTCTTTTTGCTCTGATTAAGGTGACCATACGTCCCCAATATCTGTGTTTTTTGCGATTTGTCCTCAAAATATAAAGAAGCAATTGAGGAAAATTTTTAATTATTACATTTTTTAAATTATATTACTGTTAATTATTTCATTAATTATAAATTGTCCCCAATTTTATTTCAGAATTGGGGACATGTCCTCAATTCTACGTTCGAAAATAGGGTCATCTTAGCTCTGATACGACTTCTGACGCAACACCTAGGCAACGAGACTGAACAAATTGGAGTTACTCTTAAGGTCGAAAGAAGCTAAAATTACTAATCACAACTATTTCAGTTTTTGTACGAAAATTACGGGCACTTGTTAATCAGTTTACGAACACAAGGAGAATCACATTTTCCGATACTAGCACAAAAGCTGTGTTTGTTTGTGAGTCTCGTCAACTCATGCCACTAATTTTCGTGTGAAAGCTGGAGCAAGTGTAAGCAATGGTCTTAGGGCGCGTTCATAAACCTTCAACTGGTGCCACTCATGCAACTAGTTTTATTTTTCGATGTTCTTAAACGCTCTCTTTTTAAAATTAAAAATTCATTAAAAATCAAACCGGTTGAGCTTTGTTCTTAAAATAGATTGACTGCAATTAGTTGAAACGCTAAATCAACTGAGACAAGAGCCCGTTAATTAGTTTTGGATTGTTTGTTTATTGCTATTGTATTTGGAAAATTTTATTTTCAGATTTGATTACTTGGTTTCAAAAATCCGCTTATAAATATTCGTTGAATAAAATGGACAATACAATGATAGTTTTATTAGAACAGAGAAAGTGAATTTTAAACAACCAGGGAATGAGTGGGAATCGAACTTTCTGTCGTACGCTTACCTCATCGTATTTGACCTCTGATCGTACATTTAAGCGATTACTCTAAAAGAGGACAGGCCCGAGATTTTATGATTAAAAAAAAAAAAATCACATCACCTGGGAAACGAAATTGAACGAAATGAAGACATTCTTAAAATCGAAAGTAACAAAGGCCACTAATCGCACCTGTTTCGGTTGAAAAAAATAGTGGCACGAGTTGATGAGTGTACGAACACGCCCCCTGACTGTCATGGCGCTAGGCAGTTTTAGGAGATTTTGGATTGTGTTTTGTGTTTTCTGGATGATTTCTGCAATGCGTATAATACGTCTGATTGAGAGAACTGTTTTCTGTTAACAAACGGAAAGGATCCTTTATGTTCGGTTAACTAAAAGCTGTGTTCTGTTCATTAATTTTATTGTGTCTAGAAATGCGACGAACAATCTTCAGTACTCGAAATCATCAAGCAATAACTGGGTTTTTTTTTAAACTGGACCGACGGACATTGCCGGAGAAAGACAGGGATGTGTTGAATTTGTCATTATAGATTGAGTAACTCTTGTATCGATAGAAGTCATACCAACTTTCCAGCTGTAGCTCGTCTTTCAAAACTCTACGAGGGAGTGCTTGGTACTCGACTCTATGTGGGTAAGTCGTGATTAATGGTGCAATTGAAGTTTTTCTTTTTATCATTTTTCCTCTGCTCAATAACATAGATTTAGGAATACCTAGATCGCTCATCCAATGTTCCTAATCGTGTGCTTTTTGTTGCCAAAAACGCGCCCCCATTTTTGCCACTATCATGGCTGCCGTCGATGTAAAATAGAACATTCGTTGCAATACTTCAGAAAAATAAATAAGTTCGAGGGAAAAAATTTGGTACGAGTACTTTTTAAAACACAGATCGTTCTAAAATGATTGAAAATACCATTATAATTTAAGTTATTGCCATTCTGCGCATGCGCATGCCACTATCATGGCTACCATTTGGAGGCAACAAGTTTTCTCTCGTTATGCTCAATCTAGAGATTCATATAGAGCATTTCGACGAACCCCTCCTCTCTGCGATCGGTCGCCGTCTTGCGTGACAGCTTGGGGTTCTCGTAATGTATTTCAATGGGAAAAACCCGATTTTCAACATTCAAAAAAAGTATTAAATTTAATTTTTTGGATGATTGTAATGGATGGAATTTGTTAATCAGACCTTCGACTTTTGTGTCCCAGGTGGCGTTTAATATTTTAAAAAGCTTAACATATAATATTTTAATGATATTTCAAGCGACTTTTTCCGCTGGTACTGCGTTCGGAAAGACAACATTATGTACGGGAATAAACACAATGTTTATTTTAAGATTCGGCAGGTCATTCGGATTACTGTTTGTTTACAAATATCATTGTTGTGCATGCGAAATTTTCTTACGTTGTGAGATTTATGCAATAATAAAGTTTTGTTTTTGAATTATAATTCATCGGATATTCTGTATGCCCTACAAAACATCAAATTCCATTAATATTTATATTAAAAAAGTGTTTATTTAAATTTCTATTACGATATATTCAGATTGTTTTTTTTCTTTTATAAAAAATAAACTTACTGCTTGTTATTATTTATCATAGTGTTCTTTTAAATATGTAAATGCCTGTAAAATAAGACCAGTTATCCCATTAATAAAGAAGTGTAACATATGCATCGCATAACATATTTGTACATGTAATTAATCTAATACGTATGAATATGAATTAAAAAAATAATCCAATAAATCAACTAAATTAAAGACGTAGACCAATTAATGTGTTCTTTACTTAGTTGCATAATTATTTAAATTGACAGTAAACATGAGTGCAAAATGTAAATTTATAATTCCATAAAGCTTCTGCCTTTTTATTATAAGATGGAAAACATGTTTCGCAATGTTAGCTCATAAAACTGTACTAAACAATTCTACAATTACATTTTTGAATTTTGTTTCAAGTTAGAATCAGAACAGAAATCAAAAGCTGGAACTCTGACCCTGTATTTCTTTTTTCTGGGTGAATTTTTACATATTAGGCAAAGCTCATGAATACTTTGCTACGAAGCCCAACACTAGTATACATTAATTCATAAATTTTCCCCTTTTCAAGCACAAACTGATTTTAGCAGACACGACAAATCATATTCGCTTCACCTCAACCAGATTTGAGAGTCCTGAGACCACCAGAATTTGGGTGTTTTCTGTATAATGTTTATATTTCTTCCTGCTAATTTCCGACTATTTAATTTTATATCACTGTTCTGTGAAATAATTATTATATGGGAAAATCTTTAAATTATTGTTATTTTAATTAAATGTGCTACCAACCCCATATTACAGGGGTTTGCAGTTCGCTACTGAGTATTAACATAAGAATATTAAGGCTCCGGCACCTTTTTTTGCCAGAAATTGCTGCTAGCCCTGGAGCAATTAAATGTTTTCTCATCGAAAAATTTCTTTCATTAATTTCCAAAAAGATACACTTTTTGTATATAACCCGCATACAAAAATATCTCCAATCGGTAAAATGTGTTCCATATTCTGATGAGGTGATGGACAAAATTTGATAATTATATCCTGAAAAGTGTCAAAGGTATGAAGATAATAAGTACTGACTTAAACTAATTTTCAGTAGCTCTTGAAAGGAAAAAAATCACAATCACATTTTAAGGGTCATACAGATATTATGAAAGAATATTTTACATTCAAATTCAAGTATAGACCCCAGTCACCTTTGTTTATAGATATCCCTTAAGACGTTATATGATGAAAGGCTGAAATTTTGTACATCACCTCATTTGTGCATGGGGTACATTTTATTTTCTAGGAATTTTTTTGTAAGGTAGTTCTAAGAAATTTTAAAAAGTGTAACTCTGTGAAAATTAACAAGAGGCATTTTCTCTTAACATAGTCTTTTTTTTTTAACCTTATTTTAAACATTTATTCAATTCACACTGCCTAATTATCTTTAATAGATAAAGAATTAAAGCATGTTATCACTTTCTAGGGGCACTGTACGTGTGTGTGTGTCTTTAGAATTTATAAACACTAATATTTTTACTTCCTTGTATGACGTACAAAGAAATAATGTGATCGCAAAAAGAATTCGGTATCCAGATTTTGACTACTTCTAAATTTACTGAGTTTTTGCTTGACATCTCATTGTACACATGTATGTATGTTCATATAAATTCATGTACAAGCATTCTGACTGACAGCTAGACCATTTTGATCAGTGTTTCCTGGCGCCTGTACGCAGTAGCGGATTCAGGGGAGGGGCTTGGGGGCTTCACCCCCCCCCCAAAAGAGATTGCTAGAGAGTAACATTCTGCTTCATTATGCACTTTGAATATGTAAAGTGATCTTTTTTAATCACTTAGCCCCTCCCAAACAAATGTAAAAATCCTTTTTACATTTGTTTAGACTAAAATTTTGCTTTATTGTATATTTTCTTTGGGTGAAATAAGCTTTTATCAAAATTTAGCCCCTCCCAAAAGAGAATTTCTGGATCCGCCACTGCCTGTACGTACGTGTGTTTGTAGGTAACTCACATATCTTAAAAAGTAAGAGTCGTACAATGTTGAAATTTTATATTTAGGATTGTTGTAACATCTACATCCATACATTATATTTTATGGGCAGAAATTCATTAAAGTGTAATTTAGAGATATTAAGTTATTTCAAATAAATCAAAAATGATATATGTTGTTAAGGATTACAAAATGAATCTTGCCATCAAAAATGGTATCTTTATCATTTACAGTTCTACAGGAGCACTCAGAAAAATTCCAACAAATTACAGCCAATGGCAATTTTAGAAACATTCATTCATTTCAAGCAGAATAACATCTTGCCATATGGTTGGATAATGGTCAGGTGACGTTCAGCCACCTCCCTCAAAAACTGCGTTAAAAGTCACCAAACTTGGCAACTTTTGGTATATATATGTATATATTTAATTTGCATATCTCAAAAACTATTAGTCGTAGATTGCTGAGATTTTATATATAAGATCGTTGTAACATCTAGTTGTACACCTAGATTTTTTATTCCAATCTACTGGAGAGTTTATTTACAGGACCACCCAAAAGAATTTTGGTACTTGCATGTATCCTTGCAGTCTGCCAAGATGAGCGATTTTTCACTTTGATAAATCCAGGTTGCAGGAAATCATGATGGTTCCGAATACAATTGGCCAGGGGCGTAGCCAAGGGGGGGGGTTATGGGGGTCATAACCCCCCCATGGGGAATTTTTTGCCATACAAAATGTATATTCTTCACTACATTATCACACACGCGTATACATATATGAGTTTTAGTAGTCGTAACTCCCCCCCCCCCCAATCAAAAATTTCTGGCTACGCCCCTGCAATTGGCTACAGTTTGCCAGCACATTTTCCGAAAAAATAATTTTGGCACGAATGTCTATCAGGATAATATGCAACTACCAGAATTCCAATACATTAATGTCTATAGACATCTTCAAATAGTGACGTAGCCAGAAATTTTTCATGGGAGGGGTTACTATTGTAACTCACATATATGTATACATGTGTGTGGTGAGGGAGTGAAGAATATACATTTTGTATTGCAAAAATTTCAGGGGGTGTGTGTTGTGATCCCTTATTACCCCCCCCCCCTCCCCTGGCTACGCCACTGTCTTCAATATATTATGTCTGTAGTCGTTCATTGTTTGGTCCATGCACAGAATCTCGTTATTTGTCATCCACCGTGTTGAGTTTTGCCAAAATATCGCTAATTTAACACCAAAAAAAACTATGCATTTTGCATGACTCTAAAACTTTTAGCCGTAGAATGTTGAAATTTTGTATTTAGAACTATTGTAACATCTAACTGTGCTTTTGATTGCTGTGGACTGAGTAATTTATTTACAGGGTCACCCAAAAGACTTAAAATATATTAAGGGTCTATAGATACCTTCATTTCATTAAAAATCTGTGATGAATAACTGTTACAGCTGTGACTGAAATCTCGCTATCGCAAGCTTATTGGCTTTTGTCAAAATATTGCCCAATTAAGTGAAACAAATCTTTAAAATTGAACTCAGCTTGGCGGTAAACTTTAGAATTGCAGTATTTTGTCTCTTTCAAATAAAATAAGTTTAGATGAAGTGCCCCGAAAATATTTCAGGTTTAATAGAGGTACAAGGAAGTCATGTGGTGTCCATATCAGATTTATTAGTTCAATGATTTGATTAAAAAAAACAATCATAATAAAAGGAGTAGTATATAGAGTTTTACAGTTATATTCTTCCATGATGATTGCATGTAAGAGATTTTTTTTTCAACATCGTAAATTACAGTGTTACTTGAAAATATGTTTTCACATAATTTACACAGGAACCAGACTACATGCAAGCGATAGATATTAAAAAAATCAGATGTCAGTCAGCCAATTTAAATTACTTTAGAAGTTATTTACAAAAAAATTGAAAGAAAAAAAAACATCATATTTGACTGCATAAAATGATTTAGGTTCTTGAATCTAAACAGCAGGTAAGAACAGTATTCATAGAAAAATTGCTACTGGCGTATTATCCCGGCACTCAAACAAGACAGGCGATTTCGATTTCTCGCCAAGATAAATGCCAATCACATGAAATTATTAATGGTTTCAAATACGATTGGCAACAGTTTCCAGCACATTTGATGAAAAAATACTTTGTTGGAAATGACCACTGCAATAATACGTAAGTATCAAAAAATCTAAAAATCTTCATAATAATTTCTAATCCTAATATCAGCTCCATGCAGAACAGAGTGGAAATAGTTTTAGGTAAAAGAATAAGGATTTATTTTAACGAAGTACAGTTTAACCATTTAATCATCTGTCCATGGACACGAGAACAACAACAGTATAACCTTGATTTCACGAAGTCAAAGAAACAACAGAAAGAATTGAGATAAGAAGGTGAAATGAAAGAGGGTGTCAGTTTAATAGAAAAAACACATTTATTCAAGATATTTAAGTTCCACTCCATCCCTAATTTAGAATACTGCAAAAGAATAAAAAGGCTGGTAGCCAAGTTTAGTGATTTTAAAAAAGTAGATTCTATAGTTTTTTAGCATAAGCAACAATAAGTAATCATACATTAACACATCACAAACTTCCTGTTTTATTTATTTATTATTATTATTTTAATAAACCGACCACTCGTACAAAACTAGTTCTGTAAACAATGTATAAATTGACTTTTTAATCAAAATATGTTTTTAAAAAATAATTAACAAACCAATTCTTTCATGTTTTCTATTGATTTATTCTTATGCATTTTATATGCACATTTAATAACAGAATCCACACCAGAAAGTGCTATCCATAGAAAGCATGCACTAAAATTCATGTCAATCTAAGGATAAACCTATCTAGTCATAGCTTCAAACTACATTGGAGACAAATTATCCATATAGTTAAAAATCATGAAAAAAATCACAATCCTAAACTAGAAACAATATCTAATTTTGCAATTAGAGTTTAATTATTTGAGGACAGCTTTAAAATTTCTTCCATATTTCTAAATAAATAATTAACATTCTTTCGTGCACAGTCGTGGATTGCTGTCTAAACTGAAACGCCTATTGCTTGCAATTCTGCAGTTTGTTTACATTCTTCACAGTGGGGCTGCGTTCGTAATCCAAAAACCCAATGAACCTCCTCAGATTACACGTAGTTTATACGGATTACTGAGATTGCTAAATTATACATTTAGGTAAAGAAATAGCATGCGCAGAACAATGCGCGAAGCTGTCACTCAGCTGACGTCAGAGATACGTCACGTCGAAATGCTCTATATCTATGCTCAAGAATACTTCGTAGAAGTTTTCAGGATTACCTGAGAGTGTGTTATAAGTGTACCGGCAAGCGAAATCGTTTCTTTACGTTAGATCCAAACAAATGTCTTTTGATACCTATTTCTTAAGGACAAATCTGTGTGCCTCAGTAATGTTTATACGGTCAAACCTCTTTAGTAAGTCACTTGAATAAGACGTCACTCCGCATCACACATTTTAGAATGGAATTACAAAGGAGAAAAATATTTCAAAAGTTATTATATCAAAAGATTTTTCAGTTTTAAAAAAGAAAATAATTCAAATTTAATTTTTCTCTCTCTCTCTCTATATATACAGGGTGTCTATAAATGATGGACCCGATTTTAAAAAATCATATTTTCAAAAGTTCTCGACGGAATAAAATAATTAATGCGTAAAAATAACGAGAAAAGCTCGAAGTTTTTTTTATTACTAACAGATAGTATTTTTTACCTTATAAATGTTCAATATGTGACCCTTTTGTCACACGGCATACGTCCAATCGATAATCTAGTTCATTCCACACATTTTGTAACATGTTTCTGGTAATGGTTTGTAATGCTGCAGAAATGCGTTGTTTCAATTCTGGGAGTGTGTTCGGCATTGGCTGTACGAAAACACGGTCTTTGACGTAACCCCATAGAAAGAAATCGCATGGGGTTAGGTCAGGAGATCTTGGTGGCCATGTTAATAACGTTAAATCATCGTCACACGCACGGCCTATCCATCTTTGTGGAAGCACATTGTTTAAGTAACTACGAACCGTCAAAGACCAATGAGGAGGTGCTCCATCTTGTTGGAAGATAAAATCTGGACTGTCCTCAAGCAGTTGTGGAAATAACCAAATTTCCAGCATGTCGAGATAATTGTCACCTGTGACAGTTTTTTCACCGAAGAAAAAAGGCCCATAAATTTTTTCACACGACATTGCACAGAAAACGTTTACTTTGGGTGAATCTCTCATAAACTGTTGAAATTGATGAGGATTTTCACTTCCCCACACTCTGACATTGTGACGATTAACATGTCCTGATAAATGGAATGTCGATTCATCTGAAAATACCAATTTTTTGCCAAAATTAGGATTTTGTAATTCCATTAGCATGCGTTCACAAAAGTCTAATCGACGCACTTTATCATTCTCTGTTATTTGTTGCAGCAACTGTAAACGATACGGTTTAAACTGTAATTTTGTACGCAAAACTTTCCATACCGTTTGATGTGGCATTCCTAATTCTAGGCCGGCAACTCTCGTCGACTTCCGCGGGCTGCGAACAAAACTCTCCCTCACCTTCTCCACTGCGTCGTTCGAAAGGCTTGGCCGGCCGCTGCTTTTCTTTTTGCACAAGCAACCTGTTTCTTTAAACTGCTTATACCATCGCAAAATGCTTTTCTTAGTTGGTGATTCTTTACCGTATTGAATTCTAAAAGCACGTTGGACAGTAGTAGTCGAAAAAACCCTTGCGTACTCCAACACACAAAAACTCTTCTCACTCGCTGTCGCCATTTTGGGCTTCTTACTGTCAGCGATCGTAAATGTGCTGCCATCTGTTAGTAATAAAAAAAACTTCGAGCTTTTCTCGTTATTTTTACGCATTAATTATTTTATTCCGTCGAGAACTTTTGAAAATATGATTTTTTAAAATCGGGTCCATCATTTATAGACACCCTGTATATAAATTAATTTAAACTTCTTTTCAATTATTCGAAATACTGTATAGTCGGTATAGCATACCAGCATGTGAGAAAATAACCAACCACATTTTCTAAACGGTATTTTTAATATTAAAAAAATAGCAAAATGTTGAATTATTTGTGTAAATTAGTTGTTATTAAAAAAAATATTTTAAAAAATGACTGTTTACAAAAAGTGGCTGTATTTCGTTTATGTTGGGAACTGTGGTATAGCATTTCGATGTAATGTTTCACTATCTGTTCACTGGAATCCTGTAACTATATTCATTTATTTCTGATTACTTAAAACAAAATTTGTGTTTGGAAGGGGGAAAATATATTTAAAACTTTTCAGAATAAACCAATCTTTTTTTTTTTTTTTTTTTTTTTTTGAAGGGAGGAGTTATGGTGTGGGGCCCAATTTTTTTTCTTCTGCCCTGGGCCCACAGTTGTTTTGATCGGGCTCTGAGCACATGTATTTATATAGAGTGAAACCTCTCTGAGCGGCCACCCCACCGTACCGAGAATATTTGGCCGCTCGGAAGGGTTTTATTTACTATCATAAGATAACTGCTATAATGCGTAATATAATCAAGTCGGACACATACTCCTTATTTAAAATGATATTTAAAACTTATCTAAAGAGAAACTTCTACTTTATTTAATGCTTTCTTACAGTTTTTGAAAAAAGGATACAATTTGTGTCTGTTATGTTTATACTTTTTATACTTTTCTCTGAAATTATACTTTTTCTGAAACAATCATTTTTTCAAGTTCGTTATTTACTTTAAAAAGCAGATCTCATCCGTTTTTAACAACACGAAATTTGAAATATTCGTATTCTTTCAAAATAAAATCCTTCTCTTCGATGACTTTGTTGATTTGCGTTCTCCCACAGTTAAATAATTCAGCTAACTTTCTTTCCGATTTGCCATTCTCATATTCAAGCAGAAGTTCAATGTGCTGCTCGAGATTTAGGAAAATTCGTTTCGACATCGTTGCAACTAGTATCACTGACCAACTAATAAAAAGAAACTGACGTGAACATGAACGTGAATAGCATTTTTGCTCCAAAGGACTTCGCAAGTTATTCCTCAGTCTTATATTCGACCATAAATCTGACCTTGAGTTTTTCCCGCTCCAAATAAAGCATAGAGTGAGCAAAATTTCCTGAAAAATGAGATGGGCGATCAACTCGGTGGCGGTTTAGGGGGGTTGGGCGGCCGCTGATAGAGGTTATTTTAACACTAGGTCTATGAGCCGAAAAATCGGTGCCATGAAAAACTGGCCGTTCAGAGGGGTCACCGCTATACAGGGGTGACAGATCGGAGAGGTTTCACTATATAAACATTTAGAATTTCATTTTGCATTTAATATATAGACCGCATAATAAGTCACTCCGTTTAGTAAGTCATTTTTAAGTGACGACGAGAGTGATATGCCAACGAGGATTGACGGAATTTTAAAGCTTTACTCTAAGTATTTGTTAGATGCCGTCCTCGAATGACGTCACGCTTTGGGTTTGAGGATATCACACATTTTAGTTAAAATGTTTTTTCACGAAGGTAAATTTATAGGAGGGGACACTTCTCGTAGAAAGTTGGATAACGCCGTTGTTACAAACAGATGGCGCTACGCACACTGGGTAACTGCGCAGCTCCTGCTTCTGCGCATGCAGGTTGTCCGAAGTAAATGGGATCATGGAATTAGCAGAACTTCAAAAAATTAAATACATAGACTTATGAACGTGATATATAATAATTTCTGGCTTCAGATGTGTTTTAATTACATAATTGTCTTAGATACTATTTCGTAATTAATATAGGCAATAATTTCGGAGCGAAGTAATATTATGTATGTAATTTCGTGTTATTATTTTGTCCAAAAGCTGTATTTTAAGAAATAGTAGTAAATTTAGAAGAATGTAGTATGTGTGAACGCAATATCTAAAAAGCGTTTATTTATAATGACGATCACACTCAAACAAGGAGTATTTACATTTATTTCATGCTGTGAGAAATTTTAACACAGCTTTAAATTGCCGCTAAAAAACTCGTATAAAAATATTAAATTCATGTTACATAAAGAACTCAGTTATGAATTCAAAACCATTTTCTAATGTAAATATATATTGTGGCAGACGAAAACTTCTTTTCTGTGAGCCCTGATATACGCACTCGTTAATAAATATAAACTCAATATTTTAATAATCTTAAGATAGAACATTTTTTTCTTTTTTTATTCATTTGTTACTAAGATAGCCATGTAATCAAAAGGGAAAAATATAATTTAAATTAAAAACAAGTAAAACTAGTTATCAGACAGCACGGGAAATGCTTTATTCTTTTACCGCTAGGACCGCTGCACGTCACTGGATTTCCAATGTTTACATAATTGAAACTTATTTGGGGTACCAAAAATCCAGCATAGCAGCTATGGAGACGTGTCCACTCCTATACTAAATTTCCGTGTTTTTTTTTTTTTCTTTTTGGCTATTATTTAGAAGCCGGTGCTCTGTTTACATTTCCATGTTTGCTCACATTTTCGGTTATTGATGATTCTGCCGCGAGACGCAATTCTCGTTTCACCTCGAACCGATCTGAGCGTCCCGAACCCAACAAACTTATGAAGTGGTTAGAAACAGCAACTGGGACAAAGATTTTTATTGGCTAGCGAGATATGTCGTAACAAAACAGGATTATAGTACGCCACTGAGTATGAACATGAGCTCTAAAGAATAGAGGCTGCTTCGGCACTTTTTTCGCTAGAAATTAAGCCCTGCTTGGAGGGTGAAAACCTTTCTCGACTGGGCTGCTGTGGAATCGTGCACGCTAACGGGAATTAGTGCACGTACACGTAAAATCCGTCGTGGCTCCTATGGCCTCCATCTTTTCAAAGATACCACTGGGGGTGCTAATCCATGTACTGGTCTCTCATCTAGAAATGGTTTCGAAATTAAGAGACCCCCGAGCTAAGTCGGCCTTCCTCTCACTGGGACGCAATTGAATAAAAGTTGCACAATTTTGCTCATCGCCTCCTATGTGGAAGATCTGACGGCGATAACAGCCACACGTTAAACCCAAAGAGTGCGAAAAAAAAGAACGATACATTGCGGAGCGATCCGTTTCCATGAAACCTACCGGTTTTTCTGCGAAAGTGCTCTTCAAGAAGTCTTTTTCTGAGAACGCCTTTTCTCCTTCGTTTTTTCCGGATTGTCCTCGTTATTGTTATATCCGCTCCGCTCTTGTGATCCGAAAACGCTCCTAAAAGGACAGCTCACTTTCGAAAACTGGCTCAAAAATCGCTCCGACTGATCGAATTTCGCTCGTTTGGTTTAAGCGTGAGAGGGTATTAGAAACTACATTAGTCTTTCATCAGCTGTACAGGAGCTCAACCAGCTGCAACAGCAAAAGAGTCCCCCCCCCCTTCTACCGGATGCAGCTCTATCTTCAACCTGTTTAATTTTTTTAGTTCTGTCTCATTTGCTCTTGCAATTGGTTTAAACTTCTGAACAGCTGATGAAGAGGACGATTATTTTCCCCCAAAACGTACATCCTGATTCATAGCTACTTTTTATTTGTCTTATTTTACAAAGATTAAGTCATTTCTTCCATGAAACAAATTTTCATGTATAATTTGGACTTGTATGTTTATTTAGCAGTTTAACTAGTCCTCATAGCAGTTCTATGACGATGTTATAAATTAAACTCGATGATTATTGAAAAATGTCTTAATATCCGGAAATTTCGATTATCCGATGTGGGCTCGGTCCCAGTTACGTCGGATAATCGAGGTTAAACTGTAAAACTAAAAATCATTTTTATCGTAGCTAGATTTGTTTCATTGATTTGTGCAACAAGAAAGTGAAGGGAAAAAATAAGATCAAAGTTTTATTGAACCTGAAACAAACAGAAAATGGATATATATGATACAAATATGCTATATACACATTCATGGTCTTAAATTTTACAATTAGTGTTTTTTCGATGGCATGGCCTCGTACTTGTTGAGAGGCTGAGAAAGTATGGAAGCATCATGCTTAGTCGTGCAGATTATAACAAATCTCAGTCGTCGTCAGTTCAGCCCTGGATGGTTCTCAAGAAGACTGTAGCGGTGAGGGTCTTGAGATGAAATGGCCTCGAAGTGAAAAGCTGGAGGGATATTGCGCAACATCATTTAGTTCTCGAGAAGAACAAACCACATGCGATGGTACTATCCGACACTGGATGGTTCTCAAGAAGACTGTAGCGGTGAAGGTCTTGAGATGAAATGGCCTCGAAGTGAAAAGCTGGAGGGATATTGCGCAACATCATTTAGTTCTCGAGAAGAACAAACCACATGCGATGGTACTATCCGACACTGGATGGTTCTCAAGAAGACTGTAGCGGTGAAGGTCTTGAGATGAAATGGCCTCGAAGTGAAAAGCTGGAGGGATATTGCGCAACATCATTTAGTTCTCGAGAAGAACAAACCACATGCGATGGTACTATCCGACACTGGATGGTTCTCAAGAAGACTGTAGCGGTGAAGGTCTTGAGATGAAATGGCCTCGAAGTGAAAAGCTGGAGGGATACTGCGCAATATCATTTAGTTCTCGAGAAGAACAAGCCACAAGCGATGGTACTATCCGACACTGGATGGTTCTCAAGAAGACTGTAGCGGTGAAGGTCTTGAGATGAAATGGCCTCGAAGTGAAAAGCTGGAGGGATACTGCGCAACATCATTTAGTTCTCGAGAAGAACAAACCACATACAATGGTACTATCCGACACCGATGGTTCTCAAGAAGACTGTAGCGGTGAAGGTCTTGAGATGAAATGGCCTCGAAGTGAAAAGCTGGAGGGATATTGCGCAACATCATTTAGTTCTCGAGAAGAACAAACCACATGCGATGGTACTATCCGGCACTGGATGGTTTTCTGGGAGAGTTGTGACTAAGGTCTTTCGATGGTATGTCTTCGTTAATGGTGAGGAGCGGAGAAAGTACGGTTGCTCTTTATTCAGTTTTCTTGGAGAACAAATCGTGTTAGCATTCTGTTCAACCCTGGGTGTTTGACAGGAAGACTGGCAGTGAAGCCCTTTTGTGATGATATGGCCCTAATGATGGAGAGAAGTAAACATAATGGACGCCTCATTTGGTAAGGGCGATTTTAAAGATGTTGAAGTGCAGTTTAAATATTTCATTTGAAGTGTTTTTCCTCAACAGTTCTAGCCTCGACCTCTAATTTATGACCAGGTTATTTTATTATTGATTTATCTTCACAAAATTCTTTGAAAGTGCAGCTCTTCGCCCGTTCCTGCTGTTGTGCCGAAACGGCTCAGAACTCACCACGAGAAGGTGGCTGCACGTCGAGTTCCGACCCATGCCCGGCCCAACCACCCTACCATGCTGGACACGGGTCATTACTTCATCGGATCTTAGCTCTTTAGATCTTCCATAGGTTGCAAAAGACAAAATCCAAGGTGTAATAGTCATAAAAAACCATCTATTTCTTCGTTTTTTTCATTGTCTGGCTAAAAATCGCTTAAAAGGCCGTCTTAGTAATTCGTTTTTTCATTGTCTGGCTAAAAATCGCTTAAAAGGCCGTCTTAGTAGTTCGTTTTTTCATTGTCTGGCTAAAAATCGCTTAAAAGGCCACCTTAGAAATTCGTTTTTTCATTGTCTGGCTAAAAATCGCTTAAAAGGCCGTCTTAGTTCTTCGTTTTTTCATTGTCTGGCTAAAAATCGCTTAAAAGGCCGTCTTAGTTCTTCGTTTTTTCATTGTCTGGCAAAAAATCTCTTAAAAGGCCGCCTTAGTTCGTTTTTTCATTGTCTGGCTAAAAATCGCTTAAAAGGCCGTCTTTGTAATTCGTTTTTTCATTGTCTGGCTAAAAATCGCTTAAAAGGCCGTCTTAGAAATTCGTTTTTTCATTGTCTGGCTAAAAATCGCTTAAAAGGCCGTTTCAGTTCTTCGTTTTTTCATTGTCTGGCTAAAAATCGCTTAAAAGGCCGTTTCAGTTGTTCGTTTTTTCATTGTCTGGCTAAAAAACGCTTAAAAGGCCGTCTACTTTTTACGGTTTTTCATTATTTGGCTAAAAACCGAATAAAAGGCCCGCACTTCGGGTTTTAAACAAAATCATCATAGGCCTTTTTAAGTTGGAAATTCAGTTTAAACAGTTCATTTGCTACTGTAACAAAAGAACGAATAAGACGTTGACACGACGGAAGCACCTCCTTCCACAGTACGTTCTTTTCATTTAATATTATGTTGCTCTGTTCATAGCCATTTTGGGATGCGGCGAATTTTTCTTCGGCGATATAGACAATGCAGTTAAAAAAAGCTGTACATTCCATATAATTAGAGAGTTCTCCTCGTATAGTTACCATCAATCCTTTGCAAAGCTGTGTTTTACTGCAAAACAAAATGAGAGTTATAAATAAGTAGAACATATCGATTATGCGATAGATTTGTTAACATAGTTTCTTGCTTTACATCATTTTATTTAACTCGCACGGTATTGCCAAGATCAAATTTTGGAATCAGTGTTTCGCTGACTTCCCAATTTTAAATTGAGCTGGAATTTTGTGTACTTATATATCTTATCCTATCTAACTATACCTGAATCAATCATAAAAAGTTAGCTTAAGCTAGCTTTACAGATCTATTCGAGCCTCTGGCAGAAAGAAGGTAATGGAAAGACTGCGGCTTTTAAGCGTAACAACCGCGTATATATTGTGTGAGCGTAGGTATTGATACTTGTAGTCAGTGCATCTAGGATATAACCCTTTAATGAACGGTGTCCTCGCCGTGAGGACACAATCTGACTGTTTTGATTCACGAAGAATAAACTTGATTTCAATGAAATACTTAAGGAGGACATAGTTATTAGAGATGAGACGGGCTCAGCCCAAGCCCGAACCGGGCTCGGGCTCTGTATTTCCCAATTGCGTTCGGGCTCGGGAAAATTGCGTTCGGGCTCGTTCTCGGTGTTGTATGAAGAAAATGGAATTTTTTTTTTAAATCTTTAGCTGAAATTTCGGGCTCGGATTAAAAGTTCTCGGGCTCGAGGCCGAGAACTTTTAATCCTTAAGAACTAAGAACTTAAATAATTTTTTGAAGCCGGAGCCCGCCCGATCGGGCGGGCTCCGCCTTCAAAAAATGAGCCCGAACTCATCTCTAATAGGTACACGTTACACGAGAATCCTTTTCCATTCAGCACAGAATTTCCCGTGAAAATCATCGATTACTTGCAAAATGGATGTCACAATTTATCAGTGCCGGCATCTGCTGAGGACTGGAGAATGGGATGAAGATACACATCTGTATAGAAGAAAGACTCGATGGACTGCCCAATGTCGGAACAGTGCAGCCGTTACCATCGCTCGATTTAACTACCAGCAACATGGCGGCCGATGCAATCGCCCATCCCGTGCTGGCTGTGCAGCCAGATGGGTCAAAAATATCCTTTAGCTCTGTGGCACGCGATGGGCGATTCTATCGAGCGATCATGTTGCTGGTAGTTAATTCGAGCGATGGCAACGGCTGCACTGTTCCGGCATTGGAAAAATGGTTGCGCGTCAAAGGGTAACAGGTAGCGCACGTGCCAGGGGCGACACTTGAAAGAGGGGGTGGGGTGCGAGGAATCAAACGCAACGAAAGTATTTAACCTGTTCGCTCCCATTGTTGCAACGACATCGATTCTCCCTTCCGCCTCACCATGGCACAGTGGTTATGTCACTGAAAATGGTAGACGGGCGAAGTGTGAAGGTCCCGAGTTCGGGTCCCATCGCGCGTCCGTCGACGTAACCGTACGGAGTTTTCCGTGGTTTTCTCCGAAACTTAGCTTAAATACGGGTTAGGACCCCTTAGAAAGACCCCCACGAGGGGCACCCCACCCATCGGCCTAGAGCCCACGCGTAGCTAATCGGCCGTAATCCCACAAACAACTAAACGATTCTCTCTTCCATACCCACCGTTTCTTCCCGGCACAAGTCTTTGAAGGCCCCTGCGCATGCGTTCTCGTGCAAACGTTGGCGTGTGCAACCGGAGAATTCAAACATCCGGCCGGGAAGCAACGATGGGTTCAGATGGGGAAAATCGCTGCCGTCGCGTCCTTTCAACGATGGGAGGGAACGGGTTAAAGACAATAAAGCACTAAAATATTCATTTTGAGTCACTGTCCTTAGAATCTGGGTCTGTGGGAGTTGTTTCATTTGGCTGTTTGGCATTACCGTTTCAATATGGGCATCATCAGTCGTAAAACTTCTGCAAGCAAATCCCCTTTTGAAAGTTTTGTTTTGCAAATTTCTTTGATAAAGTCAGTTACAGGTTCATGTTTTTCAGTGACATTATTAAGTTCATTAACTCACAAGGAATTGAACAGGTTAATTACTCATAGAATAGGGGGGGGGGGAATAAGGATTTTAGTTCACTATATTTCTTTCACACATTTTACTTGCATGAGCCGCGGCATTGCAATGTTGCAGAGCATTCTCGGGCACTCTTTAAAATGTTCAAACTGAATGGATACCTGCTTCAACAACGTACCAATTCGAGGAACATTCTGAAACATTCTAGAATTTTCTTGCTAGTCTCAGCAGTCGATTCCCGGCTACTTCATCCACTTGAATGTGAACGTTCATTGGTGTGACCCTCCCCCCATATCTCGGAACCCATCCCTATCACGTCGGAACCGAAACCTTCTTCGTGAATAAGGTGACCATACGTCCCGTTTTGAACGGGACAGTCCCGTTTTTAGGTGGCTTGTCCCGTTGTCCCCAAGCACAGCTTCGGGACACCGTTAATGTCCCGTTTTTAGAAAGACAGCAACCCACTGTAACGGTTTCAATAAAAGCCGCTAAAAATCTAAAATCATCCAACGGCAGTGTCTATAAAAAAAAAAAAAAATAAATAAATAAATAAAAACCTAACCTCCCTCCACTCTCGACACGCAAAGAAAACCCAACAAAATTTTCTTAAAAACTAATAGATACCCAGACTTGAAATTCAGTCTCCCTACACTATTACCTTAAAAACAGTAGAGTCCCGTTTTGAGGAAGAAAATAAAGACACCATTGACAAAAAAGTAGTAGATGTCCCGTTTTGAAGGAAAAAATAAATGGTCACGTTATTCATGAATAAGGACTGGAGGGTTGTCATACCATGTAATCCTCATTGGGCTAGATACACTTGGTTTGTTTAGGAAGTATAGCAGTACGGACAAAAATTGCATTTTTTATTACCGTATTTACCCGTGCGTAAGTCGAGAAATTTTAGACAAAAAAAAAAAAAAAAAAAAGACTTTGAAGTGGGTTGGGGGGGGGGGGGGTCGACTTACACACTGGGCCGTAATTTTTAATTTTTTATCCGAAGTCAAAAATGCCCTTTTGAAAGAGAGTTGTTCTCATCCTGCATTCCATAACACAATGACGTCACCGATTTCCACACCAGGAGAGAAAAAGAGGAATGAATTGTTATTTTCCTTAACAGCGCTGGAGTGATGTGATTGGTCCAGGCGACTCCTAGAATGAGATTCCGAGAATGTAGCACCCCTATATGTGCAATTGAAATGCTCGTTCTTCATACTACACTTTTTCATTACTTCGTTTATCTTACTATACTTTTTCTCCGTGTTTCTACTGATACGGCTGATTTAGTTAATAGAAAACAGAAACGTAAATTTTGTATATAGTCATTTGTATTCTTAAATATTTGGTACTTTCTTTGTGTTTTGCTTTTAAGATAATTTTAAATAAATAATTTTATAAAAAATTAAAGTTGCTTTATTATTGAATATTTGGTACTTTATTTTTTTCCCAGATGATTTTGAATAAATGTATTTTTATAGAAAATTAATTTCTTGATCGAGAAAAAGAAAATTAATTTCTTGATCGAGAAAATGGGGGGATCGTCTTATACACAGGATTTTAAAAAATTCAAATTTCTTGATTGCGAAAGTGGGGGGGGGGGGGTCGACTTATACACGAGGTCGACCTATACATGGGTAAATACGGTATATACACGTATAGTGACAAAGTTTTTAGAAATCAACATTTTGATTATTTTAAAGGTGACGCCTTCCATTAGAATATGTCTTAATAAAAAGGTGAAGAATGCAGATTTCAGTTATATATATATATTTTTTTTAATAACTGTAAAACTTACTTCTTAATTTCCATCTCCATATTTTCAATTTCTCTCTTCAAAGCATCTTTACTATGATCGCCGCGACAGGACCTGAATGACATTTGAAAGGAAACGCATCAGCACACCGGAATTTAAATAATCTTTTGAATTCAATATTTTTTATAGAGATTAAATTAGTAAAAAATAAAATTAAAAACATCCCGATCCCGTTTAGGGATCGGGATTGTGCTCGGAGCTGTGCTGGCACAGCCAGCTGCGTCAAAAAAAGGGTCTCTAGATCTGTGGCACGCGATGAACGTTTCGATCGTCCGCCATCTTGCTGGTAGTTAAGTCGAGCGATGGCAACGGCTGCCCTTTTTTCAGCATTGGGCAATCTATCCAGCTGTTCTCGCATTTTTCTATTTTTTCAGAAGATGTCAGTGCTGTTAAAAATAATCGTGACCATTTTTTTACGGGGCTATGATGTGCTAAAAAGTAAAGGATTTTTCTCTTGGAGCTCTGTCACCCGCAACTATTTTTATAGAAATCCAATCTATTCTTCGTGACTGGCAACAGTCAAAACGTCAGAGTTTGGTGTTCCCAGAGCGGGAACACTGCGCGTTAAAGGATTAAAGTGCGGGAAAATGATCCAATGTATATATAGAGAAGAAATGTATTCAGAGATCGCCAGTCTCAAAAATTGGTTTTCAAAATTTGGATCCGGCAGTTTTGATGTTGAAGTCGTACCACGTGAAGCTGATGAAGACACGATAAAGGCATTCATGGATGAAAAACGGCGAATAACTACTGGTGAGATAGCTGAAATATTAAATTACCCTTTCTCTGACATTAAAATAATTCGACCCTTCAAGATCATTTCAAATGCCTCAAACACGGTTGCCACTGGTCAGGGAGAACAGGTAAAACCTGGAAAAGTCTGGGAATTTCATTTTGGCAAAAAAAAAGTCAGGGGGAAGTCAAGGAAAATTGCAAATTTTGGCCCAAAACCTGGAAAATCAGTGTTTGTAAGCAAACAACGTTTAACCTTACTTTGGGAAGCTAAAAATATTAAAGAACATATGCAAAGTTGACGTCATAAACATTCTGGATTTTTATCACATAATGGTCTGGAAAGCCTGGAAAAGTCGGGGATTTTTTTTTTCAGAAATTCGGTGGCAACCCTGTCAAAGCTCAACTCATGGGTTCCTCATGATCTTAAAAAACGAAATGACTTTCCGAACAACCCAATAGGAAAATAAGTTTTTCTTTGTGAGCACTAATTAGGACATTCATCCCGTGCGATAGTATAGGTAATTTTTGTGTCCTCAATTGAGGACGAAGGGTCTAAAAGTGTTATCTCACGGGTAGGAGCCTTCTTTTTACAACTACTAGTGCTTAAGGAAAATATTAATTTTTAAAAATATTTTTCTGCATGTATGGGATTTTTATCCGATTATTCGACAATGTTGGAAATTAAAACTACATGAAAATATGTAAAATGTTTTAAGTTCAATCCTTTATTTAACGTATTTTCACGTAATTTTGTTGTTTGTCAGACTCGTCAGAGGTCCCAAGAAGTGTTCGATTCTAGAACTTTTAAAACAAAAGGGTTAAAACTTACAGAGCTGTACGAAACTTTTTGATCACACCCATTTCAGTGGTTACATTCGGCAAATGCAATAAAAACTCACAGAAAAAATCGCTTTTTCACTCAATTAAACTCAAAAGCAGTTCTAGATCGAACCTTCACACTTCAAGTTTCGAGAAGTATTGTTGAAAGGAAACTCGAGATAGCTTTGTTGCATTTTTCTAAACAGTGATAGACTCAACAATGCACGGTAACCTGGGCTTTGTTTGGATCTGTGTTTGTCTGTTGTTTGGTATTTCATTGTTGATTGCATTGTTTCGGCTTGATGTGTCACGAAAAATGATAGAATGAAAAATGTTTGCCTTTGGTGTTTGTTTACATTTTTTCTTTATTGTGCTGGTCCAGATATTGTACTGTAAAATTATACTTTGAAATAAAATATGAGCTCGAACAATTCAGGTGAAGGGCTGAAAGAGCCATACACATCTCAATAAACTTTCTCAAATCCTAAAATCCAGAATACTAGTTGCCTCCTTTTTTACAGAATCAATTGCCTAACACGAGATTTCAATGGATGCTGATTATAGTCTTAAGCTTGCTAAAATATTCTATACTTAGGTAGTTATTTGAAAAAGTGTTCCCATCCTACATTTAAAAGATAAGTTGCACTCAGTCCTATCCTCAAAATTCTAATTTAATTGTTTCATCCGGAGTATCTTCATCGTTGGGGATCTTCAACGATCTTCATCGTTTGTATCTTCATCGAAGGGAAGTTTGAGAAACATACGCATGCTAAGAAAGTACCGGGCGATTAAAAATAAACATTCCAACTTTGAAGGACTCTATTCACCATAGTACAGAAGATAACACGCATTCTATTAGACATCAATAATAAAACAACTTGGGAAGTTGCCAAGAGCATAAAATTATGAATGTTCCATATGAGCATCTTTAGAAACACGACGCGTATCCATTCTGCAGCATTATTCGTTCCACACTTTTTTCGGCATTGTGATGTCTCACATTCGATGGCTGCAGTTATCCTCCTATTGAATTCAAGAGTTTCTAGTTTAGTAGAAGTGAAAAAATTTTGTTTTCTGTCTCTTCCTATTTATTTTACCCCTAAAACTCTAGCTGTCCCATTGTGGGGTGAAATAGGGAACTGCTCCGATTGACCTTTTACAGACCGCTTTCAGATCCAGGCATACTTTATATTAGTGTTTTGCATATTTTGCCTTCTGATGCGTCAGTTAAACGATATTAGTCACTTAACCCTTTGAGGAGCAACCCTTTCCCATTGCTTAAAAAAAGGGCAGACGTTGCCATCGCTCGATTTAACTACCAGCAAAATGGCGGACGATCAAAACGTTCATCGCGTGCCACAGATCTAGAGACCCCTTTTTTTAACGACAGCTGGCTGTGCGGCACAGCCAGCTGTGCCGCACAGCATTAACTAAAAGTGCATCTATTATCCTCTTGAGAAATTCTTTTAATTCATATTTTGATAACGACACGCTTGTCCTTCGATGCCCGCCCAGCCGTGTTTGTGACTATGAAAAACCGTTATCCGTTGAAGAGCGTTGGTCACGTGATAGTAATAGGATATGGGTCGTGCGGGAAAAGAGAGAATACTCAAATAGATCAATTGAGCTACTGAAAAATTGAGCTAAGTAGAATCTAGCGAGCGAATCGGGAGATTGAGGCGAATTGGGGAGATAACAAATTATTGTCTTTAATGAGTATTTTTTAGCGTAAAAGGATTTAAATCAGCCGATAAGAAATTTAATCAATAAAGGAGTGTTAGTTTTAATCAATAGATTTAAGCGTGTATGGACCGAAATTCATCAAAGCGTATTTTAGAGGTACTTGGCTATTTCAAACGACTCAGAAGTGATATATGCTGTTAAGAGTTACAAAATGAATTTCTCCATTAAAAGAAGTGTCTTTATTATTTATAGTTCTGCTACAGGAACACTCAAAAGATTTCAAATGCATTACGGTCAATGGCAATTTTAGGGACATTTATCCATTTACAGCACAATACCGTTCTACCCTATAAGTTAGGTAATGGTCCGACCACGGACACGTGCCTCCCTCAAGAACTACGCCAAAAGTCGCCAAGCTTGGCGACTTTTGTTGTACGTGTGTATGTATTTAACTCTCAAATCTCAAAAAATTTTAGTTGTAGAATGTTGAAATTTCATACATAAGATTGTTGTAACATGTAGTTGTGCATCTGGATTTTTGGTTCCAATCCAGAGTTCCAATCCAATTGGAGAGTTTATTTACAGGACCACCGAAAAGAATTTCAGTACTTTAATGTCTATGGATATCTTCAATATAATTTAACTGTAGACGGTCATTGTTTGGTCCATGCCCAAAAATTCGCCGTCTGTCGTCGACCTTGGCGAGTTTTTATAAAATATCGCCAAATTATCGCCCAGAATATCGCCCCACGCCCAAAATATCGCCATTTTTCATCGTTCTGGGCGAGTTTTGGCGATAGTCTGACGGTGGCGGTGGTTTCAGTTAGGTTGACAGACGCGCGATGAGACCCGCTTCACGCTTCGCCTGCCTATTATTTCCAAGGACATAACCACTGTGCCATGTTGAAGCATACTTCATACTTGGAACCGACATATAAAATCTTGGTGGTTTCGTGTGTGTGAGAGAGAGAGAGTAAAAGCACACTCAAGTGCGTAAATAAAATCTGGAAGAATTTCAGATTTTTTTTTTTTTAAACGAAGTTTGCTAGCTAGGTATCTATGCCAATAAGTTTAACAGAGTTTGTGAATGTTTGGGGGAAAGCTCCCCCCCACCCCTTTAGCAAGGTCCAGGCCGTAAGAGACAAGCCTCTGTTAACCCCTTAAAGGTCAGGTTATTATTTTCAAGAAAACGATCTTAAACTTATTTTTCAGTGCAAAAATATTGTATAAAAATATCGCATAAAAATGTACAGTATATGCATTCATTTTAAGGTTTTGGACATTTTGATATAAATTAAAAAAAAAAAAAATCCGTGCATAAAATTTGAAATGCTCCAATCTTTCTGGCGCATAAATTTTGAGCACTCAAACCCGGGAAATATCGCGGGAACGAGACTGGAGGGGTTCATGAGCATTTTTATGTCATTGAGGGTGTTTCACCTGAACAGCAATCATCGTCACAGGAGTTTAGACCAGCTTTAAAAACAAACCAATGGTGTTAAAAACTCGCGGGAAAATGAATAACGCCTCTTCACCCAATTCGCTGTGGACTAAAACTAATAGAGCAAGAGCCAGCGACCGCCAGACCTTCGTCATAGTATAAAAGCTGAAACTTTCTCTGCGCATACCCCCCAACAGAGGTAGGAACCATCGGCCACTCTAAAGTTTGGAGGATCGTGGCTTTGGCAGGTAACAGGTGGCAAAGGTGTATAAAATTGCAGAAAATTTTCGTCATTTCATAAAGCTTCATTTTTTTATAGGTTCTTCTTCGCAGTACTAGAAATCACTTGATCCCTTGCCAGACACTTTTCCATCGTGGCAAGCCCCCGCCAGACAATCTCAAAGTCATGGAAGACGTAATTCTATTACGAGCGCGCTGCAAGAAAGTTCGCGCGGAAGAAAGTTCAGAAGTAGCAGTATAAAATGGGCTTGGCACTTGGCGACAGCTTGACGTACTTCGTCGCGGGAGTTTACGAACACAAGTTTTCCATGACTTTGAGGTTGTCTGGCGGGGATTTGCCACGATGGAAAAGTGTCTGGCAAGGGATAAAGTGATTTCTAGTACTGCGAAGAAGATCCTATAAAAAAAATGAAGCTTTACGAAATGACGAAAATTTTCTGCAATTTATACACCTTTGCCACCTGTTACCTGCCAAAGCCACGATCCTCCAAACTTAAGAGTGGCCGATGGTTCCTACCTCTGTTGGGGGGTATGCGCAGAGAAAGTTTCAGCTTTTATACTATGACGAAGGTCTGGCGGTCGCTGTCTCTTAGACTATAAGAGTAAAGCTGTTCGTTTCATGCAATTGTATTCATATTCACAAATTGCCTTCAGAAATTGAAAGAGGAGTTCCTTGTTTAGGGAAATGTAAAATTCCTTATGTTAAGCTTTTCCTCTTCGCAACTCCTATATAGGTTCAAATTCAATCTCAGCTGCAAAATTGTTACTCATTTAGCATGACCCAGGGAGCACGTGTAGCTTGAGGACTGCTACGGGGTAACGTTGTCTCGGCAATTTTTTGAACTTAAATTAAGGAAATTTGAGCAGGATCACTTAGTAAATATATTTGATAAGAAAACAATAATGATAATGAACGACGGAGGAATCGTAGGAGGCAGTAGCGGCTCGTGGGTTATATAAATGGAGGTTCACAAAATTAATTTCGAAAATGAAATAGGCAGATACGACGCACCTTACTAGTTAAACTATATTTGCATTTCCAGCAGTTAAAGGAAAACAATGCACGCAACTGAAAGAAAACAAGTCCTCTTGGATCTTACATTTCGTCGCTAAAATAAGTTTTAGCAAAAATATCGTCTTGATTTTTTTCTTTCGATTTCTTTTTCAAAGGATGACATTGAAAAATGTCGTTGCTGTAGCTCCGAAACACTTATTGGACTCCCATCTTAATTATTGACACTAGTTCGTAAAAAAATACTGTAGTGAAAAATCATAAAAATTAAGAAAATAGTAAGAATATGAAAAAAAAAAAATGGATTCACTAACCGAACACAGCAAGGCAAGAGAGAATCCAGAGGAGAGAACGGCAAAAAAATCTGCTGTGAGCACAATAAATTTGTGCGAGCGACGGAAGATTATTATGTAGTAACCTACGATACAGTGTGTTAGCTATAATAAACGCGTTTAATAATAGTGGGGGGTGGGGAAGAGTAAAACTCATGTTTTAAATTCACAAAAATCTAGAAGTGTACTTAATATATTTTTTTTAAATTTAATTTTTTAATGTGCTTATTCTTTAGTTTTTCCTCTGGGGGTTCACGTGCTCATGTGCTCAAATGGAGGAGCCGCCACTGGTAGGAGGCCAACATAAAAGAAAAAAATATTATTATTAACTTGATGTCTCAATTCCCGATCTAAGAAAAATAGCGGAGTCATCCTCAGTAACTTATATATGTTGGCTGTTTTTTTTTTTTTTTTTTTTTTTTAATGTATTGTAATCGTTACCTGATTTTTACTGCATTTGTTTACATTTCCATTGCCTTTATACAGTTTACAGTTTTTCATTCAATGTGTTTCATAATAATTTACTCCAGTCCAAAAAGAAAAAGAGAAAAAAAGTATTGTATTTATGAATTTTCATCTGTATAGACTCCATTTGGTAGATAGGCCTGCCTGCCCCCTCGCCAGTAGTGGTGCTTTGATGAGTGCCGATCACTTCCCCGTATGTCCAGCTCTTAGGGATAGACGCGAGACGAAAAATAGGCGTCTCGCAAAAAAGCCTAAAAGCTTTGTCTCGTCTCGCAAAAAGTCGTGTCGTGTCCATCCTTACCAGCTCTTAAGAAATCCTACATCTCTTCTCGTTACTGGGAGGCCAGAGACCTCTTCAACATTTTATCCCACTGACTGTTTTTAATGCTGTTTTATGTTCTAATTCAGTGTTTCTCAACCTGTGGGGCGCGACCCCCCAAGGGGGGCGCAGAGCGTTTGCAGTGGGGACGCGAGAAAAACCAAAGAGCAAGTAGTGATGCATGTTTTTAAAAAAGTCATGTTATTTATTCTCATTTTTACTCAAAAATATATCCCTTTTCGCTTAAAATGTTCATTCAAACTTTACTGATAACATTATTTTGTAGGAAATTCGACTCAATGTTCATTGTTAAAGATTAAAAAACTGAATGTATGCTGAAAAATGTGAGGGGAGGGGGGGCGCCACCGTAAGTTAGCCTTTTTGGGCGACGTTAAAAGGTTGAGAACCGCTGTTCTAATTTGTTTGTTTTATGTTCTTATGTTTTTATATGCTCTGTATTTGATCTCGTACTCGTGTCTGTAAAGCGTAGGATAATGTTCAAAACGCTGCTGCATTGGGAAAAAAAAAAAAAAAAAAAAAAAAAAAACAACTCCTATAGGTTCATAGTTTGTAACAATTCACAGTACAACTCGAAAAGAGACATTCTCAATTATTTCGAGTCCCTTACACAAGTAATCCTTTTTTTTTATGTTCAAACGTTACGTTATTTAGAATTAGAACGCCCAATTAAAAAAGTGTTCGAGCTTCAATAAAATTTCCTACTTTAGTTTCGTGAATAAGTAATTGGTCTTTCGAGAAACGCACTATTTGAAAGGAATGTGGTAAGGTTCCTATTACTTAACACATTCATTAGAGCCCCAAGGTGTATCAGAGTATAAGCCAAATTTCTTTAGTCAGTTTTAAATAAAAAATATAGTTTAATAATAACAGTAAATAATTCATGTCATGAATAGTAAAAAAAAAATCACATATTTCATTCAAGCTGCATAGTTTCGAAAAAATAATTAGTTAATCACAAAATTGAAATAAGAAATTTAGCTAACTAATTTTGCTTAAATACGGGTTGGGACCCCTTAGAAACAGGGTTGCCAGATCTTGCACAGATTTTTCCACATCCATAGATTTTTGAAAAACTCAAAATCTTGAAAATTTCAATTTTATAACATTTATTGTATATGCTACTAAAATTTCAAATGCCAAAAATTTATATTCATAAACACTTTTAAAACTTTGTAAAGCTTAAAAAATGTAAATCACAGAAAAATTATATCGTTTGTCAGGGGCGTAGCCAAGGGAGGGGGGTTAGGGGGTCATATCCCCCATGAGGAATTTTTTGCCATACAAAATGTATATTCTTCGTTACATTATCACACACACGTATACTTATATGAGTTGTAGTAGTCGTAACCCTCACCCCAAATGAAAAATTTCTGGCTACGCCCCTGTCGTTTGTAAAGTTTTACAAAATTAAAGAGAACGGTACATTCGATTGAGCTCAAATTAGGTACATATGTTATAAACCACCATCGTAAGACCGGTATTGATTTTGATGTTTATAGGACTTATAGTTTTTCTACAGGGCTACGACAAAGATTTCTTTTACATTATGGCCTATGGGGAGAAATTCTTGCGCTAGCGTTTAAACGGCGCATTCGATTGAGCTTCAATTTGGTATATATGTTTGAATTATTTATCGATTAAAATTTATTTAAATGCATGGTAATGATCTTAATTGTAAGTGTTCGGAAAGTCGAGTGGAGTCACTCCAGATTTTTTGTAGTAGCAAATGGTTTAACAGTGGCTCCTTTCAAATGAAATACTGAAACTTTAGTGACTCCAGTTTTCAGCAAGACAGCAACAAAATTCACACTTATTCAGAAAACTGAAAATATATTCAGCCTTAATATTAAGCTAAAAAAATAAAAGCGGGTTTTTGTCTGAAAATTGCATTTCAAAAAGGTAGCCAAGAGCCCTGTTAAAGCTAAGAGAGTTGAGGTCCCAAGACACGAGTTAAAATCATCTTTGAGGCTCTCTTGGCTTAGTCTCCACTCTGGAGTTTAGTGCACCCCATACATAGGCTATTAAAGAAAAGAGAGGAGGGACAAGGCACGTTCCCTTCACCTGATTTTCATGAGTTGAGAATCTTAAAACCGAATCAAGGAAGGTAAATCGTGCCTTAAAACACCGATTATGAAACTGTTCTAAATATAATCTTAATTGGACTTCCTTCGTTGCACAGATTGGAATAACTTTTACTGCGCTTATCGTTACTTTTCGGAAAAGTTTTTTCGAATTCCGGAAAGCAACGATGGTCACAACAGAAAGGGAATCTCCTTCGTTATACTTTTCTGAAAAAATTTAAAGAAAATGAGGCCCTAAAATATTTTTCCGACGCCTGTTGATAAATGTTTAAGCTTTGAGACAACTCTGTTGAACATGCAATATAACATGAAATGCGTCATCGAGAACGCTCGTTTGCCTGTGAGCTGAAGTATAGACACTGTGGAGCCCTTCAGAGTGGAGACTACTGAACCCCTCCACCACGATAAGGTGGAGCCTCATCGGAGGGGGCCCCCCTCCATCCAAAGGATGAGCTGACCAAAGTGACAAAACGGAATGTCTTAGCGAAAAATATTCAGAATGTGACTACTGTAGTACGAATAGAATAAAACGCGATATAAACTCTTACATCTCACGTACAATAATATATCAGTGTGGTTTTTACGCCCTTTTTGCCCACCATCTTCAATGAACAGTATGCTGTCATAACAAACACTGAGTTAGTGTATGAATTTTACTTAAATCAGATGAATTATTCAAAGAATACATCCTCCAAAAACTTCAAAGCTGGATGTATAGCAGCCTACATTTCATGATATTAGACGCTGACGGTAGCGGATTCAGGGGAGAAGCTAGGAGGCTTCAGCCCCTCCCCAAACCAGATTACCAAAGGGTAACTTTCTGTTTAACTATACACTTTAAATAGGTAAAATGATTTTTCTTTGTAACTTAAAATCTTCCAAAATTTTTTTACAGTGGTTTAGGCTAAAACTTTGCTTTATTCTAACATTTTGTTTGGGTGTAAAAGCGTTTTTCAAACTTCTGCGTTCTGCTGAAAAATCTTTCACGATCAGCCATTGGATAATAATTGTAAGTAGGGAGCAGAGATTGCTTTTGGAAGCTTATATTGAGTTTTGGCGCTTGCCAACCGTTCCAGTTTATTTCGCCAGAGGTACCAGTTCAGAAAAAGTTTAGATTTATTATTGGTGTCTTACAGCAAACGGATTTTCATCGTATTTATACAGAAAATACAGATAATTGTGGGTTACAGTGGACACTAGAATTCTATCGCCAAGCAATAGACCCATATAGCCAAGACACCGGTTGTAAAATCTCGCAGAAAACGTTCGCGTTCCTATAGTCGTATTTCTAAGTAGGCCAGGGTAAGCCGGGGCCTAGGGCGGATTTTTTTTAATAAGTAGCAGAATGCAGCTGATGCATACCGCCTTTTTTTTTACTTGTCCATATTAAAAAGTATTTACCCACGAATACTTTCATTTCGTCGAGACAGGGCACTTTTGATGTCATAAGTCATTTGCCAGGGCGGAAGACTATTAATGCCACTCCCATAAAGTAACATGAACATGAATTACATGTGTTCAAAAATGTATTTCATGGAATCAATAAAGCACTTCCGAAAACAAAATTCTTAGCTATTTTCTTTTTAATTTAAGTCAATATTCTTTTAGAATACATTTTTAAACTCATAACTCACTAATAATAAGCATGGAGATGTAAAAGTAAAAGGAGCATGCTGGGGGTAGGAGATTCTAATTTTGTTTATGGGTGGTATGGACCTAAATGAGACCCTGTGCATTCCCCCCCAAAAAAAAAAGTTAATAGTCTTCAAGCATAACTGCAGTCTTGATGTGATCCTAATGTCGCCAAACATAATGGACTCTAAAATGCAGAAGTATCCAAATAAGGTAAAACTGAAATACTGAATACTGATCCCAGTTATTGAAATTTAAGTTGTGTTTTGTTTGGTATACAGTACCACAATGTTCATTTAAAAATATATTGACACAAAGTACCGCAAAATAAAACTACATTAATTGTTCATTGATCTTAACACACTCAAAAAGATACTTTATTTTCAAGATGACCGATTTCAATATATATCCCTTATTTAGCATCCCAATGGATCCCAATCGGTCACAGATTGAATATTTGTCGACACGGTGAGAAAAAAATAATTATATCACGGTGCTAAACACGTTAATCAGCGAAAAACCATAAGAATATATGGAGAATTGTTTCAATGGCAACCTTAGCATTCAATAAATATCAGTTATGCGCACATGTAAATCGCCAAAGAAATAAAAAGTCGCCATGGTGGCAAACATCGAAGTCGTTACGGCAATCGTAATCAATTAAAAGCGATATTCAGATGAGACTTATTCTATCCATTTATAGTTAAAAATCTTTTGGTACAATCCCAGTCCCCGAAAGAGCTCAAATTGCCTTTAAAAAAGAAAACAAAATTTGAAAGAAGTTGATCTTACCGCTAGTGCCGGGCGACGAATGGTCAACATACGAAACTACAAGCTTCCTGTTCCAAAGTCATCTTCTTCTGCAGCTAACTCCTCCACCTGAAAAATAATCTCATCCAAAATATTAGAAACGTCCTCTGAAATTGAAAGTTGACATTCATTAACAGTATCAACACTGATTTCTGCTACAGAGTCCGACTCTGAAGCTGCCGGAGCAGAGGCAACTTCAATGTCGCAAACTGTTGGCAAGAAATCTATAACTGTGTTACACATAACATTTTTTAAGGTTTTAATTAAAATATACAGCTGAAATATAATAAAAATGGCTAATAAAAACATTTTAAGTTACTTATCTGTAAATATCTCAGCTATCAAGTTGAAGTTATGCGTATAAATGCTAAGGCAACGAAAGTATTGTGACAATAATGAAATACCGTTCAGGGTCGTAATCTGTAACTTTCGGAATCGGTATATCCAAAACTTAAAAGTAAATAGGAAGTTTAATTCGCCTTTTAAAATATCAAATCGAAGTTTTTACCGTATCCAAAAGGTCAGACAAAGATGAAACGTTGTCCTATATTTTTTATATATTCGTTTATGCTAGTTTAAATACATATCGTATTTTGGCGATAGCTTGAAACGTCAGCATCAAATCCTATCACAATTGCGATTGGATGAATCCCGCTGTTTGATATCTCCTTAAAGGTTTTTCAGAATAATAAAAAATCAAAAACGCCTAAAACCATTATAAAAAAATCTTTTTACAGGACACAGATTTATAAATATAACATTTAACTAAGTTTTCTATTCCTTAAAATCTTAAACACTATTCCGGTAACAATGGTGACTCTGAAAGAGTGATATGCATCTGCATAATATCATAAGATATTACTTGAAACTTCTGAATCTGATTCTTTCGCAGTTACCGTAGAAACCGATGTAGTGTTTGGTGTTTTCTTTAAGCTTTTAAAAAATTTTAAGAACTAGAAAGCTTAATTAAAGGTTATATTTATAAATCTGTGTCTAGTAGAAATGTTTTAATTGCGTTTTTAGCTGATTTTAATATCTTATTAATTAGAAAAAAGCTTTAATAAAATATCAACCAATAATACGCATCCAATTGTAACTGCGAAGAAATCCGATGCTGACGTTTCAAGTCATCGCTTATAATAACATACAGATTTAAACTAGAATAAACGGAGAGATAAAGAATACAGGACGGTTTTTCATATTTCTCTAACCTTTTGAATAAATGTTAAACTCCTATTTAATATTTTAAAAGGTGATTTCTCCCTTTTTTTATTTCTACGTTTTAAATATACCTGATTCCGAAAGTTACAGATTACGACCCTCAACGGTATTTCATTATTGCAGCAATACTTTCATCTTTCATTGGGATATCATTCATAGCACTATTTACGGACTTGATAGGTTGGATCGCTTAATGCTAAGTATCTCAAGATGGTTTTTATGATTATTTATAGTACTTTTGTTATTTATATTCTGCATATTTTTATTGAAACCTTCAATTTTATAGTATCTAACATAGTAATAGATTTCATGTCAACTGTTTGCGAGACTGAAGTTGTCTCTGCTTTGACAGCTTCAGAGTCGGAAACTGTTGCAGAAATCAGTGTTAATTCTGTAAATGAATGTGATAATTTGATTATAGATGATGTTACTGACCTTTTGGGAGAGATTATTTTGCAGGTGGAGGACACTGTTGTAGATGAAGAGGTTTCTGATGTCCTGGAAGACGTAGTGTCAACTGTCTGCAGTTCGTTCTCGGTACTGGCGGTAAGACCCATTTCTTTCAAATTTTTGCTTCATACACATTTTAAGTTGTTTCGGGAATTAAGAATGAACCAAAAGATTCTAAGGAACCTAAAATGCGTAGGTTAAGTCAGTCGCATTTGAATACATTTATAAAAGCACTACATTTGGTTGCCGTTATGATTCTAAACATGGGATGTAAGATAAAAATCAGTTAACCTATATAGTGAAAAATATTTATTCTTGAGTTTAGATAAATAAACAGCTAACGTAGTTTTATTTTTCGGTACTTTGTACTGATGTATTGCTGAAAGAACGTAATGATACAGTACAATGTATCAAACATAAGTACTTAAACTTTGTTAACTAATTAAAATTCACTATTTCAATTAACTTTATTTGGCTATTTACGGGTTATAAACTGCATTAAGTTTGTTTGGCGACATTAAGATGATGCCAAGATTGCACTATACTTCAGGACTACAAACCTCTTTACCAAATGCAAAAGTTTTCGCAAAATTTCTCCACAACACACTTGGCGACATGAGCCCGTTGTTTGGCAATAGAATTTTAATAGCCGCTGTTACCCACAATTATCTTTATTTGTTAAATTAATGACTTGAAAGCATCCTAAACAAATCCAAACTTTTTCTGAACTGCATCCTCTTGTGAGATTGGGATCATTGGCGAGCCTCAATAGACATAGCATTACTTTTGGCATCTTGCAAACTCCCTGCTTCCATTCAGTAGCTGATAAAGTGAAAAAAAAAATTGTGTAATTCAGAGTTCGATGTGAAACTTTTGGTAGATATATATATTATAATGCACCTGCTCAAAAATTTCGAATAATTTTATTATGAAAGCTAGCAGTTCATTTTGAAAGGGTGGGGCATGTGGGCGGCAAGGGACAAACAAAAAACCCCGGTATGTTATGGCGTGTGGGAGGTAAAACTTTGTATGTGCGTTTTAGTCGTGTTATTTTGTTCCAGTGTTCATAAATTATCAAAACTTACGAATGTTGTTGAAGGGACACTGACTTTGGTTTGCCAATTTGCTCTCGCCGCCTTCTAACAACTCTGTAACGTTCCTACAGACATGTTAGTGACGTTTACTTCAGTTTCCTACCGAGAATGGTGTGAAGAACATTTCTTGCAGGGCTTTCTTGTTTTATAGGGACTCGTAAATTGCTTCTCATGGATTATGCCGCAAGAGCGGTGTCTAAAAGAAATGTTTAAAGAGTTTTTATTTCTTTTAATGCAGAATGGCATGTACAGTATACAGACACAAAGAAAAATATCTCGAAAACTATTATTCGTAGAACGTTGAAATTTTATATTTAGGATTGCTGTAACATCTAGTTGTGGACCTCATTTTCTGATTAAATTCTACTGGGTAGTTTATTTGCACGGCCACCCAAAAGAATTTTTATACATTAAGGTATATCGACATCTTCAATATATTATGTCTACAGTCAGTCATTGTTCGAACCATGGCCAAAATCTCGCCAACTTACAACCTCTCGACCTGGACGGGTTTTGCCGAAATTGGACGCCAAAAATAATTACGATTTTGGCCTAACTCTGAAAATTATAACCGTACAATGCTGAGATTTTGTATTTAGAACTATTGTACCATCTAATTGTGCATCTCTTTTTTAATTGCAATCGAGGTAATTAATTTACAGGGTCACCCAAAGTCTTTCAATCGATACAATAAGTTCTCGGGATATCTTGAATTCATTAAAAGTGTGTAGTGAAATGCTATTTCGGCTATGCCCTGCCCAAAACCTTGCAAACTGTCACAAGCTTGGCAGCTTTCGGAGAAATCTCGCCAAATTAATCTTCAAAATCAAATTTTTTAAACTAAATTCAACTTGGCGATATCTCTTATATTTGGCTAGAAATCTCTAAACTTAGTATTAAAGCATATTGTATCTCTGGCAAATGATATGTTTAGAGGAACTGCTTCGAAAATATTTATGATTTAATAGGCGTACAGGGAAGTCATGTGATGTTCACTAACACCCCCCCCCCCTTTGTCTTCTTGTGATGAAAGCTGTAGAAGGAATTTTTCAAGGGGGGCGGGGACGACAAACTTCAAAATATTTTTCCAGATAGGAGGGGGGCAAATGTCACAATTTCAGTTCCGTTTTTGCTTTCTGATGCAATTTTGTTTAGATCATAAGACAATATTCTAAACCACTAGAGGGGGGGAAGGGGTCAACCTTGTCCGCCCCTTATGGATGCCCATCAGTGGCAGATCCAGAAAAAAAATTCTGGAGGGGGCACAAGATACTTTTTTGTCACATTTTCTTAGAGAATAACTTGGATTTACAAAACAAGTCAATATTCTATAGTGTAAACTTCATTAGTCTGGGTGAGGGGGCACGTGCCCTGTGCACCCCTTCTGGATACGCCGATGATGCCCATGAATGCCGTGGACTTGCGCATGTGTCTGGCTGCACTGTAATCGTTGTCTCCTGCACTGTTCCCTTTCTAGGTGGCCCCGGTTGCCGCAGCTGTCGAGGATCCCCCTGCTCTGCTGCCTCCTGCACCTTCTCCTGCCCTTGTTCCTTTGGAGGATGTTCCTGAAGCCGGGTCTCCTGAGGTAAGTGCCCCTCCGGAAGTGGTAAGTACTCCTTTGGAAGAGGTAAGTGCTTCTGGTTTTGACTGGGATGCCTGGTTGGAGGGTTGCGGCGAGGAGGACGGAGTCGAAACCTTCCCCCCTCTCCCCACTGCTCGCTGGCTCCGTGCGCCCGGGAAGCGGGGAGGCAAGTCGAAGAGATTCCGGAGGCGCCTGCTCTGCTGCATTACTTTCGGCTGCATAAGGAGGAAATAGAAAACACCTCCTTCATGCTTCAGTCTAAATTTTAATGTTCCAAATTTTTTAAAATTTAATTTTGATGAACACACATGTATTAACAAATTTATTGATTTATTTAATTTTTATTAATCATAAATGCAATATCAGGTGCTTTCTGGGCTTTTCCGACTTGTTTTTTAGGACTTGCAGTTACAATTTTTTTAAAGCAAATAATTATTTATCAAATAATTTATTGAGAAGACTTTTCTAAGTTACATAGCCTCCTTTTCAGAGTTTTATTTTTTCCTTTATTATTTAGAAGATTGTGTTTTCTTTCTTCCATTTCCACGACCCACTTTCACATTCAGATCGGTTTTGCCGTTCCTGTTATCAAGTGTGGAGCAATAAAGAAGTAGTGAATTTCTATATAATTTAAATTATCTAGTTACATATTCTTTCCCCACTATTTTTCTGCAATTCTCAATAGCAATTACTCTTAGTATCTTAATAAACAGGTGCGCCTTCTAAGCAATGTTTTGTATGAAATATCCTGTTGCGTTTGCTAATATCTATCATGGGCACGGAAAAAGTTTTATTTCATTTATTAACATTAACACAAATGCTGTCCGTATACTACATATTATTTTTCTTCCATTAATCTTATATATTACTAACCGTGTCTTTATAAGAGAGCTTATCATTGCAGATTATTAATATTTAAAAACAAATGCAATTAACAATTAGTATTTTTAACCTTCTAAAACAAGTCGATAAATTTTTAAGGGAATGCCATTTTTTTAATGTCATTAATGACAATGATATTTTACTTAGTTGAACGTTTTGCAACCAATTAAAATAGAGATTTATAAAGCCATCGTAAGTTACTTTTCTGTATTCTGAGATAAATAAATTACTACCTTTTTGTAGAATTTGAGTAGGTTTTAGACTAAAAATATTATCTAACGAATAATCCTTTTTTTTTTTTTTTAAAGTAATTAGATTTCAGTCCTGTTCTATAGTAATAAGAACTCCGACAAGTAACAGTTCAGTTCCATAAACTGGAAGGAAGAATCGGCCAGAAAAATACTAACTTTTATAGCAAGCTCAAATAATATTCCTTGTCCACATGGAAAAGAAATTAAGGTTATGGACTAGGCTTTCTGAAAAAAAAAAAAAAATTAACCTTATAAACTAGTTGCGATAAAACCATAATTTCTTGAAGATTCGCGTTTTTTTTCCCCCAATATGCTTACTTTTGCGTTTTGATCACTTTTTGAGTACAATACTTTATTCAAATAAACTCAGCAAACATTGGCCAGATGCTTCCAATTTCATTCTAGTTTCATTTAACCTCATTTAAAGCTCCTGAACTGGGAAGAAGGATTAATATAATGTTCTAAAAAATTAAAAGTTATAACCATTTTATATTCACTAGGTCACTATTGGTCGTGGAAATGGAATGTTTGTTTACCAACACTTAACAATTTTTTTCACAAGAATATATTAAAAGGTTTCGTTTCGTCCTCTGAGCCATCTTATCTTTACTAAATGGTTTTACAGAAGAAGTTACTTTAGTTTAATACCACATTTTATTATTATTTAATATTATATTGTATTTATGATTTTATTTTTTCTTACTCATAACATTTTAGAACTTTCAGGTTTTCATTCGGCCATTCTATCTAATTTGATATTTTATCATTTTACTAATAGTATTTATATAATTATATTACATTTATTTTTTCATACTTGTATGACTTTTTTAGGATTTCATTCGGCCATTTTATCTAAATTGATATTTTATTAAATTAATTTTAAGATATTTTAAAATGGTATATAACACGATGTTTCGGCAATACGTATCAAAATTAACACCCCGTGTCAATAGACTGATTCTCACACAATAGTGAAACAGTTTTTTGCTTCAGCACTTTTTAGTCCTGCATAGTATCTAAACTTAATTCTTCGTCGACACTAATCTATCAATCTTCAATACCAGTTCTTTTCACATCTAAAATAGAATGAGTAGTTTCAGGTGCAGTTCTAACAAACATTCAAAAGCTATGAGTCGAAGGGGAAAGTGTCAATTTCACTTTTAAGCATTTAGGGGATAACTTTATAGTTGCTTACATAAGGAAACGCAAATGGTGACAACATTGCATGTACGTGGGGAAGGCTGCCGTTTTCACCTTATACAATCCGTCCTCCTTGGCCAATATACCACGATCTATGCTAATATTGAAACCCAATTTGATTTCTGAGTGTACAGCGACATAAAGATTCTTAACGTTTTTCAACATTCTTGGACATTTAGGGGATAGATTTAGTTGGATACATAAAAAATGAAAATGGTTGTACAGTGTTGTATGTACGTGGCTGCCGTTTTCACCTCGTTACAATCCGTTCTCCTCGGCCAGAATACCACGATCCATACACCACTGTTCAAAGCCAGTTTGATCTCTGCTGCGACATCAAGTTTCTTGGAGCCGCGCGAGAATTTCTTCAGATCTGGAAATCTTATTAAAAAGGATACATTATTGAAATATTTAACTGTATTTAATCTTAAAGTATGTCTGACGAAGATTAAATGGTATTATGTATTAATTGTTTACCTTCAATAAAAATGAGTACATTCTGAACATTGAAAGTGTTAATTACGTATAATTATAAATATCTCAATACTAGTTTTTCATGCTGTAAATGTGTTTAATTTTAATTAAAGAATTTTATAAATTGGAGTATATTTAGTATGTAAAAAACATCTTTGTTACACAGTAATTATTCCACAATTTTTTTAGGGGGGGGGGTACGATTTTCGGTACCAAAAAACCATTCGCACCATTTTGGTCGTTCTTGGACCAGTGATGTGACAGATGAAACCTAAAGCTTAGAAAAAACAAACCAAAAAATGTGAGAACATAATGGTGATTGGATTGAATTTTTCTAAATGCTACCGAAAAAATTTTTTACATGTGGAAAAAAAAAATCCTTACCAGACTCAACTTTTTCATCATTAACTTAAAAATATAAATACTCTTGGTCCTCTTAGTAGCAGCGATTTGATGTATAAAATCTCAAGTTTTAGGAGGACTTTTTCATAAAGTTTGTTAAAATAATATACCTAGGGTTAACTTGTTCCACGTGATTCTTCCGACAAACATTTTTCGTCTCTATTCCTCACCTGTAAGATGAACATGTTCCTTTTTTTTTTTTTTTTTTTTTTTGAGTCAAAAAAAATTGTTTTGCATTTCTATCGCCATCCGTATCTTAAAGCTGCAGTTATACGTTCAGTCTAGCCCTGAATTGAATGTTTTGGAAGAGTCGGTATTGGACGTTGTTTCCTATTTTCCAAATAAATCAGTTTTTCAATCCTATATAACGCCCCAGTACACGATCTACAAACAATAATTTAATTTTCGTAGAAGCTCTCCAATTTCTGAGGTTGATTGCAAATGCGTCATGCTGGTTGCCCAAGTCTGTCACATCATTGACACCAGACGATATTTCAGCTATTATACGAATATGTTTTTAAAATAAAATTAATAATTTGGGCTTACCCGTGCCCTCTCCCACAGAAGTGGAGAAAAGCAAATAAGGGTAGACGCAAGAAGTTTGAATTTCGCACAGTCATTGCTGTTGCCAGATTCAACCAAATGCGACGGGGTGCGCGTGCTCGGTTTTTCTCCGTGGTTTTCCGAGCACTCGAGACGCGAATGCGGCGCACTTGGTTTTACAATCATTCCACGGAACAAGGGACAGTCAGGCTTTAGGTCGAAATTTTCTTTTAACCCCTTCCGGTAAAATGACGAGTGTAGTCCGTCATTGGGTTTTTTTATCCGACGCAGCACGACGAGCTGCACTCGTCAGTCGTCCTGCAGAATATCCGACCTTTATGGAATGTAACTGACTGCTTTTCGTAAACAGTAATTTTTCGATCTGAAAATAGCAATATCTGGAGTTAGACGTGCGAGTTTGTTATTAGTTTGAAAAAGTACCTAAAATATATACTGTTTGCAAGAAGCGGTTAGTTATATTGCGTCAAGTTTGGAGACTTTGGTCATGCGACTAAACTTACAGTTCACCATGATAAATGGGGTTTAAAATTTCAAGTGTCTTGAATTCGGTAGCACTTTTATGAATTACGTTGAAGTCCTGCATCACTGTCACGTATTATTTGCCGTTGAATTCCTCAGTATAAGTGGCGGTCAAATCGTTGCTAGTCGGAGGAATTTCATTACTATTATATCCATATCGATAATATCATTTTAATTAACTCTATGTAAGATTTATAAAATGAAACTTCTTTTTTAATAAAAAAATAAATGGTTAATTACTGTACGGCTTTGAATGATAAAATTTTACCGGAAGTGGTTAGAATCATTTTTCATGAGCTGCGCTGCAAACACGAGAGGCAAAAGACGTGATACTACGAAATCTTTCACCTTGAGCAACGGTTTTCAGTTTTACACCGTGTTCATTAATTTTATGACAGTGTAAGAATTGAATTTAGTTGCAGCCACTTACAGATTGTTTAACTGTTTCCTCCTTTCATAAAATTTCCATTTCTGTTTTCTTAAAAATAAAAACATCATAATTTGAGCCTCATTTTCAAACTGCATTAAAATTAGTCTGGTTTTAAAGAAGAATAATTACAAATACATTTTTTTCCTTTTTTTCAATTTGTAACTGTGATCTCACTAGAATAATTTTTTGAGATTCAGCCACTTGTTATATTCAAACTCGATTTTGATTATGGAAAAAATGAATGCTTATTTGATCCATTTTTTTTTTCGAATAATGAACAGCTCCTTTGAAATATACGTTATAATAATAATATAGAATGAGTTACGTTTATGCTGAACAATATTTGATTCACGCCTTTTGTCTCGTAGTAGTTACAAAAAAAAAGGGGGGATAGAAAATCACGAGGATGAGTTGACTAAACTGCGAGTGGAAATGATAGATGTTGAAATAACTAATAGATTAAGCTTCGGAGTTTCGAATCTTTGAATTCTGTTTCTATTTGTGCTGTAAAACAGTTTCTTTCTTTTACAATCACGGATGCTGCGATTTTTTTAAAGGCATTAGCAACGCTATTTTGTCAAAACTATTCAAATCAAGAAGTATTATGGAGTCACGAGCAGTTTTCAGTACACCGTTCTTGTCCTAAAGAAAATTCCAAAAAGTGTAACTGGTGTTTGATCATGAGCATGCCACTGGTATGAAAAGCAATTGGGGCACTGGTATGAAAAGCAATTGCGCTTTCCACTTGTGATGCTTAATCTGACAGTTATTTTTATGTCTATTGTAGTATTTAAATGATCACATTATGGTGCAATAGTGTTTTAATGAATAAAAAAAGCCTTTAATTACTTCATAAATTTTCGGAAATAAACTATTCTTGAATTTCATTGTAAAAACAAAATATACTACGTCTGTATTGGTACTTACTTTTGAAAATGCATAGCCATTATATCCTTCAGTGTACTCTTCATAAAATATCGCAGAGAAATTTTACTGCTGTTAGATACACTTGTTTGCTTAAAGAACACGGTAAACGTATTCTAATATTTTTCGCTGAAAATATCTGTTTCGCCACTTTGGTCAACTCATCCTCTGGGGGGAGGGGGGCCCCCTCCGATGAGGCTCCACCTTATCGTGGTGGAGGGGTTCAGTAGTCTCCACTCTGAGGGGATTGACAGTGTCTATACCTCAGCTCCCAGACAAGATTGTTCAGACAAATGAGCGTCTTATGTGACGCATTTTATGTTACATCGCATGTTACATAAAATGCGTCACATTCGATGTTCTAAAGCTTGAATTTTTTTCGGCTTTAAAAAAATATTTCAAGGTCTTATTTGCTTTAAGCTTTATCAGAAAGATGTGGTGACGGAGATTCCCTTTCTGTGTTCGTTGTTGCTTTCCGATAATCGGAAGAATTTCACCAAAACGTAACGATAAGTACAGTAAAAAGATGTTTGTATTCCAATCTTCGCAACGAAGGAGGGTCCAATTAAGATTCTGTTTAAAACACTTTAACGCGCGGTGTCTTCACTGTGAGGACACAACTTTGCCATTTTGGCTGTTTTCATTCGCGAAGAATGAATTCAATTTCAATTAAATACTCAAGGAGGACATCTAGATAGACTGCCCAATGTCGAAAAGGTGCAGCCATTGCCAACGCACGATTTCACTTCCAGCAAGATGGCGGTCGATTGAATCGCCCAATGCGTGCCACAGAGCTAAAGAGCATTTTTTGACAGCTGGCTGTGCTGTCGCCTGCAACCGATGCACTGGGCGATTTGATTGACCGCCATCTTGCTGGTAGTTACATCGCGCGATGGCAACGGTTGCACTTTTCCGACATTGGGAAGTGGTTGCGCTTCAAAGGGTTAAAACAGTTTTATAATCGGTGCTTTTAGGCATGATTTACCTTTCTTGCTCCGGTTTCACCAATCTTAACTCATAATGGAGATAATGTAAAGACATTCTTTTGCGTTCTCTCCCTCCTCTTTAATAATGCAAAATTAATGTGGAACATAATCTTCAGAGTGGAGACTAAACCAAGAGAGCCTCAAAGATTTTCACTCCGTCTCGGGAATTAAACTGTTTTCGATTTGTTTGAAATCGAATTTCGATTTGTTTGAATCGACCTCTTAAAATGCAATTTTACGACAAAAATCTGATTTCTCTTTTTTGATCTTATTATTAAACCTACTTTTTTTTAGTTTTCTATATCAGTTCGAATTTTGCCACGATCACCTTGCGTAACTTGAGTTACGGGAGTTTCAATATTAGTCATTTCAAAGGTAAAACCCCTAAATTCTGGATTTTTTGGAGTTGAGATTTCTAAGATTTTGCCTGATCGCAAAGCATCCTAACTCAAAAGGTAATTACTGTAATCTTAACCCATTTATGCCTAGTGTCCTTTTTTTGGGACGACATTTTCACTATTACTCGAAAACGCTATTTATTTTTCCTAGCCTTTATACATGAGTATTGAGCCTCAACTCTACAAAATATTTTAACATAGCCAAGTAGGATGTTGATATTTCGATTTTTATGCATAATGATTTTAAAAGAAATTATCCCTTGTTCAAGAAGTTGACATCAGAAATTTATCTATTATTTCTGTTATCAGTAAAAATTGAAGAAAGTCGCAAAAATATCCAGGCACAAATGGGTTAACCCATTTGTGCCTGGGTATTTTTGCGACTTTCTTCGATTTTTACTGATAACAGAAATAATAGATAAATTTCTGATGTCAACTTCTTGAACAAGGGATGATTTCTTTTAAAATCATTATGCATAAAAAACGAAATATCATCATCCTACTGTGTCATGTTAAAATATTTTGCAGTGTCATGTTAAAATTGTCACGATTATTTTTAACGGCATTGACACCTGCTGAAAAATGGAAGAGTGCGAGAACAGCTGAATAGATTGCCCAAAGCTGAAAAAAGGGCAGCCGTTGCCATCGCTCGACTTAACGACCAGCAAGATGGCGGACGATCGAAACGCTCATCGCGTGTCACAGATCTAGAGAGCCTTTTTTGGACGCAGCTGGCTGTGCGGCGGCACAGCCAGCTGCGTCTAACTGCTGCCAACTAAACAATCAGCAAACTGCTGCCAACTAAACAATCACCCTTTTTTGACGACCGCTGGCTGTTCGGCACAGCCAGCGGTCGTCAAAAAAGGGTCTCTCGATCTGTGGCACGCGATGAACGTTCCGATCGTCCGCCATCTTGCTGGTCGTTAAGTCGAGCGATCGCAACGGCTGCCCTTTCTTTCAGCATTGGGAAAGGTTTGCACCTCAAAGGGTTAAAACGACCAGGAACGGTAAGCACAAGAAGGTTCTGCTGACTGTTTTCGGCCATAATAGGTAAATGAGAAGCTGAGTCTCAAAAAAAAAAAATGTTGAAAAAATGCCAGTAAATCTTGCAAGTTCTTTTTAACCGCTGATAAACCATTTTTTTCATATTTTGTTTTTAAATGTGCTTTTCTTTTTCAGGTAATATGTACTTTTAAATACAAATAAATTTAGGTTTACTTCAGTTTAAGCGAAACATTCTACCGAAAACAATATTATAATTAAATCCAGTCACGCTTGTACATAATCATGCATTATAAACACGAGAAAAATACTTTAAATCTGCGAAGGCAATGAAGCTTAAATATTATCCGAATACAAAAAGACAAGTTTTTCCGATGTTTTACTCGAATTATAGAACCTATAAAGGACCTCTCATACCCGATTTTCAAAAACACCATTTTTTGAAATACCTGGGGCATCGTACACCCTAAACAAAACGATACGCAGGGGGTAACCCTTCCTCTTCATACAGAAAAAAATAGAAAATCATAATTTTTTAACATCTTGATTATACTTTTAACCTTAGATTTAAATCTTTAACCCAGCCCAATATAAAAAAAAAAAAAAAAAATTCGTACACCACGGAGACATTTTTTCATACTATAATCTTAATAGTAAAGACTCTCTTTTTTATTCTGATTTTTCATGTTCGGCAATTCCATCCTTGAAATTCCATTGTATATCATTTTTAAAACAACCAAATTGGAATTTTTTTCAAGCTATTTCTTCAAACTGCTCTTAGATGGCAGCACTACCGAGAATTTTTAAGTTTTAGCAAACTCTTCTTAGATGGCAGCACTAGCGAATAAGCTCTTTGTATAGTTTTCTTTGATGCTCGATTCATTAAAAATGACTGAGCCTTAAATCATGCTCTGTTAATGACCGACATCTGCCCTCAGATTTTTGATTCAGGCTAAGGGCTGGGCCGTACATTAATTCTTCAATTTGATGTAAAACGTTCTGTTTCAAAATCAGGATAATTTTGAAACTTCCCTTTTCTACTAATTTCCAGGATTGTTGTATTCCCCATGAGCCCTCTCCTGCCACTTCCATATACTCATTGACACACTGCACTTGTGTCCAGATTGAAATAATGTGGTTTCAACGGTAGATACGTATTATCCTGATAGTCCGCCAAGACGAGCGACTTTTCGCCAAGATAAATGCCGGACACATGAAATTATTGATGGTTTAGAATACGATTAGTAACAGTTTGCCAGCACATTCGACGAAAAAATAGTTTGGCTGGAATGACCGCCAGGATAATACGTAAGTACCGTTTTCACATTATGTTTCTTAAAAAAAGATAACAGATTGCAGCAGTGATTTTGTTTCGGGGAGGGGAGGGGAGATGGGGTTAGTTACAAATACTGCTGAACCCGGTTATAGTGACCTCGATTATAGTTATAACTCTCTTATAACGTCAAAATATTCATCACCACTTGCCCATAGAACACAAGCCCACTATCAACGTAACTCGTTATAGAGTCATCAATAATTATCCAATATTTTCAATAATGTTGTACCCAAGTTTAACTTTATTTCATACACTGACTGTAAGTATTTATTTAAAAACCAATATCCCCCACTTTTAATTAATCCTCCACAAAAAAAAAAAAAAAAAAAAAATCAAAAATAATTTGAAGATAATTTCTTTTAAATAGAATATTTTAATTCATTAGTGACAATTTTAAATTTTTTAAAGCTTTTCGCATCTAACTTTCCAGGTGCAGGGGTGGAGTTAGCCCCCAAAGCCTCCCATCCGTGACCTATCGCCATAGGTCACCCTGTGATCTTGGATAAGATGCTGAACTTAGCGAGACAGATGAAGTGTAAAGATCCGAAATGCCGCTTTCTCGCGAAGTTATACCTTTAACCCTTTATCGCGCAGTGTTCCCGCTCTGGGAACACCCAACTCTGACGTTTTGACTGTTGCCAGTCACGAAGAATAGATTGGATTTCTATAAAAATAGTTGCGGGTGACATAGCTCCACGAGAATCCTTTACTTTTTAGCACGTCATTTCCCGTAACAAAAATATTCACGATTATTTTTAACAGCACTGACAAATGGAAGAATGCGAGAACAGCTGGGTAGATTGCCCAGTGCTGAAAAAAGGGCAGCCGTTGATATCGCTCGACTTAACTACCAGCAAGATGGCGGACGATCGAAACGTTCATCGCGTGCCACAGATCTAGAGACCCTTTTTTGACGGCAGCTGGCTGTGCCGCACAGTGAGCGGTCGTCAAAAAAGGGTCTCTCGATCTGTGGCACGCGATGAGCGTTTCGATCGTCCGCCATCTTGCTGGTAGTTAAGTTGAGAGATGGCAACGGCTTCCCTTTTTTCAGCATTGGGAAAGGGTTGCGCCTCAAAGGGTTAATGGTACTATAGGGTCATTCCATGGTGACTGACGTTACAATTCGACTACATTTGTAACCTTTGAAATTCACCAGTGGCTTGAAATATATATATATATATATTTATTTATTTATTTAAATTGATCAAGAGTATCATAAATAAGTACTATAATGTTATCGATTCTCAATATAAGAAGTCTTTTTCTTTTTAATTAAGGGAAATCAAAAAACGTGACTGTTACGAGAAGAGATCTTTTGTGTAACATCAGTCACGCTTTTTGATTTCCCTTAAAAAGAAAAAAAAAAAAAAAAAAAAAAAAAGACTTCTTATATTGAAAATCGATAACAGTATGCTACTTATTTATGATACTCTTGATCAATTTAAATAAATAAATATTTATATTTCAAGACACTGGTGAATTTCAAAGGTTACAAATGTAGTCAGATAGTACAAATGTAGTCACCACCGTTTTTCCCCAGGTGTAAAGCAAATACAAGATAGAACCTCTCTAAAAAATCCTCCATCCATGGGATCCCCTCCAGATAGCATTCGTGTAGCTTTGCATTGACTAAAAGCGAGCAACAGTAACAGTTTCTTGCGCGAGAGCTGTTTTTACTTCCTTGTACGTAGTATAAGGAAGTAATGTGATCCCGAAAAATTTTGGGGGCCAAATTTCGACAAAAAAACCGATTTTGACTACCTCTAAATTTAATTTTAAGAATTTTTTCGATGCATCTCATCGTAGCCTAGCATGCACGATCATATTAACGCGTCTGCAACTCATTTTGACCAGCGGCGAGTCTATTGAGGTCAGTTTTTCCATGCCGTCTGTACGTACGTACGTATGTTCGTACGTACGTACGTACGTACGTATGTATGTATGTAACTCGCATATCTCAAAAACTATTGGTCGTAGAATGTTGAGATTTGATATTTAGGATTGTTCTATGATCTAGTTGTGCACCTCCCCTTTTGGTGGCAATCGAATGGATAGTTTATGTACAGGACCGCCCAAAAGATTCGAAATACATTACGCTCTATGGGCCGAAATTCATTAAACTCGCCTAACTCAAAAGCTATTAGGCGTAGAATGTCGAAACTTCATATTTTGGATAGTTGTAACATCTAGTTGTGCACCTTCCCTTTTGGTTCCATTCGACTGGATAGTTTATCTACAGGACCGCCCAAAACATTCGAAATACATTACGCTCAATGGGCCGAAATTCATTATACTCGCATATCTCAAAAACTATTAGGCGTAGAATGTTGAAACTTTATATTTAGGATTGTTGTAACATCTAGTTGCGCACCTCCCCTTTCGGTTCCATTCGACTGGACAGTTTATCTACAGAATCGCCTAAAACATTCGAAATACATTACGCTCTATGGGCCGACATTCATCAAAGCGTCTTTTAGAGGTTTTGGGCTATTTCAAACGACTCAGGAGTGATATATGCTGTAAAGAGTTAGAAAATGCATTTCTCCATTAAAAAAGTGTCTTTATCATTTACAGTTCTGTTACAGGAACACTCAAAAGATTTCCAATACATTACGGTCAATGGCAATTTTACGGGCATTCATCCATTTCAAGCACAATACCGTCCTACCACATAAGTTAGGTAATGGTCCGACCACGGTCACGTGCCTCCCTCAAGAACTATGCCAAAAGTCGCCAAGCTTGGCGACTTTTGGTGTACGTGTGTGCATATTTAACTCTCAAATCTCAAAAAACTATTATGAAATTTCATATGTAAGATTGTTGTAACATCTAGTTGTGCATCTCGATTTTTGGTTCCAATCTACTGGAGTTTCTTTACAGGACCACCAAAAAGAATTTCAGTACTTTAATGTCTATGGAAATCTTCAATATAATACAATTGTAGTCATTGTTTGGTACATGCCCAAAATCTCGCCGTCTGTCCTCGACCTTGGCGAGTTTTGCCGAAATGTCGCCAAATTTGGCGATAGTCAGTCATTTGGTCCATGCCCAAAGTATCGCCATTTGTCATCGTTCTCGGCGAGTTTTGGCGAAATATCGCCAAATTTGGCGATAATCGGTCATTGTTGGTCCATGCTTAAAATCTCGCCAAATGTCGTTGACATTGACGAGTTTCGCCGAAATATCGCCAAATTTGGCGCCAAAAATTATTTCGTATTTTGTATAACTCTAAAACTTTAACCCGTAGAATTTTGAACTTTTGTATTTAGAACTATATTATAATATCTAACTGTTTTCAATATCTTTTTTGACAGCAATCGACTAGGAATTTATTTACAGGGTGAGCCAAATGACTTTAAATACATTAAGGTGTATGGATGCATTCAATTCATTGAAAGTCAGTGGTGGTCAATGACTACTTTGGCTATCCCTAAAATCTCGCAAACTATCTCAAGTTTGTCGGCTTTTGGTGAAATATCGCCCAATAAAGTGTCAGAAGGAAATCTTTCAAATTGAACTCAGCTTGGCGATATCGAAATATTTGGCTAGAAATCGCTATACCTTACTATTATTGATATTTTATCTCTTTCAAACAAATAAGTTTAGAGGAAGTGCGTAAAAAACATTTTTGAATTAATTGACGTGCAAGGAAGTCATGTGTTGGACACATCAGATTTTTTTTTTTCTGCTTCTATGGTCTTGGCAGTTTATAAATTTTTCATTAGATCGGGTGTTCTTCATAAATCTTGGATAGTTTGGCCATTATTGACGGGTTCTTTAGGAGTACTCCACGCAAAATGAGTTAGTGGTGGACGGCGCTTAATGCGATCACATCGGGCCGATCCGATTTTGATTACTGTAACCGATTGATTATAATAAACGAAAATCGTAAATTTAAAAAATCAAGAAAACTCAGTTTGAAAATATTTGCTACAGTAGGAAACAGATTACCAACCCGCTCCTCCAATATTACGTGCTAATTTACGCCAAAGTTAATGAAATTATGATGCAATGACCTACCTGATATAGTGAATTTCCACGAACTTTGCCTTGAATTTCTAATCAAGAAATGAATCAGTTGGTCTAAAATTTGATAACATGAGTGATGTAGCGATCACATTAACCGATTACTTTTGCGTTCATTCGAATATGTCCGTTCGGTACCGGCGGTTATTGATAATATTAACCGAATGATAACATTAATCGTGATTACATTAAGCGGTGTCTAGTGTAGAATTTAAAATAAAACATTTAGGCCCCGGTCCATAGCTGTAAGGAGATGACAGTAAGCTTGAAGAAGACACTATGGTTTCTCCTTACGTTAATTTTATTTATTTACATTTTCTATTTTTTGTTTATTTACTTCTCTATTACTTACAGGGCCCGATTATGACAAACTGGGGGCAGAAGTCTGACTAAATCTCGTTCGTTTCCACGAGATTTTTAAAGCTAACATAAATCATAAAGTTACTAAATTATTTTGAGCGTGATGTTATTTTTACCTGAGATGAATAAGTTAAATTGGTTTTGAAAGCGAATCACAAATGTCGTGAATGATGTTTCAAACTGTAACATATTATTATTATTATTTTGCCAATTGCATAGTTTTTACGTCAAAGCCGTTTAAAGACTTAATCGGGTTTTTATGCTTTAAAGCATCTCTACATTCGCGGCCAAAGTGTCACATTTGTGTCCTCACAGCAAGGACACCGCGTGTTGTAGGGTTAAATTTAAGATGTATTTTTTTTTTCTCCGATTACACGCATTTTCTACTCGGCCAATATACCGTGTTCGTCTGTAATAAATATCATTAAATTGAAAGAAGGAATTCATTAAAACAACGTTTAACCTCTTTGTTCCAGAGGTCCCTTTTCTTTTCCATTTTTAAAATGATTCTTTAAGATTTTTCGGAGTTCTGTATTAACGTACACACCCGTCGATGCTTTAATCTTGAATTAATAATCTATAGCATATGAATGTGTAAATCGTACACACACTGACGCACATATTTCATTTTTGTTTGTCTTTATTTTATCTTTGCCATTGCACAAAAGAATATTTGAATATTACTGAAATTAACAAAGTTGAATTTGTTAATTTTTTTTTCGATATTCATATAGCTGAAAAGAACTTGTACGACATCATTTACCTTTAAAAGCGACAGTCTTCGTTGTGAGTAAAAAAAATTTTTACTGCTGGAACAGAAATTGAGAATTTTGGCAATTTCATAGTTGCTGGTAGTTAAAGCCTTTTAATGACTTAAGCTGGTAGTCAAAACCTTTTAATGACTTAATGGGTTTTTATGCTTTAATGCATCTTTACATTCGCTCCAAAGTGTCACATTTGTGTCCTCACAGCAAGGACACAGCGCGTTAAAGGGTTAAATGTAAGATTTATTTTTTTCTTCGATTACACGCATTTTCTACTCGGCCAATATTCCGTGTTCGTCTGTAATAAATACCATTAAATTGGAAGTAGGAATTCATTACAATAATGTTTAACCTCTTTGTTCCAAAGGTCCCTTTTCCTTTCCATTTTTAAAATGATTCTCTAAGATTTTTCGTAGTTCTGAATTAACGTACACACGCGTTGATGCTTTGAATAAATGATCTATAGCATATGAACGTGTAAATCCTACACACTGACGCATATATTTTATTAGCCTTCATTTTATCTTTGTTTGCCATTACACAAAAGAATATTTGAATATTACTGAAATTTACAAAGCTGAATTTGTTAATTTTTTTCCAAAATTCATATAGCTGAAAAGAACTTATACGACATCATTTACGTTTAAAAGCGATAGTCTGGACAGTCTTCGTTGTGAGTAAAAAAATTTTTTTTTTACTACTGGAACAGAGATTGACAATGAGGCTTTTATTCGAAATATTATTTGAAAATACGCTTTCTATTTGTCGTTTTTAAGTGTAATATGCTTTTTAAAAATATTTATGAGATTTCTCTTTAATTTGAGATGTAAGATTTTTGTCAGGTGTGAAGAGATTAAAGCAGCAGAAAGTGTGCTAAAAATTTGGTCTTTTTTATAAAAATGTTGAATTGGGAGTATAAATGTCCATAATTATTTCGTTAATGTTAATAGAGGGATGAAGATTCACAAAATCAATGCAGACTAAAACATGGGAGCTCATAAGGGGGGGTAAGGTAGGGCGGCACTTGCCCCCTTCTAGAGTTTTAGGTTAATGTCGCATGATGTATACAAATGGCAAAACCAGAACTAAATTTGTTAAAAGTTTTAAATTTGCCCCCCTCTAGAAAAAAATTTTGGAGTCCCCCCCCCCTTCCTTAGAAAAATTCCTATGGGCGCCCATGGACTAAAATATCATTCATTAAATTTTAAGTTAAAAAAAATCATCGTTATAAATTAGGGAGTGGTTGGACAGTGCAATGATTTCCTGTAAAGTGTTTTTCGTGTATTTTTCAGGTTATAAGTGGGGCCTTCGCATTTGCTATGCAAATTTTAACGTTTTTAATAGTGAAGGTAGTTCCTTTTATTAAAGAACCATGCTAAACGCCGAATAACTGCATAGACGATGTTGATATATTCAAAATATAAAAAATCTATCTACTTCTTTTTATTTTCTTAAAAAGATAATTGTAATTCTGAAAAAAAGATAATGCTCATTAAGCGATACAGCAGTTTGAGAGAAACAGTTCAATCGAGTTCAGATTCGAACCCGAGCTTACAAAGAACGTATTCAAATTTTCACATCTAGAAAAGTTTGATTAGCAGTAAAAATGCTATTTTACCAAATATCATGAACATGAGGCTTCTTCACTATATGCGAGTACATAACTTCTTAACTTTATTCCAAACAGATTACTTAGATATCTACCACTCAACTCAAAAATCAGGTTTTTTTCCCAAGAGTGTGAAGATACAAATTCAAGTATCGCTGCAAGGATGAATTATTGCTACAACACATAACACGCATAAAGTTTCTCTTTTGTACGATTGGGAAGTCAACTTTTTCAGAAAATGCTTTCTCAAATACATCACATTTTAGAAATTTCTTCGCCTCTATGAGGGCGAAGATGCACATTCAAATTTCCTAGCAGCCTGAATGCTTTCTGACACACATGACATACATATGGCTTCTCCCCTGTATAAATGAGAAGATGCCTATTCAAGTCTCCTTTTTTGCAGAATGCTTTTCGGCACACATCACATACGATCCCCTGTATGAGTGTAAAGATGCATATCCAAGTCTTGTCGGTGGTTTAATGCTTTCTGGTACACATCACATACATAGGGTTTCTCTCCTGTATGAGTGCGAAGGTGAGTATTCAGGTTACCTTGCAGGCGGAATGCTTTCTCACACAGATCACATACGTAGGGCTTCTCCACGGTATGACTGAGAAGATGCCTATGGCTCTCCTTAATATGAATGTAAAGATGCTTATTCAAGTCTTCTTGCCGTTTGAAAGCTTTCTGACAGTCATCACATGAATAGGGCCTCTCCACAGTATGAGTGTAAAGATGTACATTCAAGACTCATCGATAGTTGAATGCTTTCTGGCACACATCACATACGTAAGGTTTTCTCCCCTGTATGAGTGCGAAGATGTATATTCAAGGCTCCTCGCTGGCTGAATGCTTCCTGACACATATCACATATATATGGTTTCTCCCCTGTATGAACGCGAAGATGCCTATTCAAGTCTCCTATTTTGGAGAATGCTTTCTGACACACATCACATATGTAAGGTTTTTCCCCTGTGTGAATGAGAAGATGAGTATTCAAGTCTCCTGTTTTGCAGAAAGCTTTTTGACATACATCACATATATATATGGTTTCTACCCTGTATGAGTGCCAAGATGAGTATTCAAGGATCCTCGCCGGCTGAATGCTTTCTGACACATATCACATATATATGGTTTCTCACCTGTATGAATGCGAAGATGCCTATTCAAGGATCCTCGCCGGCTGAATGCTTTCTGACACACATCACATACGTACGGTTTCTCCCGTGTATGAATGCGAAGATGTGCATTCAAGGATCCCCGCTGGCTGAATGCTTTCCGACACATATCACATTCATAGGGTTTCTCCCCTGTGTGAGTAAGAAGATGCGAATTCAAGTCTCCTGTTTTGCAGAATGCTTTTTGACATACATCACATATATATGGTTTCTCCCCTGTATGAATGAGAAGATGCCTATCCAAGTCTCCTTTTTTGGCGAATGCTTTCTGACACACATCACATACGTAAGGTTTCTCCCCTGTATGAGTGCGAAGATGTGTATTCAAGGCTCCTCGCTGGCGGAATGCTGTCTGACACATAGCACATTCATAGGGTTTCTCCCCTGTGTGAGTAAGAAGATGCATATTCAAGTCGTTTTGGCGTTTGAAAGCTTTCTGGCAATCATCACATACATAGGGCCTATCCATAGTATGAGTGTAAAAATGTGTATTCAAGACGAATCGGCGGCTAAATGCTTTCTGACACACATTACATACGTAGGGTTTCTCCCCTGTATGAGAGCGAAGATGTGTATTCAAGGCTCCTCGCTGGCTGAATGCTTTCTGACACATATCACATTTATAGGGTTTCTCCCCTGTGTGAGTACTAAGATGCGTATTCAAGCCTCCTTCTTTGAAGAATGCTATCTGGCACACATCACACACATGTGGCTTCTTACCTGTGTGAATGCTAAGATGGCTTTGGAGATTTCCTTTTTTGGAGAATGCTTTTTGACACAATTCACATACATATGGTTTCTCCCCTGTGTGAACGGTGACATGGCTGTAAAGATTTCCTTTACGTTTGAATGCTTTCTGACACACGTCGCATGCATAGGGTTTTTCTGCTGTGTGAGTGCAGAGATCCATATTCAAGTCACAGTGTTTTTGGAAATGGTTTTCTTATAGTCCTCCTTAAATACAAGAGTTCTCTTCTGTGTGAATGGAAAGATCTGTATTCAAGTGCCGTTACTCGTCAAATGTTTTCTATCGCACACCCTAGAGCTCAGGCCTCTATTCTGTATGAATGATAAGATGACGGTTGAAGTCTCTAGAAAAGATGGTTTCGGGCACACGTCACACAGCTAATGTTTCTTGTATGAATACGAAGATGCTTGTTCATTTTCTCCAAAGGTGGAAAATCCTTTTTGCACATATTAGACACATGGCAGTTTGTCTCCGATGTGCGTTTCTAACTATTATCTATGAAAATGCTTTCAAAAATAAATACACGACACACGAGAGGTTTCTTTTGTTTTTGGTAAAGAATAAGTTTCCCAAGTTTTAACGATGCTGTGGAAAAATGTGTTATTCACCGAATGAGGTGATTAACATAGTCTAATCATGTACAACGTTTTCCTGTGCAACTCACACAACTATGACATGTTGAAGGAAATAAAAGTTGACTGAAACTGTACATATAAAGCAAATACAGGTGAGAATCTCCGTACCTGCAAAAAAGCAAGAAAAAAGATATTTAAAAATAGAATTTATAAGTGACATTAAAATATAGAAAATAAATATTTTCAACTGAATAAGCTTTATTGACAGGCCCGTCGAGATACAAACTCGGGCCCGGGGGATGGATATATGCCGTGCCCCCCCCCCCCAAAAAAAATAAAGTTATCATCTTATTCATTCGCATTTTTACTCAAAAACATACCTTTTTCACTTAAAATGTTTGTTCAAACTTTACTGATAACGTCATTTTTTTTTAAAAACAGGCGACTAAATGTTCACTGTTGAAAAATAAAAAAAGGAATATATGCTGAAAAATTGGGAGATGGGGAAGGGGAGGCGCGTCGTTAAATGGTTGGGAACCGCTGCTCTAATTAAATTTAATGAGCTATCTATGTAAATAAAATTAGACTTTTGTCTGTACATTTCTTAGAATTCAAGAATTTTGCGATTTCTATCCGTTTCAAGCACCTAGGAATCCGGTGTGACCCTCAAAAAATAGTTTGTCTGTCGTTTTGTCATTCTGTCCGTGACGCTTTTTTGTTCAAGCATCACGTAAAAACGACTGAAGCGAATGATAGATTTGTTGTCATGATAGGTAGTCACTCAACTTAAAACATAGGGGTCAATTTTTAAAAAAATCTTGATTCGATTTTTGAGATTTTGTGAAAATCGTTTTAAATTGCGTAAATTCGTGTTCAAGTATCACGTAAAAACGACTGAAGTGATTGAAATGAAATTTGGTATCTTGATAGGGGGTCATTCAACTCAAAACATAAGTGTCGAATTTTTTAAAAATCTTGATTTGATTTTGAGATTTTGCGAAAATCGTTTTAAACTGTGTAAATTTGTGTTCGCACATCACGTAATAACTGCAAAGGTGAAAAAATGATATTTGGTGAAATGATAGGTGGTCACTCACCTTAAACTATAAGCATCTAATTTTTTAAAAATCGATCAGATTTCGAAATTTTGCGAAAATCGTTTAAATCTGAGTGAATCTTTGTTCACGCATTACGTAATAACGACTAAAGCGAATGATATGAAATTTGGTCACATGATAGATGGTTGCTCAACATAAACTATAGGTGTCCAATTTTTTAAACATTTTTATTAGATTTTGTGAAAATTCTCTCAAAATACGTTTATATTTCTTCAAGCATCTCGTAATAACGACTAATACGAATGATACGAAATTTGGTGATATGATAGGTAGTTGCTAATCTTAATTTATAGGCGTTGAATTTTTAAAATATTTTGATTACATTTTGAGATTTTGTGAAAATCGTTTTAAAATGCTGAAATTTTGTTCCAGCACCACGAAATAAACATTGCAGGGAATGAAAGGAAATTTGGTGACATGATAGGTTGTCACTCAATTTCTAAGCTTCCAATTTTTCAAAAATATTGATTAGATTTTGAGATTTTGCGAAAATTATTTCAATATGCGTAAATATTCGTTCGCGCATCACATAATTACGACTAAAGTGAATGAAATAATATTATTTACTTATTCTCTAACCTGTAATATTTTAACAATACGTAAAAATTATAACTTCGCTTTCTTTACTTTGGCAACATACTATATCAATTTTGTGTACTCCTATAATGCTGACGAAAGTTCTTGTTTTTAGGAGATTTGCATTCAGCACTAACCCGTCAACGACGGGTACTTCAGCTAGTTGCAAATATGCAAAATAAATGTTGAACAATTTCACTTGGCTCTTAGGCAAAATCAATAATGTGCTGAACGTAAAAGATATAAGTTTAGAAAACGCTTTAATGAATTCTTAATATATAAAAATAAATAAGTGAAAAGCTTTACAGAATCACTACCATTAAAAAGCTTCAATGAAATGTTTCAGTAGCAATAAGATAATTTTAACCTCAAAAGTTTGCTGTGAGAAATTAAGCCTATTCATGAAGCACTGACAAAATAAACATACTTTATAACTAATAATTATTTAAAAAATAAATAAATAATCACTGTGATAATAAGAAGTGTAAAAGGGTAAGTAAACTCACCGCAAACAACTAAAAAATCCACATTCCGAGAGCAATTCTGAACAATTTTATTACAAGAACATTTTGGAGATGAATGAATTTTCCCGCGCTAGGAAATTATCAAGTTTGCACCTGCGGGCCTGGAGTTGTCATGGTGATTCCCCGCGTATGAGAGCACAAAGGGTGGTGCGTTTGCCCCCCCCCTCCCCCCTAAAAATATAAATTAATAAAAGAGCGTACTTGATGTCCATTTAAACGATTTTATTTTTTTCTTTTTCCCTATAATATTAGTTTTACAGATTTATGTTTCTTCTCCTAATCCTAGAGTTATTAAAAACTTTATTAAAAAATGGAATTTGATTCCGGTAAATTTGTTACGATCTTCCTGATTGGTTGAGGACCTCCTCCCCTTTCAGAACCTCTCTGTGTTTACTTTTTGCGATTCCAGCGACTAGATTAAAATTGTTTAAGTATTTTTCATGTCCCAATGTATTTTTATATAAAAAATAAATAAATTATGAAAATAAAATTAATTGAATGTCTAGCACATTCAGCTAAGAAATAAAAATTTAAGATTACTTTATTACCCAGAACTACAATTGTAATTACTTTTGAATTAACTGTTGCTTTTTAGATATGTTTACTTCAAGTATCCAAATTTTCAAACACGATACTTGTATTCTCATTACCCCCGCCCCCTTTTTTTTTCTTATTGTATGTATTATATATCTTAAATTTCTTCTGCTCAGAATTATTGAACTATATTCTCTTGTTAATATATTTATTATGAGCGGAGTTGAGGGCCTAGAGCCCAGGCACTCTGCGAACAGAATTCGAAGTGTCGTCAGCGATCCAGTTTCATTTAGGACCTCGTCTCGTCCTTACTTATTCCAGTCGGTGTTGGTTTTCGCGAATTCTATTTCTGTTTATACAGAATTTTTTTTTTTTAATTTTAAGTTTAGCCCGGACCGCCAGAAAACAAGGGCCCGGGGGGGAATCCTCCTCTCCCCCCCCCTCTCGACAGGCCAGTTTATTGACAGTGCTGTGAAAATAAGGGGGGGGGGATGAGTGCCTAGAACCTCCAAACTCAGGATGCTCAAATCAAAACTCATATAGATTTTTTCCTCTAAATAATAAAAATTTATGTACAATAGAGGACGATTCGTAACTTGGGGGGGGGGGGGCTCTAACAGCCAAAACTTACATATATTGACCTGCATTCCAAAGTTAAGTTCTTATTTTTAGTGTTTTATTTTGGGAAGAAAAGGAGCCGGTTGCATGGAGATTAAGGGCCTGTCCCTATTCCACGCTAACAGCCTTAGCGCATGGTCGTGGTTTGAGTTACCACTCTATTCCCTAGCTGTGTGTGCTCGTCCAAATATTGTGCTGTAAAAATAAATAGGGGAAGTTGGGGTACAATGAAACATACTATATAAAATCAGTTGGGTTTCTCAAAGAAAGTTGTAACTCACACACCTATTATACAAATACATATTAGTCCAGTCATTTGGTCGAAAAAAGGGGGGTTACCTGGAAAGTTTTCCGGGAGTTTTGAAAATGGGCAATTTTATAGATTTCGATGTGCTCTTTCCGAATTTCAACTTTGCCCCCTCGTATCTTTGCCGCTCGTGCCGCCACGTTCGAAAACTGGCGCCCAAAAGCAGTTTTTTGGCAATATCTCCTTTCCGACTCATTTCACGAAAAAAAACAATTACAAAAAAGGAAACTAGAGAAAATTTCCCACAATTTATGTAATTACCTTTTTTTCGTAAAATCAATAGTTTTGGCGTACGAGCGCCGCAAAGTGAAGTTCCGAATGCGTTTTGGCCAAAAAACGTATTTCCACACCACCTCGTGAGGTAGAGTAAGCGGTGTTTTTTTTTTTTTTTTTTTTTTTTTTTTCCCCGTGGTGTCCCCAGTAGGCCTAATCCACGTGCATTTAACTCAGGGATGGGCAAACTACGGCCCGCGGGCCAAATCCGGCCTGCCGGAAGGTTTTATCTGGCCCGCAGATAGAATTTTGCAGGATGTGTTTTTGAGCGAGTTTGGCAGCTGAAAGACGACTTTCTGTCGTTCTTCCATGAGAGACAATTATTCTGCGGAGTGCGAAATGTAAGAAGATACAGAATGGCTTTCGGACTATGCATTTTTCACAGATCTTCTTTGTCATGTGAGCAACTTGAATGTCAATATGCAAGGGAAAAATCAATTTATCGACGATATCTGGGCCCATCTCAAAGCTTTAAAACTAAAATCTAATCTGTTTGCTGGGTAGCTAGCTAAGGGTGAAATTCTCCGCCGGTGGTTCACGAAATCGTCGGTTGTTAGCTACCAACTGGGCAGAACCAGTTGTTTGGTTACCGACTGCGATAACAACTCCGGAGGGAAACGGGAGGTCTTTTAGCCAATCCCATGAACCCCTTGACGCTCCTCCTTAAAACTCCACCTCAAGGCGGGGCAAAGTTAACGACTGCAAAAAATTAACGACGAGCGGAGAATCCAGCTGTAAGAACGACTTGTCTCATTCCTCGTGGTTAAATTCAATACTCTCAATAAATGAATAGAAGCTTAAGAATTATGAAGATGGCTTGAAAGAACTGCATTTTGAGTTCGAACTCAGATTTCAAGATTTCAGTGCCATTCAAACAGAATTGGATATTTTTATCATGCCTTTCAATTGTGAAGCAGTGAGGTCCGATTTGCAGCTTGAATGAATTGAGTTGCAATCTAGCGATCATCTCAAGCAGCTGAATATGTCAGAGTTTTACAAATCATTGTCGTTTCCCAAATTGAATATCTCACGCTCAGAAAATCAGTGCTATGTTTGCTTCATATTATATATGTGAACAAGTGTTTTCAACTATGAACCTTAGAAAGAATTCTTTCAGAAGTAGACTGACATATGAGCATTTAGCCTCATTCCTTGGAATGAGTACATCTGACTTCGAACCTCAATATAAGGAACTTTTAAAAATGAAATAGCAATTTCATTCATCTCATTAACATATTTAAATTGTAATACTTGTATATTGTTTTTAAAATTTTAGAAAAATTTATCTTGGCCCGTCAAACTTTTTTTTTTTTTTTCGATTTTTGGACCGCGACCGAAAAAGTTTGCCCAACCCTGATTTAACTAATCCAAAATTTAGAGCATTCTCCTTCGCTTCGCTGTTCTTGATGGACCAGGAGTTGCAAGTTCATTGTCTCTAGTACCGATCGAAATGTCACAGCCCGAAATTTCTTCCACATCAGCCGCGATGGGATTATCAGTTTCATCGCAATCTTCTTCGTTCTCGATTTCATCATACATTTGCTCGAAAATAGTCTCCGATTCTTCCTCTTCATCACTATCTTGAAATGGAACTTGCGAGTTATCACAGGTACCATTGCAATTCGTGCATATAACCAACACGTCCTAGATATAAAAAGCCTAACAACTGGTACGTCCCCAAGCTTTCACGTCATCAGTAGGCCTTCAAGAATGACGCCATCACAATTTAACTCTCATAAAGTAAAACTACAGTGGAACCCCGATCTATCGTTCCCGCATTCATCGTTTTCCCGTATTGATCGTTTTATTTCTATGGTCCCTGCACAAACTGTGTTCAAATAACGTTAACAAAGCCCGCATGTATCGTTCGTCAAAAATTCGCTTTCCCGCATTCATCGTTGTAAAATGTTTCTTCTGATCGAAATGAAATTGAAGATGGAGTGGATCAATATGGCTTACATATCGAATTACTTCCTGGTATGATATCTTGGGTTGATGATGGTATAGGTGAAGAGTTCTTACATCTAGCAGGGATGAGTATGGTGTGAATTGTAGTGATTATATATCCATGATTTAGAAGTAGCAACGTGCGGTATCCTAAGAATGGAAGTAATGTGACGCAAAAAAATGAAAATAATCGCGAAGAAGCTGAGAATAATATTCATGCTGATGAAACAGAGCCAACACTAGTGCCTAGTTTATCCTACGCAATAACGGTTATTTGAAATTGTATGACTTTTATATACAAACATGAATACACATAAAAAGACACACACACAAAAAAAAAGATTAAAAAAAAAACATTGTAAATCTTGAAAATTTTGTTTAATTAAAAGATTAATGAAAAATCCAGTGTAATGTAAAAATAAGTATCACTTACTTTCTACACAATTTCAATTTGTTTCTTTTACAGTGTGGTAACAAATTTAGTATTTTTGGTATACTGAACGAATCGGTGTTTTCTTCTTATTTTGACTTTAACCCGGATTCGTCGTTTTCCCGCATGCATCGTTTTTTACTACACACCCCTTGAAAAACGATAGATCGAGGTTCTACTGTATTTAAAATTTCTGCTGCATTTACTCACGCACAACAGCATTTTACTGATTTGAGATAGAAAATTTTAATTTTACGGCAAAAAGCAAGTTTTTAACTGTAACTAATTATGTAGTGTAAGAAGGAAATAGATCATAATGAATTGTTTTGTATCACAAAGGTATTTTATTTTTTATCTTTAACTTATTTTCTAATATTTGTAGCATTCAGCAGAAAATTTAAATAGTTTTACTTTATGAAAGTAAACATCCTGCAAAGTTCTATCTGCGGGCAGGATTTGGCCCGCGGGCCGTAGTTTGCCCCTCACTGAGTTAAATGCACGTGGATTAGGCTTACTGGGGATACCACGGGGAGAAAAAAAAAAAAAAAAAGACACCGCTTATTCTACCTCACAAGATGGTATGGAAATACGTTTTTTGGCCAAAACGCATTCGGAACTTCACTTTGCGGCGCTCGTACGCCAAAACTATTGATCTTACGAAAAAAAGGTAATTACATAAATTGTAGGAAATTTTCTCAAGTTTCCTTTTTTGTAATTGTTTTTTTCGTGAAATGAGTCGGAAAGGAGATATTGCCAAAAAACTGCTTTTGGGCGCCATTTTTCGAACGTGGCGGCACGAGCGGCAAAGATACGAGGGGGCAAAGTTGAAATTCGGAAAGAGCACATCGAAATCTATAAAACTGCCCATTTTCAAAACTCCCGGAAAACTTTCCAGGTAAAAGTACCAAATGACTGGACTATATATACTGATGTGATTTGGAGACAGTCGCATTTTTACAACAAAGAGATGTAAAAAATAATTGGATTTTCACCACTGAGGTGATTTTCGTTACTAAAAGTAATTTTGTTTTGCGTCCTTGTTTTTATATGCATAATTCTTTATTTTTCAAATACTGTGATGTGGTCTTCATACTTTAAAAGTCCGATTTTAAAAAATAAATACTAGGAATTAATAAAAATTCATATAGTTTGTAGCCTCAAATTGGGTACAATTGAACATGTTTTATTGTATTGTAGGTACGTGCATTCACTTAAAATAAGCATGTTATTGTAAAATACTTACATTGAGATCTCTATAGAGTACATAAAAACCCTTTCACCAAAAGGAAGAGGCAACATCAATGCCAAACAGTGGTCTTTTTTTTAAAACATACAAATTCAAACTTAGCTTTAGTCCTTGTGAGGTTACTCAGAACATAGAAAGTTTTTTTTTTTTAATCTTCTGAAATTTTAAAGAATTTTTTTATATTTTAACCAAGGAAGGAGAACATAAACGTAAACAAATGTACTCTGTTGGGGGAAATAAACTAAAATCAAACGGCATGCAAAGTTCTGTACGTACGACTGCGCCCAAGTTAAAATTTGTGCGTTATTGGGATATATAGATTTTTAAAGAGGACTCAAATAGTATCAAAACTACAACCTCCTGTTCCTTCAGGCTGGTACAGAAAGAAAACATAAATGTTACATTTTTGAGTTTGATTTAAGTTAGAATAAAATAAAAAACTATAAGCTAATCACTAATAAAAGCATTATGTTTTCATCTCAAGCTATAATAGTTTAATTAAATTTGTTTTTTTCCCATTTAAATTTTATACTTATGTCTTACTAATGTTTATTATAAATGTACACAAAACATATAAGCTAAAATTTGAATTTTGAATCCTATTATTTGATTGCTTGTAAAGTGTTTCATTGTACCCAGCAGGGGCGTAGCCAAGGGGGGGGGGGGGGGTTAGGGGGGTCATAACCCCCCCATGAGGATTTTTTTGCCATACAAAATGTATATTCTTCGTTACATTATCACACACACACACGCGTATATATATATATATGATTTGTAGTAGTCGTAACCCCCCCTATGAAAAATTTCTGCCTACGCCCCTGGTACTCAGGTATAAGGGGTACAATGAAACAATGTCAGACGTTTATCTTTTGCAATTTTTTAAATATAAAGATGCTATTTGCAAACTCATAAAAATTTAGATGGGGAAAAGAGTAGGTTAAAAGTGTCCTTTTTTTTTCTGTACATGCAAATTTGTAAACAGGAAAAAAAAAAAAATAGTAAATTTTGTTACATGGTGTACCCGGACTTTTCCTGCTTTGAAATAAATAAAGAACGTGTTATTAGGAACAACTGAAACAGGGGCCAAAAGAGCCCCCAAGTCCGATAAACTCTGTGTCAAGTGCGCCTATCGAGATTGGTGAAATGATGAGTAATGCAAATAAGGATTTGGCTCTTTGGAACTATACACTTTGGTATAGACAAATGCACTTGTTCTCGCTGCTCAAGAATTCCCTGTGCTAGTGAAAAAATTCATTGTATTGTCCCACTTTATTGACCCAGTGCCCGACTAAGACATTCGGAGGCCCTAGGCCTAGCACTTTTACAGAGTCCTTGGGTAGTCATTTCTTGTTCGTTATACCACTTATAAGATACCAGCATTTCTCCGCAATTTCACATGTTTTAGCTTCAAACTCTCTCCTGTACAAAAAATTTTAGCTTAAAGTTCAAAAATTTTTAGCTTTTAATGTAGAAGTCATGCTTCAGAATCAAATGACGTCACGTCAATGAATATTCCATGGTGGGGTTCTCGCGATCTTAACATGACGTTTGTTTTATCCCTGAGTATAGTATAAAACAAACCCTTCTTCTCAGCGCTATGTGTTGACAAAGTGGCATCTCTTTATCTATTTTGATTATGCTGTTAAAAATTTAGCATAACTCATTTCTTTTAGGAATAGACTTAAAACTATTTTAATAATTTGGAGGCCCCCTAACACTTGGGAGCCCTAGGCCGTGGCCTGGCCTGTGTGGTAATCAGGACCTGTATTGACCGTTCATAAACGTGTTCCTGAAATCCAGCAAACAAGTTGTTTTTGCTGTATGTGAAACATTTTACTTTATAATTGTGCGGAATAATCGTTTTTTTCCCCCTGCTTCTATGGTCTTGGCAGTTTATAAATTTTTCATTAGAACGGCTGTTCTTGATAAATCTTGGGTAGTTTGGCCATTATTGACGGGTTCTTTAGGAGTACTCCAAGCACAATGAGTTAGTAGTAAACGCAGCTAAATGTGATCACATCGGGCCGATCCGATTTTGATAACTATAACCGATTGATTATAATAAACGAAACTTGTAAATTTAAAAAAATCAAGAAAATTCAGTTTGAAAATATTTGCTACAGTAGGAAACATTTTGCCTACCCGCTCCTCCAAAATTGCGTGCTAATTTACGACAAAGTTAATGAAATTATGATGCAATGACCTACCTGATATATAGTGAAATTTCCACGAACTTCGCCTTAAACTGTAACCAAGAAATGAATCAATTGGTTTAAAATTTGATTACATTACACGATGTAGCAATCACATTAACCAATTGCTTTTGCTTCAATTCGGATACGTCTGTTCGGGGCCGGCGGTTACTGACAGGATCGGATTTCGTTCGTTTCCAAGAGATTTTTAAAGCTAACTTAAATCATAAAGTTACAAAATTATTTTGCGCGTAATATAATTTTTACCTGAGATGAATAAGTTAAATTGGTTTTGAAAGCGAATCACAAATGTCGAGAATGATGTTTCAAACTGTAACATACTATTATTATTACTTTTTTTTTTTTTTTTGCAAATTTCATAGTTGTTACGTCAAAGCAATTTAATGACTTAATCGGGTTTTTATGCTTTAATGCATCTCAACATTCGCGCCAAAGTGTCAAATTTGTGTCCTCACAGCAAGGACACCGCGCTTTAAAGGTTTAATTTAAGATTTATTTTTTTTCTTCGATTACACGCATTTTCTACTCAGGCAATATTCCGTGTTCGTCTGTAATAAACACCATTAAATCAATAATGCTTAACCTCTTTGTTCCAGAGGTCCCTTTTCTTTTCCATTTTTAAAATGATTCTTTAAGATTTTTCGGAGTTCCGTATTAACGTACACACCCGTCGATGCTTTGATCTTGAATTAATAATCTATAGCATATGAATGTGTAAATCGTACACACACTGACGCACATATTTCATTTTTGTTTGCCTTTATTTTATCTATGCCATTGCACAAAAGAATATTTGAATATTACTGAAATTAACAAAGTTGAATTTGTTAATTTTTTTTTTTTTTTCGATATTCATATAGCTGAAAAGAACTTGTACGACATCATTTACCTTTAAAAGCGACAGTCTTCGTTGTGAGTAAAAAAAATTTTTACTACTGGAACAGAAATTGAGAATTTTGGCAATTTCATAGTTGCGGGTAGTCAAAGCCTTTTAATGACTTAATGGGTTTTTATGCTTTAATGCATCTTTACATTCGCTCCAAAGTGTCACATTTGTGTCCTCACAGCAAGGACACAGCGCGTTAAAGGTTAAATGTAAGATTTATTTTTTTCTTCGATTACACGCATTTTCTACTCGGCCAATATTCCGTGTTCGTCTGTAATAAACACCATTAAATCAATAATGCTTAACCTCTTTGTTCCAGAGGTCCCTTTTCTTTTCCATTTTTAAAATGATTCTTTAAGATTTTTCGGAGTTCTGTATTAACGTACACACCCGTCGATGCTTTGACCTTGAATAAATAATCTATAGCACCATAAAAAAAAAAAAAAAAAAAAAAAAAAAAGAGAGAGAAGTTTGAAAATTTTTTGAAACGGAAAGATATTCAATAAATGCCGTTAGAAATAAATAAAATCTGGGCCCAGCATTTTGAGAATTGAAACATCAGGAAGATGCCATTTTATTACCAATTCGAAAGTCGGTGAAACTTTAAATCTATTTAATTTCAGTTCGAATTAGCTTTACATGCAATTGTGTTTTAAAATTAACGATGTAATTTACAATTTAAAATCAAAACTTGTGGAAAAAAAAAACTATTAGTATTTACGCAAGAAAAGTACTAGAAACATCGAAATCCTTTCTTTTGTTTTATTTTACATAAAGAAATGGCATCCCTCCTCCCCGAAAATTTGGCTTTTGAGCTTTCTTTCCAGCAAAAGTTCTAATAATGTCATCAGGGCCTGATTACTGGAAAGGCTCGGGAAGCTTGAGCTTCCCCTCAAAATTTGAAGTGGGGCCCGAAAATGACTGAAAAACTGAGATAAAAATTTAAAATTTTGTTTTTAAATGATCTTTTTTAAGCTATTGTAAACATTTTTAATGAAGAGAAGTGGTGCTTTTCAGAAGTCTTGATACTTCATGTCGCAAAATTTCTAAATTGGTTGTTTGCAAAGTCTTTGCCTGGGACACCTGCTGCCAGGCCCGGATACGCCCACCGGGAAATTTCCCGATGGACCGGTCACTTTCACATATATCTTGTATGTATAATGTGCATGTTTCATCAGAATAGAATGTAAATGGTTCGCCGTTTACATATATTTCCCGGGCCGGTGTGATCAGTTGTATCCGGCCCTGTCTGCTGCAGTTGAGATTTTTTTTCTATTATGGGAATATTTGGCCGGCAGAAAGGGGTAGACTTTTAATATGTAATGTTATTATGTAAAACTAGACTTTTAATATGTAATGTTATGACTTTTAATATGTCTTCTAAATGTCAAAATTAATTCTCAACTTCTGTGTTGTGATTTTTATGATGTCATCAAAACAAACAAGAATTTTTGAAAAAAGCCATGTCTAATGAGAAATAGAATGAAATTAATAAAGTTTAATGTTCCAGTAAGGTAATGTTTTTAGTTATTTGTTAATGTTTAAAGTAATTTCAAAAATACTGTAAAATCTCGTTACAATGAACTAAACTATTATGAAGATTAATGAGTAAAATATTGTTATCAAAGGAAAATTTCAAATTAATGAATAAAACGCTTTTATCAAAGGAAATGATTAGACTAATGGTTAGGAAATGAGCTAACTAAGTCAATCAACGTTACTTTTCCCAAACAAAAAGGGGATGAGGGGCCCGAAATGAGACTGAGCTTCCCCTTACTTCAGAGGTTAATGGGGCCCTGAATGTCATCCTAAGAAATCAATGACGCTTTTTTTTTGTGTGTGTGTTCGGTTGAGATAATACTCTAATTGGAAAGTCTATTTTGCTCAATAGAGTTTATTTTTTTTTAGCTTCTCTCACCTGATGCAAGTGTTACTGGAAGAATTAATAATTTTAAGACTGTGGTCAAATTTGGATAGCCTTCTTTCAGGTTATGCTTATGAATAAGACTTAACAGGATTGATGCAGGTGCTGTTTCCATAGCTTCGTCAATTAATAGCGAGTGATTTTTAAAACTTTCACCTAAAAACTCTTCTATATTTTGGTCATTTTTTAGATAGAAGTACTTACTTTTGAGCTTCGGATTTCAGTTCTATAGGGTGTCCATAATTAAAGTCCCACTTTAAAACGAACAGAAAAGGAAAACTACTAGACCAAATGTTATCAAGCTTCGTAATTTTGTAAAGGCGGTCAGGGGAATTATTATCCGCGGAAAAAAAGCTCAAAAATTCAACCCCAGGGATAAGGACGTATTTAAGAGGAGGGGGGGGGGTTAGGGGTCCGACCCCCTCCTACCGCATGAAGAACATTTTGGAGGGGGTTCAAAAATTTCGGAGGGAGTCCAAACGGTAAAAAAGGCAGTATTTTTCTCAAAAGGACACTATATCATTTTCGTAACAAAAATCAAAATTTCGTGGGGGGAGGAGGTTCGGACACCTGGACCCCCCTCCCCCTTAAATACGACCTTGTCCCTGGTGTTGAATTTTTGAACTTTTTTTTTCGCCGATACTAAATCCCCTGACCACCTTTACACAATTACCAGGTCTGATAACATTGGGTGCATTAGTTTTCCTTTTCTGAACGTTTTAAAGTAGGACTTTAATTATGGACACCCTATATATCCATCTGGTGGATTTTATCCCATTCAGGATCCCAAAGTTATCACTAATCATTTCGAGAGCCTGAAAACGAGATTTTAGCACAGTCATTATTTTGTTGGTAATTTCTAATAGAGGAATTCTAAATTTTTCTATCTTTGAAAATTTCGAACTTTCATCTTCCCAGGATTCAACAAACATCTTCCACTTTTGTTTTTCATTAAAATGAGGAAGTAAATTATTATTAGCTATTATTTTTGCTTCTGTTATTGCAGCGAATATAGCTTTGTCTCTGGTGGATTCTAGAAGATTTAAAAGATCTCTAGTACGCCTTACTGTTTCATCTGCGGTTATATCATTTCTTTGGAGAAATTGGTTCACGCAGTCTTCTTTTTTTATGTTAAGCCTAAAACATGTGAAAATAATAAATTCAAATTTTTTATGCATTTTTTCAGAGAGAGCCTCTGTTTCCGATGTAGACAGAGGATTGGATGTTAATTCTTCCAGAAATTTGTTAATGCCATCAAAATATTTATAAACTACTTCAACAGCTTTCATTCTTGCTGAACATCTAGTTTTACTGTTTTCTTTTAAAGAAAGTGGAACATGCAAAAGTAAACTATTTGAAGCTAATTTGGCTAAAGTGTCACAGTTAAAACCATAATCACGCTTTTTTCTTACAAATGTAAAAATGTTTTTTTTTTTTTTTATTCGTAAGTGAAATCTGACGCCACTTTTCTTGAAACAGAGGCGCGGGTTGCCGCCTGTGTGCAGTGGCGTAGCTAGAGAAGGGTTAGAGGGAGTATCTGTCTTAGGACACAGAACACAGGGGGGGGGGGCAAATTGTAACTTCGAACTGTCATTGTTGTCCATTCTATCAGACAGAAAGAGATGCGGAAACTTCACTTGTCCCCAGAAGCTGAAAACTCTAGCTACGCTTCTGACTATGCCTTAACTCGGACCTGCTCGACTCAGCGACTAAAACAGATCGGTCATCGCCAGCCGATGGGTCACCAGGGACTCTTTCCTTTGCTTTGTGAAAAAACGTTTCCACAATGTCCCATTCGAAAAACTGCGTATGTCTAAAGGGGGTGTAACAATACCAGCTTTTTCAGACAGGACGCTTGGGCACAAAGTCACAAAACTGGAAAACAAAAATCTTCACGGAACCATAATTGATTTTGGCGCCCCTATTATCACGGCGCCCGGGGCACTTGCACCCGTTTGCCCTCCCCTAGTTGCGGCCGTACACACGGACGCACGGACAAATCGTACACACGGACGCACATATTTCATTTTTCTTTGCCTTTATTTTATCTTTGTCATTACACAAAAGAATATTTGAATGTTACTGAAATTTCCAAAGTTGAATTTGTTATTATTTTTTTTTTTTTTTTTCGAAATTCATATAGCTGAAAAGAACTTGTATGACATCATTTACCTTCAAAAGCGACAGTCTTCGTTGTGAGTAAATTTTTTTTTTTTTTTTTTTACTACTGGAACAGAGATTGACAATGAGGCTTTTATTCGAAATATTATTTGAAAATACGCTTTCTATTTGTCGTTTTTAAGTGTAATATGCTTTTTAAAAATAATTATGAGATTGCTCTTTAATTTGAGATGTGAGATTTTTGTCAGGTGTGAAGAGGTTAAAGCAGCAGAAAGTGTTTTAAAAATTTGGTTTTGTTTATAAAAATGTTGAATTGGGAGTATAAATGTCCATAATTATTTCGTTAATGTTAATAGAGGGATGAAGATTCACAAAATCAAAGCAGACTAAAATATCATTATCATTAAATTTTAAGTGTAAAAGAAATCATCGGTGGAAATTACGGCGTGGTTGGACAGTGGAATGATTTCCTGTAAAATGTTTTTCGTGTATTTTTCAGGTTATAAGTGGGGCCTTCGCATTTACTATGCAAATTTTAACGTTTTTAATAGTGAAGGTAGTTCCTTTTATTGAAGAACCATGCTAAACGTCGAATAACTGCATAGAAGATGTTGATATATCCGAAATATAAAAAATCTATGTACTTTCGCTTCTTTTTTTTCTTCTGAAAAAAGATAATTGTATAATGCTTACTAAGCGATACAGCAGTTTGAGAGAAACAGTTCAATCTGGTTTAGATTCGAACCCGAGATTACAACGAACGTATTCAAGTTTTCACATCAAGAAAAATTTCATTAGCAGTAAAAATGCACTTTTAACAAATATCATGAACACGAGGATTCTTTACTATATATGCGAGTACATAAATTCTTATTTAAGTCATCTGTTTAGAAAAAAGTTTTCTGCCACTCAACTCAAATATCAGGTTTTTTCCCAAAAGTGTGAAGAGACAAATTTAAGTGTCCCTGCAGGCTGAATTCTTGTTAGAACACATAAAATGCGTAAAGTTTCTCTTTGGTACGATGGGGGAAGTAATCTTTTTCAGAAAATGCTTTCTGACATACATCACACTTTTTAAATTTCTTCCCCTGTATGTAGGGTTGCCAGGTCGCCAAACCAAATAGCCGGACAGACCAGCCAGTTTGGCCGGACAGCCTACAATATTGAGGATTTTGTCTCAGTAATAATAGGTACAACAAAAAAGTTGTGTAAAATCAAGCTTTTTTGATTATTACCATGAATCTTGTTAAATTCAAATGAAATATAAATAGCATCGAATGCCAAATCAGTTCAAGTACTTTATTACTAATCAGCCAAAGTCACCAGTAAAAAGCCTAACAAAAGCCGGACACCGTTAAGTTTGGCCGGACACGCAATCAAAAAGCCTAACTATGTCCGGCTTTATCCGGACGCCTGGCAACGCTACTTGTATGAGTGCGAAGATGCACATTCAAGTTTCCTAGCAGGCTGAATGCTTTCTGACACACATGACATACATATGGCTTCTCGCCTGTATGAATGAGAAGATGCCTATTTAAGTCTCCTTTTGTGTAGAATGCTTTTGGGCACACATCACATACAATGGGTTTCTCCCCTGTATGAGTGTAAAGATGCATATTCAAGCTTTGTCGGTGGTTGAATGCTTTCTGACACACATCACATACATAGGGTTTCTCCCCAGTATGAGTGCGAAGGTGAGTATTCAGGTTACCTTGCAGACGGAATGCTTTCTCACACACATCACATACGTAGGGCTTCTCCCCTGTATGACAGTGAAGATGCATATTCAAGTCTTCTTGCCGTCTGAAAGCTTTTTGACACTCGTTACATGCATATGGCTTCTCCTTAATATGAATGTAAAGATGCTTATTCAAGTCTTTTTGCCGTTTGAAAGCTTTCTGACACTCATCACACACATAGGGCCTCTCCACAGTATGAGTGTAAAGATGTACATTCAAGACTCGTCGGTAGTTGAATGCTTTCTGACACACATCACATACGTAAGGTTTCTCCCCTGTATGAGTGCGAAGATGTGTATTCAAGGCTCCTCGCTGGCTGAATGCTTTCTGACACATATCACATTTATAGGGTTTCTCCCCTGTGTGAGTAAGAAGATGCGTATTCAAGTCTCCTGTTTTGCAGAATGCTTTTTGACATAAATCACATATACATGGTTTCTCCCCTGTATGAATGCGAAGATGCCTATTCAAGTCTCCTTTTTTAGCGAATGCTTTCTGACACACATCACATACGTAAGGTTTCTCCCCTGTATGAGTGCGAAGATGTGTAATCAAAGATTCTCGCCGGCTGAATGCTTTCTGACACACATCACATACATATGGCTTTTCCCCTGTGTGAACGCTAAGATGGCTGTAAAGATTTCCTTTACGTTTGAATGCTTTCCGACACACATCGCATACATAGGGTTTTTCTGTTGTGTGAGTGTAGAGATCCATATTCAAGTCACACTGTTCTTGGAAAAGGCTTTTTGACAGTCCTCCTTAAATATAAGAATTCTCTCCTGTGTGAATGGAAAGATCTGTATTCAAGTGGCGTTACTCGTCAAATGTTTTCTATCGCACACCTTACAGCTCAGGCCTCCATTCTGTATAAGTGATAATATGGCGGTTGAAGTCTCTAGAAAAGATGGTTTTTGACACACGTCACACAGCTAAGGTTGTTTCTTGTATGAATGCGAAGATGCTTATTCAATTTCTCCATAGATGGAATATCCTTTTTTGCCCATATCAGACACATGACATTTTGTCTCCGATGTGTGTTTCTAACTTTTATCTATGAAAATGCTTTCTAAAATAAATACACGACACACGAGAGGTTTCTTTTGTTTTTGGTAAAGAATAAGTTTCCCAAGTTTTAACGATGCTGTGGAAAAATGTGTTATTCACCGAATGAGGTGATTAACATAGTCTAGTCATGTACAACGTTTTCCTGTGCAACTCACATAACTATAGCATGTTAAAGGAAAGAAAAGTACTAAGAAATAAAAGTTGACTGAAACTGTACTGTACACATAAAGCAAATACAGGTGAGAATTTTTGTACCTGCAAAAAAGCAAGAAAAAAAATATTTAAAAATAGAATTTATAATTATTAGTGTCATTAAAATATAGAAACTAAATATTTGCAATTGAATAAGCTTTGTAGACAGTGCTGTTAAAAAAAGCGGGGGGGGGGGTGCCTAGGACCTGCAAATTCAGGATGCTCAAAACTAATATAGATTTTCCCCTCTAAATAATGAAAATTTATGTACAACACAGGGTGATTAGTAACTTGGGGGGGGGGGGGAGATGTAAGGCGTGTTAAAATGAATCTATATTTTAGATGAAACATTAAGCAATGTGAAGATCGGAAAAGTCGCATTAATGTACCCATTAATAATCACTTTAGAAGAAGTGTTCCTCAAATTTCTAAATAGAGTTTAATCCCTTCGCGATGGGTGTGTCACATATGCATCATTTGCAAACGTAACCTCACAGCCGGGTGTGTCGTATTCGAATCAGCGTTTAAATTGATCCCGTGGTCGGGTGTATCACACATGAAGTTTTAGATGGAAAGTTTTATTCGCGATTGCTTTTACCACTAGATGTGTATAATGTTACAGTGAAATTTACCAAAAGCGACATCTCCCCCACCCTTTCTTACGTCGGGGGCAGAAGCCATATCAGCCACAAGGCCTCTAGCAGCCAAAACTTACATATATTGACATGCATTCAAAAGTTATGTTCTTATTTTTGGTATTTTATTTTGGAAAGAAAAAGAGATTGGTAGGGGGCGGTGGCTTGGAGGTTAAGGGCCTGTCTTACTCCATGCTACTAGCCTAAGCGCATGGTCATTGTTTTGGGTTACCACTCTATCCCCTGGCTGTGTGTGCTCGACCAAATATTGTGCTGTAAAAATAAGTAGGGACAGTTGCTGTACAAATAAACGTACAATATAAAATCAGTAGGGTTTGTCAGAGAAAGTTGAAACTCACACAACTATATTACGAATACATATTTACTGATGTGATTTGGAGACAATCTCATTTTTACAACAAAGAAATGTAGAAAATAATTGGATTTTCACCAATGAAGTGAATTTCGTTACTAAAAGTAATTTTGTTTGGCGTCCTTGTTTTTATATGCATAATTCTTTATTTTTCAAATACTGTGATCACTGTGATGTGGTCTTCATACTTTAAAAGTCCGATTTAAAAAAATAAATACTAGGAATTAATAAAAATTCATATAGTTTTTGGCCTCAATTTGGGGTACAATGAAACATGTTTTATTGTACCGCAGATGAATGCATAAACTTAAAATAAAGATGTTATTATTAAATATTTAGATTGAGATCTCTATAGAGTACATAAAAACCTTTTCACAAAAAGGAAGTGTCAACATCAATTCTAAACATTGGTCATTTTTTTAAACATACAAATTCAAACTTAGAGCTTTATTCCTTGTGAGGTTACTCAGAGTATAGAAAGTTTTTTTTTTTAAATCTTCTGAAATTTTAAAGAATTTTTTTTATATTTTAACCAAGGAAGGTGAACATAAACGTAAACAAATGTACTCCGTTGGGGAAATAAACTAAAATCAAACAGCATGCAAAGTTCTGTACGTCAAACGACAGCGCCCAAGTTTCAAATTTGTGCGCTATTGGGAAATATATATATTTTTAAGAGGACTCAAATTGTATCAAAACTACAACCGCCTGTTCCTTCAGGTGGTACAGAAAGGAAACATAAATGTTCATTTTTGAGTTTGATTTAAGTTAGAATAAAATAAAAAACTATAGGCTAATCATCAATAAAAGCATTATGTTTTCATCTCAAGCTATAAGAGTTTAATTAAATTCGTTTTTTCCATTTAAATTTCATACTTATGTCTCACTAATGTTTATTGTAAATGTACACAAAACATATAAGTTAAAATTTGAATTTTTAATCCTATTATTTGAGTGTTTGTAAAGTTTTGTACTAATCCCTAATTGTACCCAAGTATAAGGGGTACAATGAAACACTGTCAGACATTTATCTTTTGCAATTTTTTAAATATGAAGATGATATTTGCAAACTCATAAAAATTTAGATGGGGAAAAGAGGAGGTTAAAAGAATCCATTTTTTTTTTCTGTACATGCAAATTAGTAAACAGTAAAAAAAAATAAATAGTAAATTTTGTTTCATTGTGTATCCGGACTTTCCATACTTTGAAATAAATAAAGAACTTGTTGTTAGGAACAACTGAAACAGCGGCAAAAGAGCCCACGAGTCTCGATAAACTTTGCGTCAAGTGCATCCATCGTGATTGGTGAAATGATGAGCAATGTAAATAAGGATTTGGCTCTTAAACTATACACTTCAGTTTAAACAAATGCACTTGTTCTCGCTGCTCTTATTCTTTACAAATCATGGCCTATTCCCAGAGTATCTATTTAAATTTAATAAATCATCATCACATTTATGTAAATGTAATAATTCTGGTTCTGCAATCCATTTCCTCACTTCCTGTCCTTTATTTTGTACTTTTTTAATAAAAAAATCTTCGTCTCAAAAGTTAGAGTAGTGGGCCACTTATCTCTCTATTCTAAGAAAAAGTAAAGGGCGCTATCAATAGTTTGTTTGCCTATCTTCTCCTAAACCGTGGGGATTTGAATTTCGAGAAACATGTCCACGGATTTGGAAAATTCCGAGGAACCTGATAAGCTGACTTAAATTTCGAAAATCGATTTATTTTAGAAGATATTAATAAAAAACTGAAAAAATAAAACATAATGGTTGCCACATTTGGCATAAAATCATTCATTCCTTTGCAACAAAGCAATTCCAAGTATGTAGAATCGCATGAAACTGACAAATATAATATAGAATTACACCCTTTTTACGCCAAATTAAAAAGTACATGAAATAAATAACTCAAAGTGTGTTACACAAAGATGACAATTTTCAAATAGTAAGTTCGTTTAGACAACAGGAATTTAGAATGAGCGATTATTCGTTTTTCCAAAAACAGAATAACTAATTGTAACTGATTTTAAAATCGCAAAAATGAATTTAAAGATGCACGATTATTATTAAAGCCGGTTCGGTCCAGCTGGCGTATTTGCTACCAGTAGAAATATTTGGTGGCGTTAACTGTTCCATTATAGCAGTTATAATACACTTTGGATATTTGCCAGTGCTGCGAGATGAGATAATTCGTGGTACTAAATACGCCAATCTGCAAAGGATTATGTATATGGATAACGGTTTTCCGAGAACCTTAAATGAGCAGTAATTATAGGTTGTGAGCATGTGTAAATCGCCAAATAATGAAAAGTCCCCATTAGTCGCAAGCTATCCTAGCTGTTCCGTAGTTTTTATCAAAGAAAACATAAGAAGTATTGTTTTCTTACAGTTAAATATTAACTATACATATACGCAAGTCACCAAATTATGAAAATTCGCCAATAATTGACTAATACGCAAGGTGTTCGGTGGGTTTCACATAATTAAAAATAGTGCGAAGTTTAAATTTTTATGTTCCAAGCTACATGCAAGAACCAAGCAATGTGTAGCTCGGTAAAATTCAATCTGATCCAACCTCTGGGTTTTGCTTGTTGAAATTATGCCTTATTTACGAATAAGCCTTATTAGGGGCCGAATGCCTCATACGAAAAGCGAGCGTAGCGAGTTTAGGGGACCTATGGCCCTAGTATCTTAAAAAATAGCCACCTAGTTAATAAGGTTATTCAAGGCATCGCAGAACTCTAAAAAAACCACGTCAAATATATCTACCCGCCAATAGTAGGCAGTACATCATCACAAAGTGACTCGGATAAAAAAATATTTACAAATACGAATAACAAGATTAATAATGGTCTATTATTTTCCACCGAAAGAGTAATAATAAAATTCCATACATTCCATATACCTTTTTACGCACTTGCATTTCTTTCTTTTTTTAAAAATCTTTTTTTGTTACTTTCTGTTTGGCTATCAAATTTAGAATACAACCCACTTTCTGCTTCAAAATTTTGTTTGCAATTGCTATTATATTATTGTCATTAGTTTAGATAAAATTAAATACCTTACACTATTTGTCTATCAAAATTAGTATTGATTATTACTCACTTTCTGGCTTTAAAATTTTATTTACAATTACTAAAAGCACATTTTTATCGGCTTTGTATATATCTTATCAAAATTATTATAGTATTATTTATTATTGTATTTATGTTGTATATGTATTGTATTATTATATGTAACTAGCAGCGTGGCCCGTGCAATGAAAGAGAAATGCCATTTACCTTAAATATAGATTGTAAAGGGAAGCAATGTGAATCCTCCCGCTGGAATGATAAAAAAAAAAGGACACGGGATTTCCCGTTGCAATGATAAAAAAAAAGGACATGGGACTTCCCGCTGCAAAATAGAAAAAAAAGAACAAAGCACCTAATGGCGGAGAGGCTACCAGGAATTGAACGTGGCTAGACTTCTCCTCTTCTACCTGTCTGTGTTCTAACAGTCATTTATCGCTAATATCTACGCCACTACTAAACACAAATAGAGTCCAGTCGTCAGTATAAAATTGTAAAGGGAAAGAATGTGAATCCTCCCGCTGCAGCGATAAAAAAAGGACATGGGACTTCTCACTGCAACGAAAAAGAAATAAACATGGCATCTGTTAGCGTACAGAGGTTACCGGAAATTGGACGTGGGTAGGCTGGAATAAGAATCCTCCCGCTGCAGTGATAAGAAAAGACATGGGATTTCCCGCTGCCAACGAACCGAGTTACCGAGAATTTGACGTGGCTAGGCTTCTCCCATTCAACCTATCTGAGTTCTAATATGTAGTCTTTTATCACTGAAACATACGAACGGAAAAAAAAATAAACAGTTTCCAAGTCATCAATATAATAACCAGTCTACCTGAATTTCGAGTAGTGGCGGCGCGAAGGGGGGGGGGGATTAGATTAGAACGATCGCCGTCCCATCTCTCTCTTTCACCCTGCTGGACGCCAGTAGAAAATTCCTCCTTCCCGCGAGCGCGCTTACAGTTGAATCGCGCCGTAGCGACCTTGAAAATGAAGAACCAATGGAGGAAGTTTGCTACCTTCGTTTCCGGAAATTACATTCCGGAAAGAATTTTAACCTGTGATCTTTTCAGAAAAAAAAAATCATATAAAAAAATCTAACAGATATTTCTGAACGGTTCAAAATTTAAAAGAGGGAGAAATAAATGTTTAATCGGCGGTAAAAAGATGGAAAATTTTTGCGCGTTAGGTTTTTCGATGCGACAGTTTAAAAATAGCATATTTTTAAAAGCAGTAATTTTCTTCCAAACAGGATTTCCTTTAAAAAATTCCCAAAAATCTGCAAATGTAAGTACAATTTTGTAACAAATTTTATTTGAAAAAGAAAACCTGTAGTTTCCGACGATATAAAAAATATAGTGTTCGGACGAAAATTTAGATCGTAATAACGTAAATGCCAGAAAAATGGCCAAAAACCTTACAAAACATAACTCGAAAACTATTAATCCGATTAATTTCATTAATATGGCATCAGCTTTCTCTTGTCCTATTTAGTCAGTGTGTCAAATTTGGTCCAGAAGTCGAACGGTCTGGACCCATATAGCGAACAAAAAAAACAGACAGACTTCCCTCTTATATAGATATTACATCTCTGAAATGTACTTTAAATATGTAAAAAAAAAATGTGTACAGGGAGACTTCAAATTCCGTTGGTACCCTATGTGGGTGCTGAAGGATGGAGTCTCGCTAACAAATGGTTTGCTTCAGGTGCTATATAAAGTTTCAAACCATGTAAGTAGGCTGCTCCTGAAGCTACTTTCCTGTTCTCGCTGCTCAAGAATACTTAGTTTATAGGTAATGATAGTGGCAATCATGTTACTCGCGTCCGTGTTCTTTAACCCTTTGATGAACGGTGGTTGGGACGTGAAACCACCTTATTTCAGCACTTTCACTATTAGTCCCCCCCCCCGCAAAAAATATGATAACCAGCCCCAAACTGAAAACGTGCAGCCGTTGTCATCGATCCCTTTAACTACCATTAACATGGTGGTCGTGCTGCGTCAGAAAACTTCTGCAGCTCTGTGGCATTAGACGAGCTATTCGATTGACCACCATGTCGTTGGTAGTTGAAGGGATCGATAGCAACACCTGCACATTTTCATAGTTAGGCAGTCCATCCATTTGGTACTCGATATTGATGTGAAAATACTTGTACTTCAAAGGGTTATCAAACAACACGAACATGAGGCTTATTCACTGTATGCATACGAAAATTCTTATTTAAATCATCTGTTTGGTAAAATGTTTTCTACCGCTCAACTCAAACATCAGGCTACTTATGTAAGAGTGTGAAGACACCAATTCCAAGTATCGCTGCTCGCTGAATTCTTGCTAGAAGGAACCACACGCATAAAGCTTCTTTCCTGAACAATAAAGAAGTCATTTTCCCGAGAAAATACTTTCTGACACACATCACACATTTTAGATTTCTTCCCCTGTATGAGTGCGAAGATGCGTATTCAGGTTTCCTTGCTGGCTGAATGCTTTTCGACACACATGACATACATACGGCTTCTCTCCTGTATGAATGAGAAGATGCCTATTCAAGTCTCCTTTTTTGCAGAATGCTTTTTGACACACGTCACATGCATAGGGTTTCTCCCCTGTATGAATGTAAAGATGTGTATTCAAAACTTGTCGGTGGTTGAATGCTTTCTTACACACATGACATGCAAAAGGTTTCTCCCCTGTATGAGTGCGAAGATGTGTATTCAAGAGTCCTCGCTGGCTGAATGCTTTCTGACACATTTCACATACATAGGGTTTCTCTCCTGTGTGAGTAAGAAGATGCCTATTCAAGTCTTTTTGGCGTTTGAAAGCTTTCTGGCACTCATCACATACATGGGGCCTTTCCATAGTATGAGTGTAAAGATGTGTATTCAAGACGCCTCGGCGGCTGAATGCTTTCTGACACACATCGCATACATAGGGTTTCTCCCCTGTATGAGAGCGAAGATGTGTATTCAAGACTGCTTGCTGGCTGAATGCTTTCTGACACATTTCACATACATAGGGTTTCTCCCCTGTGTGAGTAAGAAGATGCCTATCTAAGTCTGCTTCTCTACTGAATGCTTTCCCACACACATCACATACACATGGCTTCTCCCCTGTGTGAATGCTAAGATGATTGTAGAGATTTCCTTTACGGCTGAATGCTTTCTGACACAGATGACAAACATATGGCTTCTCCCCTGTGTGAATGCTAAGATGGCCATGGAAAATTATCTTTACGGCTGAATGCTTTCTGACATATATCGCATACATAAGGTTCTTCTCCTGTGTGAGCGCAGAGATCCATATTCAAGTCTCACTGTTGGGAAAATGCTGGCTGTGACAGGTAGGGCTTCTCTCCAGCTGGAGTACAAAGATCTGTATTGAAGTACTGTAACTCGTTAAATGTTTTCTATCGCACGCCCTATAGCTAAGTCTTCAATTTTCTATGAATGGAAAGATGACTGTTGAAGTCTGCTAGAAAAAATGGCTTTTGACACATGTCACACAGCTACGGTCCATCTTTTGCATGAATGCAAACTTGCTTATTTATTGTTTTTTTTACGAAGGTGGAACATCTTTTTTGCACATATCAGACACATGGAGTTTGTCTCTGATGTGTGTTTCTATCTTTTATCTAGGAATACTCTTTCTAAAATAAGTGCACGAACACACGAGAAGTTTCTTTTGTTTTTGGTAGTTTCCCGAGTTTTAACGATGCTGAGGAAAAGTGTTATTCAATGAAGGAGGTCAACATAGTCTAGTAATATACAACGTTTTTCTGTGCAACTCATACAACTATGGCATGTTAAAGGAAATAAAAGTACTTTAAGTTGAATTAAACAGTACATATAAAGCAAATATAGGTGAGTACTTGCAGTACATTTTTGTGCCTGCAAAAAAAGTAAGAAATAAAATTACTTAAAAATAGAATTTATAAATGTAAGTGACACTAAAATATGGAAACTAATACTTTCGCAACTCAATAAGCTTAATAGGTAGTGCTGTAAAAATAAAGAAAGAAAAATAAATAAGTATCCACAGAGCATGAAAATTGGGGATTCTAAATATTAATATGGCTCCCCCCCTGTAAATTATGAGAATGTATGTGTTTATAAATAAACAACTTTTTTAATTTAGTACGGTTGGGCAACTGATTTTGTAAACATAGCAACTATCATAGTATGTTCCAGACCCGGATTGGCTCCTTTGGGGGCCCGCGGCTAGAGACTAATTAGGGGCCCCTTTCAGGTGAATTTAGATGGAACAGAAAATTAAGATATAAAATTCTTGAAAACTGGGCTTATGTGCGGGAAAAACCGTATTTAACTATTTTAAAGCTGTTGGGAACCCTCATTTTTAGGGGGTCTTCCGCTACGCCACTGTGGAAAGGAGTAAGTTTAGAAGGACATAAATAATCAAACTACTTTGGTATATTACTCTAATATATATCAATTACTTTAATTATAAAGCAGTACAACCATTTTTGGGAGTCCTCGCTGGGGCCCCCTTTACGCCAGGTCCTGAGCAATTGCCGCCCAGCCGGTCCGGTCTGGTACATTCAAAAAAAAAAAAAAAAAGTTTGCTGATTGTCTAGTTGGCAGCAGTTAGGCACAGCCAGCTGCGTCCAAAAAAAGCTCTCTAGATCTGTGACACGCGATGAACGTTTCGATCGTCCGCCATCTTGCTGGTAGTTAAGTCGAGCGATGGCAACGGCTGCCCTTTTTTCGGCATTGGGCAATCTATCCGGCTGTTCTCGCATTCTTCCATTTTTCAGCAGATGTCAGTGCTGTTAAAAAGAATCGTGACCATTTTTTTACGGAAAAGGACGTGCTAAAAAGTAAAGGATTCTCGTGGAGCTATGTCTCCCACAACTATTTTTATAGAAATCCAATCTATTCTTTGCGACTGGCAACAGTCAAAACGTCACAGTTGGGTGTTCCCAGAGCGGGAACACTGAGCGTTAAAGGGTTAAGGTAGAGGATTATATGAAAGATTAAACATCTAGGCTATTTATTACAGCAAGTCCTTCCGTAGCTGGGTTAAGAAAGACTGTTTTCTAGCTTTAAATTAATCCAATACAAACTACAGAATCAGTAATGGGAAGACTCATATTTTTGATCACATTTTTTAATGTAAAGAAACAAGAAAGGCAAACAGCAACCAAAGACATCGATTACAAAAACACTTTCTAACAAAGTCTTTTATGTAACAAAATTTGGTTATGTATGCTATCTCTAAAAAGCTACATATCAGTATTAATACAATTTTGCAAGATGCAGTAAAATAAATGTTTTTCAAATGTTTAAACGAAGACTAAGCTGGTATAAACGTTTATATAATTATTGCGCTTGAAATGAATTAATTTCCCTAAACTCACATAGACTGTTGAAAAAACACTCAAAATACTGGTGTTAAACGATAAAGTAATTAAAAAACTTTGTAAAAAACAGAAACGCGTATCCTTTTTCCTTTTACTTCTTATGTGTGTTTTTTACAAAGTTTTTTAATTACTTTATCACATAGACTGTAATGCATTGAAATTCTTTTGAGTGCTAAAGTAAAAGAATCATAAGTGCTACATTCATTGTTTTTGATGGAAAGCATTAGTTTGCAATCTTCAATGACATGTGTCAATTTTACTTTCTTTTAAATAGACAAATATCTCTCAAATGCAATTCAAACAATCGTTCTTTTTGAATTCTTTTGGGTGCTTCAATAAAAGGAATATAAATTCAACAAAGATCACTTTTAATGTTTAATATGGTTTCGTACGTAGAAATGACATATGTAAATTTCATACTAATCGATATACAGGGTGGTCTAAAAGAAACCTCCCCTATATACGAGTTCCTACCGGCCGAACCGTTCAAACAATTGAAATGAAAGCTTAGATATAGTTATTTGAATGTATGAGGTCCAGATTGCAATAATTTAAAACAATAAATCTCTAACAGTTACGGCTACAGTGACAAAATTTCGAAAGGCAACACCCACTTTTTTTTTTGCGTGCAAATTAAAAACCTTAAATGATGTTGGAACGAGGCACGTATGACGTAAATTGGCAGCGTAAAACATTTGCAAAGAAGAGCATCATAAAGAACAAAACAGAGGAGAGGGAAAAAGACTTTTAATCGAATTACAAGTTTTCAATGCGGCCACCTTCGCAGACGATAACTCATATAATGCGGGAGATTGTCGATAACAATGACGAATGTATCATGGCAGGAGGAATTTGTAGAACTTCCCGTTTTATAGCATCTTTCAAGTCTGACAAATTCCGGGGATTTGATGTGCGCACCTTTGATTTCAGATAACCGCAGACCCAGAAATCTATCGGAGTGAGGCCGGGGAACGAGGTGGCCATGAAATTGCAAAGGTACGCGCGATGACTATCATCAAAGTGCTGTTGCAGCACTTGTCGAACACTTCTGGCAATGTGTGGAGGAGCACCATCTTGCATACACACATGTCATTAATGACATTTCACTGCTATAATTCTGGAATTACGTAATTCTCCAATATTGCTTTATATCGAGCACCTGTGACAGAGCACGTTTGCAAACCACTGGATGTAACTTCTTCAAAGAATTAAGGACCCAGAGTAAATGTCCCTGAGACGCCGCACCACACAGTCACGTGTCTGTCGTATAAAGGCACTGGTGCCACACCGTGAGGATTTTCTTCCACCCAATAAATGCAGTTCTTGGAGTTTACGTTCCCTGTCAGGATGAAATGTGCCTCATCCGTCCATAATACCCGCAGCGGCCACCTGCTATCTTCACCATATCTGATTAGGAAAAAATTCGCAAAGTTGACACGCTGTTGATTGTCTCCAGGTGACAACGCCTGGACCCACTGCAATCAGTAAGGATAAATCCGCAGAGCAGAGTGCAGAATTTGGAGAACTGTGGTTTTCGGTGCATCCAAATTGCGGGAAACACTTCTTGCTGTATGCAATGGACCTGTAATCGCATTATGCCCTTCCGCAACAACTTCAACAGGAATACAGGGTCGTCCAGGTTGCGGTCTATCACATGTGCATCCCGTTTCTTCAAATTTCTTTACCAAATTACGTACACTTTTTACGGAAGATGGGCCTTGTTTTAGCTTATGATTTTGACAATAAACTCGAAATGCTTCGTCAGCATTTTCTCCGCTCAGATAAAAAAGCTTTATCAATTCACCTCGTTGTTTCCCTGAAAGTGTCTCTTCTTCGCACGAAACGAGACGGATTAGCACGAACATGAAGAAACAATCTTCGCACACTGCTTATATCACAAGCAGTGCTTTGCAAGAGTGTTCTGTGATGGGTGCTTCTACTGCCTAGCCAGTGAATTATGCAAAGTGCATCCATTACACCTTCCCTTTTATTGTGGTTGGTTCATCACGATGCTCTTCTTTGCAAATGTTTTACGCTGACAATTTACGTCATACGTGTCTCGTTCCAGCGCAGTTTAAGGTCTTTCCATGCTCTGATCAATTTTCGCAAGAAAAAAGTGGGTGTTGCCATTCGAAAATTTCGTCACTGTAACCATAACTGTGAGAGGGTTATTGTCTTAAATCATCCCAATCTGGATCTCATACATTCAAATAACTATATCTAAACTTTCATTTCGATTGGTTGAACGGTTCGGCCACCAGGGACTCATATACAGGGGAAGTTTCTTTTAGACCACCCTGTATTTATGGCAAGTTAGATCACAGACTGACAAACTGAAGTCATAAACACTTTTCAACCTTGCTGTTAATGATTTTTTAAATTTCTACCAACTCCAATAAAGTAAGAATTGGTGCTTTTAATAAATAAATAAAATTATCTTGACACTGAAACTTAATCCTATGTTTTCCAGAGTACATGGAACATATTTAATGTTTGAGAAAGTTGCTACTGCTTTCTATTTTATTTTAGAGATGGAATGAATAGTGGTTTGGCCGAATATACGGCCAATAGCTCAGGCCGTATACTGAATATTCGGCACACAGTTTAGGCTGAATATGGAATATTCGGCAGCCGAATATTAATTTTTCTTTAATTTCATTTTAATTGTAAATAAAATATCGTTTTTCAATTTTGTAACTAAATACTAAATAAAGACTAAATAAAATTCATTTTGTATTCTTTTATTTTCTTCTTAAAAACAGTAGCAGTAAAAAATCTTGGTCATGAAAAAATATGTTTTACAAAGTTAAACACTAATAGCAGCATATTGTATTTTGAGATATTCATAATTTAATGAATATGCTATGGTACAAGCAACTAATCTGGCAACTATACATAATCACAGCATGCTTTGGGTTTTACAGCCTTTGGGCAAACTTGTGTAGCAGCTTTTCAAAATTATGTTCGCAACTGAGGATCTGAAAAGATTCCTCCTACCCCCACCCCATAAAGAAGGTAGAAAAACAAGTCAAGTAGTGTCACCAAGTAGAAAAGTCTGCATTTCTGTAATAGTATTAAATACATTAGATTATGTTTCATTCAGCTTAAAATTCAATGATTTAGGGTATTTTACAATATGACATAAACATATTGAAGTATAACTAAGCAATATTATTTGTAAATGCATTTAAAAATACACGTTAAAAATATTTTTTTTTCCTTTGTTCTGAAATTATTCAGCTGAATATGTAGAATATTCGGACACAACTATTCGGCCGAATACCTGTTCAGTATTCGGCTTACAAAATATTAGGCCAACCTATTCGAAAATATAATTATATTTACGATTCCTCCGAAAATGCCGTCTCACTGCCGGGTGTGTCATATTTGAATCACCATTTAAATTGATCCTGTGGACAGTTACATACCATATATGAATTTCTAGATGGACATTTTATTCGTCCCCCCCCCCCCCACACACACACTAGATCAGTGGTTCCCAACAGGTGGTCCCTGAACAAGTTCTAAGTGGTCCGCAAAACAGTATGTGGTGAGTGTTTAAAAAATAACTATCTTCACAACCTCATGAGGTAAAAAGTGTAATGGTTTACGGTCGGCTGGAAGATTCCCAGCCAGTCCTACAGCCAGTCAAAGAAGCATGTGCAAGTAAATCACATTAACATCGGAAAGGCAGAAGTGGAACGCGCAACAATTATAGTTAATTTCTCAATTCTTTTATTATTTTTTTAATAATGTATTCATTTCCATTATTAAAAAGTCTTTCAACTGATTATTTTACCATTACATTTTGTGCAAACCTTCTGCATTTCTTTATTCTTTACACTTTATCCCCCCCCCCCCCCTCTCTCAAGGGGCCCTAGCACGATCTTCTCGAAAACCTTTCCGAAGCGGAAAAACAACCCTTTTCTCACTCATGACGTCACATTCCGAAAGGGCGTCAATTTGGTCTACCACGATGCTCTCGGGAAAGTTCCGATATCGGAAACCCTGTCGGAAATTCCACTTTTTTTTCCCGGCACGGTAAACGCGAGTGAGAAGCTCTTTCCGCTTCGGATACAAGTCAGCGTGCGTGGTTATTTGTTCTGATGGTAGTTCTTTACATCAAAATAATGGCTCAGTTTTAATTGTAGCAACTGTAGCACAACAATAAGATGCTAGAAGGGTTCATAGGAATCGAAATTCGATTCCTAGGTGTAAATCCTTTGAATTAAGCGACGACGAATTTATCAACAATTTTCGGTTGAATAAATCATTAGCATTCCAACTGATTCAAGAGTTTAAAAAATATTTAGAGCCTAGAACAATTAGAATATAATAATGCTAATTTTTAATGATATTTAAAATTTATAAAATAACAGTCTGCTTACCTTTTGCCAAGCTTTCACATTTTTAATAAAACCTTCACTGCTGTTTAATTTTTGTGCTAGAGATTTCAAATCCTCATTTCGTTTGCTGCGCTCTATAAAAACTGGAAAAGTTGTTTTCATTTAAGTAATGATTTTCTTCCATTGCTTGGACGATAATTTCAATCTGATTTGTTTTTACTCGAATATTACCGTTTTTATTTTATAAGGAGGAGACACGGCTTCAGGAAAATGCGGATTTCAATGAACTTTGGCATAATGGTCATAATGGCCATGTGAATATACTGAGTGTAGAATAAAGTTTATAAAAGGTATTGAAAAACTGTCAGCACTTCATCAGAGGGTCGTTAAATCGGAAGGGTCGTAAAATTGTGAGTTGACTGTATATTTATTTATATATTTTTAAAATTTTATTTCTGCTATTAAGAATATATTTTTACAATTGATGATGCTTAAAAAATTAATACTCTTGCTGTTGCATCACGAACGGGTGACAATTAGGGAAAAAATAGTCTGTCTGACAAAAATTAATGTACCTTAAAGAAATATTGAGTTTTGTGGGTGTTAAAAGTGATTTATTTTGAAAGTGTAAAATTCTGATGAATTAATTACCGAGATTCGCGTATTTAAAAAAAAAAAATGTGCCGGAAAATATTGCGCAGCACGGGGTTCGATCACATAACGCCCTAGTAATAGTCCCGCGTCTTACCGATTCAGCCACCGAAGCGCAACTAACTTTGCACGCAACTTACAATTAAAGTTTTGGTAAAGTGGTTCGAAAATCGATATTAATTTTTTGTGACTGTATTTGAGTACTGCGCATTAGTATCTTACACGTTGTATATTCACATGGTATAACACAGCCAGAGATCGACTAACAAAATAAGACAAGACGTGGTACCTATTTAAGTACTATGTCATAAACTTAAACTACGTGCTCGAATGCGGCAAAGAGTGCCTTGTTTTGATTGGTTGATAGCGCCCCCTTCCGATACTCTCGGAAGAGGCATAAAAATTCTCACTTCCATTAGTCGAAACCATGGTGGTAGAGTCAAAATGAGGGTATCGGATATTTATCCGAAGATTTTCAGTATCCGTGAGTGAGAACTATCCGTGACGGATGCTTTCCGATAAGATCGTGCTAGAGCTCCCGGAAAGATTTCTTTAAGTGGTCCGTGGACTCAATTGAGCGGAAAACCACTGCACTAGATGCAGCTAATGTTACAGTGAAATTTCACAAAAAGCGACAGTTTTCCCCCCTCTCCTACATTGAGGCAGAAGCCATAAGGCCTCCAGCAGCCAAAATTGACATACATTGGCCTACATTCCTCTGTTTTTTTTTTTTTTTTTTTTTTTTTTTTTTTTTTTTGTCTGCTTTCTTTTGAAAAGTAAAAGATTGGCATGGGGGCGAAGGCTCGAAGGTTAAGGGCCTGTCCTACTCCACACTAATCGCACGGTTGTGGGTTGGATTACCACTCTATCCCCTGGCTGTGTGTGTTCATCCAAATATTGTGCTGTAAAAATAAGTACTTTGAAATAAATAAAGAACTTGCTCTTAGGAACAACTAAGACAGCGTTCAAAACAGCCATGAGTCTCGATAAACTCTGTGTCAAGTGCATCCATCGAGATTGGTGAAATGATGAGTAATGCAAATAAGGATTTGGCTCTTTAACTATACACTTCAGTATAAACAAATGCACTTGTTCTCGCTGCTCAAGAATACTTTGTTTAATGATAATGGTAGTGGCAATCACGTTACTCGCATCCGTGGTGCTCTTTAACCCTTTGTCGCGTGGTGGTTGGGACGTGAAACCACCTTATTTCAGCACTTTCACTACTAGTCCCCCCCCCCCCCCCGCAAAAAATATGATTAACCAGCCCCAAAGCTGAAAACGTGCAACCGTTGTCATTGATCCATTTAACTACCATTAACATGGTGGTCGCGCTGCATCAGAAAACTTCTGCAGCTCTGTGGCATTAGACGGGCTATTCGATCGACCACCAGGTCGTTGGTAGTTGAGGGATCGATAGCAACACCTGCACATTTTCATAGTTAGGCTCTCCATCCATTTGGTATTCAATATTGATGTGAAAATACTTGTGCTTCAAAGGGTTATCAAACAACACGAACATGAGGCTTCTTCACTGTGTGAATACAAAAATTCTTATTTAAGTCATCTGTTTGGGAAATTGTTTTCTACCCCTCAACTCAAACATGAGGCTTTCTGATGTAAGAGTGTGAAGACACCAATTCAAGTATCGCTGCTGGCTGAATTCTTGCTAGAAGGAACCACACACGCATAAAGCTTCCTTCCTGTACAATGGCGAAGTCATCTTTCCAAGAAAATGTTTTCCGACAAACATCACACACTTTAGATTTCCTCCCCCGTATGAATGCGAAGATGCCTATTCAAGTCTCCTTTTTTGGTGAATGCTTTCTGACACACATGACATACATGTGGCTTTTCCCCTGTATGAATGAGAAGATGTGCATTCAGGTTTCCTTGCTGGCTGAATGCTTTCTGACACAAATCACATACATATGGCTTCTCCTCTGTGTGAGTGCGAATATGCATATTCAGGTTTCCTCTCAGGCTAAATGCTTTCTGACACACATGACATACGTATGGCTTCTCCCCTGTATGATTAAAAAGATGTATTTTCAGGCTTCCTCTCTGGCTGAATGCTTTCTGACACACATCACACACATAACGCTTTTTTAAAGTGTGAATGTCAAGGTGTCTTTTTAGGTATATTTTCTGGGTGAATCCTTTTTGACACACATCACACACATAAGGCCTTTTTAATGTGTGACTGTTAAGGTGCTGTTTTAGGTTTATTTTCTGTCTGAATGCTTTCTGACACACATCACATACATACAGCTTCTCTTTTGTATGAATGGGAAGGTGCCTATTCAAGTCTTCTTGCCGTTTGAAGGCTTTCTGGCACTGATCACATACATAGGGCCTCACCACAGCATGAGTGTAAAGATGCCTAGTCAAGTGTGCTTTCTCGGTGAATGACTTTTGACAAACATCACAAACATGAGGTGTATCCCCTGCATGAATACGAAGATGAATTTTCCAGGCTCCTCGATGTCTGAATGCTTTCTGACACACATCACATACATAAGGCTTCTCCCCTGTATGAGTGCGAAGATGTGTATTCAAGACTATTCGCTGGGTGAATGCTTTTTGACACATATCGCATTTATAGGGTTTCTGCCCTGTATGAGTGAAAAGATGCCTTTTCAGGTACTCTTTTTTGGAGAATACTTTCTGACACAAATGACACACATACACAATTGGCTTCTGCCCTTTGTGAATGTCAAGATGATTTAAGAGATTTCCTTTATGTTTGAATACTTTCTGACACACATCGCATACATAAGGTTTTTCTCCTGTGTGAGTGCAGCGATCCATATTGAAGTCTCACTGTTCGGAAAATGCTTTCTGACACAACTGTAGGGCGTCTCTCAAGATCTGTATTCAAGTACTGTTACTCGTTAAATGTTTTCTATCGCACACTTTATAGCTATATCTTCACTTCTCTATGAATGCAAAGATGACTGTTGAAGTCTGATAGAAAAAATGGCTTTTGAAACAAGTCACACAGCTACGGTCCATTTTTTGCATGAATGCTAACTTGCTTATTCACTTTTTTACCAAGGTGGAACATCTTATTTGCTCATATCAGACACATGGAGTTTGTCTCTGATGTGTATTGCTATCTTTTATCTTCAAAAATGCTTTCTAAAATAAGTACATGACACAGATGAAGTTCCTTTTATTTTTGGTAGTGAATAAGTTTTCCGAGTTTTAATGATGCTGAGGAAAAATGTGTTATTCACAGAATAAAGTCATTAACATTGTCTAGTCATGTACAATGTTTTTCTGTGCAACTCACATAACTATGGTATGTTAAAGAAAATAAAAGTACAGTAAGTTGAATGAAACTCTATATATAAAGCAAATACAGGTGAGAATTTTTGTACCTGCAAAAAAAAGTAAGAAAATTATTTAAAAATATAATTTATAATCGTAAGTGACATTAAAATATAGAAACTAAATATTTGCAACGGAATAAATTTTACCGTAAAAACTGAGGGGGTAGGGGGAGAATGGGTGCCCAAGGCCTCCAAACTCAGAATTCTCAAAATTAATACAGATTTCACCCTCTAAATAGTGATGATGTACGTTTTTATAAATAAACAACTTTTTTTAATTTCTCGTAACTGACTTTGTAAATACACAATTACCATAGCATGTTAAAAAAAAATAGTTTACTGATTGCTCAGTGAGCATCCTGTATGAGCTAATACATCCGTCCAAGTATGTACAATACATGGTAATTCTTAACTTTTGGCAGGGAAATGCTAGAAGGAACACATGGCAATATGGGGATCGGAAAAGTCGCTTTTATGTAATCATTAATAATCCCTTTGGAAGAAGTGTTAGTGTAATTTTTTAATCGAATTTAACCTCTTCGCGTTGTGTGTGTCATATATGCATCGTTTTCAGACGTCATCTCTCGGGACGGGTGTGCCGTATACGCATTGGCCAAAAATGCAGTCTCACAGCCGGGTGTGTCATATTTGAATCCGCATTTAAATTGATCCTGCGGATGGGTATATGTACCATATATGAATTTTTAAAAGGGACATTTTATTTGTTTTTTCTTTTGAAAAGAAAGAGAGATTAATAGGGCGCCAGTGGCTTTGGAGGTCAAGGGCTTATCCTACTCCACGCTAATCGCCTAAGCTTATGGTCGTGGGTTCAATTACCACTCTATCCCCTGGCTGTATGTACTTGTCCAAATATTGTGCTGTAAAAATATGTACTATGTACTTATGAAACAAATAAAAAACTTCTAATTAGGAACACTGAGATAGCGGCCAAAAGAGCCATAAGTCTTGATAAATGCTGCATCAAGTGCATCCATTGAGATTGGTGAAATGATGAGTAATGTAAATAAGCACACAAATATCAGCGTTTTTACTATTAGTTGCAAAAGAATACAGTCATGAGGTCCCGAAGCTGAAAAAACGCATCTGTTGCCATCGATCCACTTAACTACCAACAACATGGTGACTGATCGAACAGCCCATCTACCGCGACAAAGCTAAAGAAGTTTTCTGACACAACTGGCTGCGGCTGCACTATTTCAGCACTGGCAGTTTATCCAGTTGGTCTTCTATGTTGATGTGAAAATGCTTGCACTGCAAAGGGATAACTCTACAAATATATTTGACTTGAATATGTTTAACTGAATAAGTGACATTGAAATATGGATATTAATAAAATATTTTGGATCTCAATAAGCTTTACACAGTGCTATGAAACTAGTAGTACTGGTAGTATACTAACAGTACAAGAGGCTCGGGCTAATCGCTACATGAAGTTGCTTCAGCAACATGAATCTTTCGACTTGAATGCCCTTCAATGGAATGTACGTGGCCTCTGCAGAACTAAATTTGCTCAATTAAAGGCTAGTGGAGAGGGACATAGATGTCCTGATTGTTCAAAAGGCGAACATGACTGTAGAAAACACAAAGTATTACCACATTACAAACTGTAAGATATTCGGATTGAAAGACGTAATGATGGAAGCCAGACGAAAAGCAGACCTGTCTCATCTCGCAAAAAGCTACAAAGCTTTGTCTCGTCTTGCAAAAAAAGCTTTAAGTCTCTTGTCTTGTCTCGCATCCATACCTATTTATCAGAAGACAGGTAGCCCGTGGTATACTTGTTGCGATAGCTTAACATCTACTTTCAAAACTGTAAAGGAGATGAATGATCAATACTTTCAAGAGATATTGGCTATTACTTTATAGAAGAAACATGCACAATTTGGGATTCCTGGTATCTGTAGTCCTCCAAACAACAGGAACTTAAATTTAGACACACTGTTGCTTTCAAAAAATTCTATTATCATGGGGTATCTTTAGAGGGTGCTTAGGATTTCAATCGGTAGTACAAAAATTTTAAAACATACTGAAACACTAATTTTTTAAATAATTTTTTAGCATTTTTTTCGCAATGTCTATTATATTATGGAAAATGTACATGGAGCTTTTTCTTGCATTCAAAACGCATGTTTACAGTAGTTTTTTGGCATACTACAAAATTCCTTTATCATGCAACAACGTAATGTGCATCTGAATTTTTTTTAGATTTCCACTGATGACCACAGTGTGCAGGTATAATGTTGATTTTAAGCTTCGTCTGAAACAAATTTAAATTAATGTCTCTTCTAAAATTCTATTGCCCACAGATGTCTCTGTAATCAGCTCAAAACTATTATCATTTATTTCTTTATCAGTAATGCACCCGTTTCTGACAAATATCTATGATTGACTTATTTCAATCATCCAATAAAGAATTTTTAAAAAATCAGCATTGTCTATAGTTAGAAATTTCTTCGATTGCGCCATCTACATATCTGCTACATACATCTATACAAATTCTTACCGAAATGGTCCCAAAAACTTGCAAAGCATAAAGAAAATCAAGTATGTGATTCAATGTCACTCCCTCCCACATGTTCCCTCTGCATAAAAAGGACTTAAAAAAAATAAACAAACAAACCCTTGTGAAGCACACTTTCATCGCTAACAGAAGAAACAAGAAGCTACCTGAGCTCAAATCAGAGGAATGCAGCACTAACTAACCACCCTCCTTCTGGTAAAGGGGTAAAAGATAACACAACTGACCCCTTACCCTGCCCCCCCTTCAAAAATAAATAACATCGGTTATGCGTTTGACAGGCTTTTGTTCAGCAGATATAAGCACTGAATGTATCAAAATCTTATAAAACAACACATACATGGAATAACCCTGATTTCGTATATCGTTACATGCCTATGTTCCTATTTTTGGAGCATTACACTTTTATGCAAGATACCTTGCTATTTTTAAAATTTCTTTTATTATCTCTTTGAATTTATCCTTTGAAAATACAATAGGAGAATTTTTGGGTGAATTTGATTTTTCGGGAATTTTATAATTTTTTTTCCTTGTATACGGTGAAAATATTTCTGGGCTGAAATTTTTACATTTGAAAAACACATAATATATCAATAAATCAATCACACTCTCAGTAATAAGCAGTATTTTTTTCAAACTGATAGATATGAGAGTTAAAAAAAAAAAAATACTAAACATGATGTTCCAAAAACGGAACCTTGGCATGTAAAAGATTAAAGCAAATGGCTTCTAACACACAGCATATACGTAAAGTTTATCTTCTGTATGAGTATTAAAATGCCTATTGAAGTCTCTTTGCAAGAGAAATCCTCTTTGATGCACATTCCAGTGTTTTGTTGTATTATGCATAAAATGTACTCATTGAATTAGGACATTCAATTGCTCAGTTATGCACACACAAATTTTTCTACGCTATTTGGACACAGTATAACATGTTGAAGCAAGTAAAAATATTGTACGTTTAATAAAATGCACACACATAAAACATAAATAAATGAGAAATGTTGCATCAGAATGAAAGAAAAAGAGAGGAAATCATTAATTAAAATTATAATTACAAGGTATATGTGGCATTAAAGTACAAAAGTCATTAAGCACTTTGTAGTTCAATCTTTAGTGTCATAAAATTAGGGAGAAAAGGCTAGGCAAGCCTTCAGGGCCTTCACTATCAGCTTTATTTCGTGTCTGTATACGTGAATATTAGAAACTAAAGATCTGTTTGCCAATCCATATCTACAAATATAAAAAACAATGTGCATTTTCACATACGTATGTGTGGATCTAGCTTTAAAATGAGCCATTTGGGACACATCACACACAAAGCAGTGTTATTGCTGCCTATTCAAAACTTTACAGTATAAAATCCTTTTTCATATATCACAAACGTTCTGGGTGACTGTAAAGATGCCTATTCAGATCCGTAGATAGAGGAAATGCCCTTAGACACACATCACACATATAAGGTTTCCTTTCATGCATGCAAAGATGTTTATTCAACTTCCAATATTTGGTAAATCCTTTTTTACAGAAATCACACACAAAAGGTTTTTCCCCAGAGTGTGTTAGAAGGTGTCTTTTTAGGACTCCTTGTAAGCTAAATGCTTTCTGACACACACCACACACATAAGGCTTCTCCCCTGTATGAGTAAGAAGATGATCATTCAGATGTGTGCGCAAGGAAAATGCTTTCTGACACACATCACACGCACGTGGCTTCTCTCCTGTGTGAATGCGAAAGTGCTTATTTAATAGATCATTTCGGAAAAATGCTCTCTGGCATGCATCACATACATAGGGTTTCTCCCTGGTGTGTGAGTACGAAGGTGAACTTTTATGTGTGCTTCCTGGCTGAATGATTTCTGACAGAAATCACACGCATAGGGCTTCTCTAGAGTGTGAACATGAAGATGCGTTTTCAAGCAGTTTGGCATCTTAAATGCTTTCTTGTACACATCACATACATATGATTTTTCCTGTTTATGAGTAGAAAGATGACTCTTGAACTCTAGCTGTTCGCTGGATGTTTTCTGACACACATGAGGTCAACAGATGCTTATTTAAGGTACACATTTTTCATATACAAAAGGGTTCCCTAATGTGTGAGTGGGGAGATGAGAGTTCAAGTGCTCTTGCTTGTTAGATGATTTCTAATACACAACATACATGTAAGGTTCATTTCCTGAATGACTATTAAAATACCAAATGAAGTCCCTTTGCAAGAAAAATCCTTTATGATGCACATCCTACAGCTGTTTTGTATTATGAATAAAATATACTTATTCATTTAGGACATTTATGTTGCTGTGTTATGCACATAAAAAATTTTCTGCACGAGTTTTTACAAATCTGACATGTCGAAACAAGTAAAAATATTGTATCTTTAATAAAACGGCATACATAGAAAGCATATATAAATGATAAATGTTGTAGCTGCAAGAAAAAAGAAAAAGAGAAAGAAAGAAAATTATTAATTAAAAATTTAATTACAAGATATAGGTGACATTAAAATATAAAAGTCTTTAAGCATTTTGCAGTTCAACCTTACAGACAGTGTTATAAAAATAGGGAGAAAAGGATGGGCAAACATCCAGGCCCTCCAATATCAGCCTCCTAAAATCAACACATTTTTTTTTTTTTAATTATGAAAATAAATGTATGTATAGATATGCATATTTATATAAACTAGCCGCCAAGGCGGCCAGCTTCACTGCCCTATACCCTACTGTTCTTTATGATTAGTGCAGTGTTGCCAAATCATTGGACTCATTTCAACAAAAATCAAGTTTCTTTGTTTTAAAGGTATTTGTTATTAAATTTATTTAGGTTAGGGTCACTACAAATTTCTTGGTGTCATCATAAAAGCCAATGGTGACCATGCCAAGTACTGACATTGCAAAATGCACAAAAAGGCATAATTGGTGACATTTCCATTCATAAAATGACTATAAAAAGATTATTGGGTGATACATTGTGGAACATGTTGTACAAACTCCTACAGAAATACTTCTTAATTTCAGCAATTGCAGGCTTCCTCAAATTAGTATTTAGCATGGTGCCTTCCATTCATTGGTTCCACTAATAGATATTTTTCTCTTTAAATAACACCAGTGTTGTGCCAAAGTTAGCAACCTGATATTTTTGTTTCATAGTATGGTTGCACTATTCTATACGTATCCCTTGTCACAACAATATGAAAGAAACAGGAAATGGCTAACATGTGCTTTAGCGCACTGTATAGTGAAGTTTTTAGATGAGTGATAAATGCGCTAAGTAATGTAAATTAGATATTTTAAACCTGTGAGAAGACCCGAAAGATCTTTCACATGTCCATTAGTGTTATTTTTTAATCTAGCTGCTGCGTGGCATATGTAAATAAAATTAATGAATATGCTTGCTCCATTTGACGTCATTGAACTTCTAATACATGCATTATTGTTATTATGCTAATGTTTGCATCTAGTTATTGTCATTCCCAGTGTAGAAATATCGTCGATTTCGGTAAAGCATACATTAATGTATTACATAAATAAATTCTTTAATTTCATTGGGTTAAACATCTGATTTTCTAAATGCGGTAACTAGATCTGTATGTGAAGAAAAAGGTTGTATTAACTAACATGCCAGTTCTAGTACAATATATCCTTTTAATAAAAAAATAAATAAATGAAAGGATGTTAACATTTACAAAACAAAATGATGTTAACAGGCAAATTCCTTACATAAAAATGATATCTGTTCTTTTTATTTATAATATAGAACATCCAACAAAAAGATCCATATTCAAGGATATGAGAAACAGATGATTCATTTCATATACACAAATATAAAAACAAATTATCCATTTTCATATAAGTATGTGCAGATTTAGCTTTTTAAAGATCTGAAGTGCCACTATTTGGGACGCATCACACACAAGCGTTATTCTTGTATGAGAAGAAGCCTATTCAAAACCTTACATGATAAAACCCTTTTTGACACATATCACACACATGATGGGTGACTGAAAAGACATATAGGTAGAGAAAATGCTATTTGACACACATATAAGGCTTTCTGTGTGTGTGTGCACGAGAAGATGATTATTCAACTTTTAATGTTCGGGGTAATTCCTTTTTTACATAAAACACACAAAAGATTTTTCTCCTGAGTGCATTAGATTATGTCTTTTTAAGACTCTTCGTAGTCTGAATGCTTTCTGAACACATATCAGGCTTCTCCCCTGTATGAGTGAAAAGATACTTAAACAAATCGCTTTGCTTGCTGCATGCTTTCTAACACACATTGCATACATATGGCTTCCTGCCTGTGTGAATACGAGAATGACTTTTCAAGAGATTTTGCAAGCTGAATGCTTTCCGACACAAATCGCACACACATGGCTTTTATCCTGTGTTAATTTGGAGATGCATTTTCAAGTTCCGTCACTTGTAAAATGCTTTCTGATGCACATCACATATATATGACTTCTCTCCTGTGTAAGTATGAAGATTAATCTTCAACTGTACTTGTTCGGTGAATGCTTTCTGAAACATTGAAACTGTTCAAAAATTTGAACATTGAATCAATTGTAGCATACTGAGAGCCCCTTTCATATTTTTTGAATTACTACCTGTTTGTAATCTAATACAAGTAGTTCTAAAAATCTGTGATCATGAATTTTCAAGAGGTATGAAAATTCATATAAGATTTTAAATGAAAAATTTGTGGCACAAGTAACAAATAACTGATGTATGAAGAGTGCACCTGAGTCAATAATAATTTCATTATGCTGCGAGTGATGTGGGCTGTTGGTTAGGACCCCTTAGAAGGACTCCCGCCCCCCAATGGAGGAAATCCCCCTCTCCCTCAACCTAGATGCCTAGCACAGATAATTGCCCATAATCCCAAAAACAAACATATGGACTGTTGCACAAGTTTTCTTAACAACAGCTACTCTTTAAACTCCTTACTACTATCTATTGCATACTCATATTTTAAAAACAATCTTAGTATATAAAAAGAATTAAAATGAAATACAGAGGATTTATCCATAGTTAAAGAAATGTGGAATACCTATACCCTCTAACGAAATATATTTTGGCTGCAGAGAGGAGAAATCCTGGTCGATGCTATTCAAGACCAACAATGGCTGATGATGGCTGTGGACTGCTACTGAAATACATTTTGTTGTAGGAAATAGGTATTCCTCATTTCTAACTCTATTTCTTTAACTATGATAACCTAATTTCTTCATTTATAGGTATTTTTTAGCCATTAAAAGTTCAGTGATCACAAATTCATAGGATAATCTGCATACGATCAAAACATTGTATGAAACTAGGAAAAATAGTTTTCAAGCCATTAAAAAATCACTATATGTCACTTTTTTAAAATTTCTTTTTTCATTATGGACTGCTTTTTAGGCTAGTGTATGGGGCTCGTTACAACTAAAAATCAATATTAATAGTAATTCAGACAGTTTTAAAAGAAAATTGTTTTATTTTTTGCTTTACAAATATTGTATTTTTGAAGCTAAAGAAGATTCAATAAAGATTTAGATTTTAAGTTTTCCGTAAATTGGACAGCAATTGTGTATTTTGCGTGATAAAACTATTCATAAGAAAAAAAATGAGATTTTTAACCCTTTATATCTCAACAACAAAAATTTTTTGATTTTTTCACTGCAATGTACAGAAACAGATTATAAACATACTAACAGTTAGAGTTGGATCCAGTTTTGTCATTTGTGTAAAATTTAATGAACAAAATGTGTTTGTTGCAGAGCTCAGCTATTTTTAATTTTGCATTACTCAAAAATACATCTGCAGTATACCAAACTGTTATAGAAGTGTTTGTGAACAGTTTAAGCTGAGAACTTTTTAAAAAATGATAAACATTCTTGTAAGTAAGGTTGGCCTACGAAAAAACACTGCAAGTGCTGCAATAACCAATAGTGCAACTGCTGAAGGACAAAATAAAGTTTTGTGTTAGAATACACTGAAACTTCTATGAGTTACTACCGCTATTAAGCGACCCCTCCCCCAATGACCCATTTTTTAATGCACCAATTTTTTACCCTATGTAGTTAATGTTAGAAGATCCTCTAGAAGACACCACACAATCCTCTCTAAGCGACCTGTCCCGGATCCCTGTCTGAAAATTTTCTTGCACTTTTCCGGAAGTAAACAAAAACCGCATTCCAAACCAGTCGCTCAACTGTAAATCGACAGCAGTGCAAGTGCAGGTAAACATTAAGTACAAATCTTGCACATTAGAGAAGAGACATGTCTAAGAAATAAGTGATTTTTATTTTAGTTTCGCTGCTGGAGCAACGAATTAATGTGATCAGGTCACACGAAAAAGGAAATTCGAAGAGGAAGTTGGCAGTTACTTTTGGTTGTGGGAAATCCCAAAAAGCAAATAGATTTTATTATGGCAAATTTAAAATGCACAAAGAATATCAGGGTAAGTGCTCTTGTAGAGTGAAATACTCATAAAGAGGGAATAAAGAATGAAACAATCTGAAATTTCTAAATATTTTATTAAAATTTAAATTTTAAAAATGTGTTTCTATAATGACTCATATACAGTAGAATCTCGCTTATCCGACATAAAGGGGCTGGCACAATGTTGGATAAGCGAGACAACTCCTTTACTGAAAAAACACTCAAAATACTGGTGTTAAACGATAAAGTAATTAAAAAACTTTGTAAAAAACACACATAAGAAGTAAAAGGAAAGAGGATACGCACGTTTCGTTCAAAAATTGTTTTGAACTTCTTCAGTCCAAGCTCTTCGTCGAAAAGAACACAGGGAACTGAAAAGAGAAAAACAAGCAAGATGTTGCCACAAGGGGCAAAGAAAAGTCGAACAAAACCACGGAGAGGGGAGAAAAAAAAAATTAAAAAAGGGGGATAAAAAGGAAAGGAAAGAAGCACAAAAAATACAGAAATAAAAAGGAATAAAAATAATAAAAAAGGGAACACACAAGTACAAACACACACACAAAAAAGAGAAAACAGAACAAACAAAAAACAAATAGCACACGTATTTTTTTTTATTTTTTTTTTTAATAATAAAATAAAAACCACGAACAGGACAGCACAATAAATATATATATATAAATAATTTTTTTTTATTAATAAAAACGAAAAAGAAAGACAGTAACACACGTACATACACATTAAAGAAACAGGGGGAAAAAAAGGGGGGGTAGACGAAGAAAGTGAAAAAAACCTTACAACAGCAACTTCCAAGCAGAATGAACGAAAGGAACGGAAGAACCATCGTTCACAAGACGATCTAAGTGCTGGGTAATGGAAAAACCTTCCAAAAAATCCAGATGGGACAAAGACTGAGGAGTGCACAAAATCTTAGCCTTAGAAAACTGAAATCGATGATTGGAATTCCAACAATGTGAGGCAATAGAAGATTTGGAAAGTTCGTGCTTAGAGACATATCTCTCATGCTCTTTCAGCCTAAATTTGAGAGCTCTTCTGGTCTGACCAATATAGCCCAAATCACAAGATTCACAAGGAATATAATAAACACCCCAACGGTTCTCAGTAGGAATAGGATCTTTAAGGGAAGAAAATTTAAGTTTATTAACAGGTTTAAAAATGACTTTGAAACCGAAATTTTTGAGAAGTTTAGAAATTTTGTAGCATAAAGGTGAAAAGAAAGGTAGTACAATTAATTCGTTGTGAAAATTAATAGTATTAGTAGAAGTATTAGGCTTATTAAATTTAGAAACAGCTTTATCAATAATAGAGGGGCTAAAACCACGAGAAACAGCTAAGGATTTTAAGTAACTAATTTCATTATTAAGAGAAGAAGAATCAGAGCAAATTTTGATAGCACGAAACACATAAGTGTAAAAAGCAGAAAGTTTTTGCTGGTAAGGATGATTAGATAGGGCATGAGGAGGTAAAGATATAGAAAAGGGCTTGCGGAAAACAGAAGTAGAGAAACCGTCAGGATTCCTAGAAACAAGAACATCCAAAAAAGGTAAAGAATTGTTGCACTCCTCTTCTAGAGTAAATTGGATACACGGATCAACAGAATTAACGATCAAAAGTAAATTAGAAATATCACAATTGGAATCCACTAGAACGAAAGTATCGTCAACATATCTGACCCAGCACGGAAAATTAAAGACCTTGAAGAGCTTCTCTTCAAAATAATGCATATAAATATCACATAAGAGAGGTGAGAGAGAATTACCCATAGCAAGACCCTCGGTTTGTTTATAGAAAGAGCCATTAAAAATGAAAGCAGTTTGTTTAATACAAATGCTTACTAAAGCTATAAACTCTTTAATCTCAATAGAAGAATAATGAAACTCGCATAAACGCTTTTCCAAACAGTCAATCGCACCTTGGATAGGAACATTAGTGAATAAAGATTTAACATCAAGAGAAAGCATTTTACAATTAGTAGGAGAAAGAAGTTTAACTTTGTTAACGAAATCATAAGAGTTTTTAACAGTGTGGGTATTACTAGCAGTCAAAGGTGAAAGAGTATGCGAGAGGAAACGTGCAAGGTTATAAGAAGCAGTACCAATGTTAGAAACAATGGGGCGAAAGGCAAGAGAAGGTTTATGAATTTTAGGAAGGGCATAGAAACGAGCACAGTTAGCAATAGAAGGAATAACATAACGTTTAGTTTGCCTAATACTTCTTGCTTGTTTTTCTCTTTTCAGTTCCCTGTGTTCTTTTCGACGAAGGGCTTGGACTGAAGAAGTTCAAAACAATTTTTGAACGAAATGTGCGTATCCTCTTTCCTTTTACTTCTTATGTGTGTTTTTTACAAAGTTTTTTAATTACTTTAACTCCTTTACTGTATGAATACAAAAATGTCTACAGTGTCCTTCCATGCTGAATGCTTCTGACACTCAGCACAAACACATGGCTTCCTTCTTGTGTGAATGTGAAGATGCTTTCTCAAGTGTACCCAACAGCCGAATGCTGCTTGATGCATATCACACACATGAGGTTTTACCTGTGTGAATTAGAAGATGACTGCTCAGTTGCTTACGGCAGGAAAATGTTTCCCGGCATTCATCACAAGCATGAGGCTTCTCTCCCGTGTGAGTGCGAAGGTGCTTACGTAATTCTTCATTTTGAGAAAATGCTTTCTGGCACACATCACATACATAGGGTCTCTCTTCTGTATGGATGCGAAGATGTGTATTCAAGTCTCTTTTCTTGAAGTACGCCTTTTGGCATACATCACAAACATAGGGCTTCAACCCTGTGTGAGTCCGGAGGTGCATTTTTAAATATCCTTGGTGGCTGAATGCTCTCTGGCATAAATCACAAACATAGGGCTTCTCTCCCGTGTGAGTGCGAAGGTGCTTACTTAACACATACTTTCGAGAAAAAGCTTTCCGACACACATCGCAAACATAGGGCTTCTCCCCTGTATGATAGAGAGAATGCCTGTTTAAGTCTCCTCTATTGAAAAATGCTTTCCGACACACATCGCACACATGAGGCTTCTCTCCTGTGTGCGTGCAAAGATGCTTACGTAATTCTTCATTTTGAGAAAATGCTTTCTGGCACACATCACACACATAGGGTCTCTCTTCTGTATGGGTGCGAAGATGTGTATTCAAGTCACTTTTCTTGAAGTACGCCTTTTGGCATACATCACACACATAGGGCTTCTCCCCCGTGTGAGTGCGGAGGTGCAGTTTTAAGTGTCCTTGCTGGCTGAATGCTTTCTGGCATAAATCACAAACATAGGGCTTCTCTAAAGTGTGAACGCGAAGATGTATTTTCAAGTTATATTTCATCCTAAATGTTTTCTTGCACACATTACATATATATGATTTTTTCTGTTTATGAGTGGAAAGATTACTCTTTGAGTCTACTTGTTCACTGAGTTCTTCTTCATGAGGCACATCAAGATTTTCCTCTTTGCAAATCTTCAAGTTCCTATTTAAGGTACACATTTTGGGAAAATGCTTTTTGAAAATTTTTGGGCTTCTCTCCTTTATGAGTGCAAAGATGGGCATTGGAGTTTCCAAGGCAGTTAAATGATCTGTCACACACAGGCTTTACTCCTATACAAGTGCAAAGATGCACATCTAAGTCTTGCTGTTGGGAAAATGCTTTCTCAATAGGGTACCTCTAGTGTGTGAATGAGAAGATGTGTATTAAAGTACAATTGCTTGCTATTTGCTTTCTAACACACATCACAATGCCTTCACTCATACTCATATACAAGCAAGAAATTTTTTTGCTTTATGAATACAAATACAAATATTCAAGTTTTTATGTCGAGGAAAATGTTTCGTATCATGCATAAAATGTACTCATTGAATTAGGTCATTTACATTGTTCTATTATATGCATACAAATTTTTCAATGCAATTTACACAATTCTGAGAAGTTGAACGAAATAAAAATATCAAAAGTTTTTAAAAAACTGTACACACAAAGCAAATATAGAAGAGTATTTTTGAATCTGCAAAAGAAAAAAAAAAAAAAAAAGAAAAAGAAAGAGAGAGAGGGAATTACTATTTAAAAATAAAATTACAAGCTATAACTGACATTAAAATACGAAAATCATAATACAAATCAATAAACTTTACAGACAGTGCAATAAAATAGGGAAAGAAGGATGGGCAAATGCCAATGCCCTCCAAATTCACAATCTTTAAAATCTGTACAGTATAATCTCAATATAATGAATTTCAAGGGTTTAAAGATCTAATTTGTAAGTCTGAAAAGTTCATCAAAATGATATTTCATTGTCGCTGATTTTATACTTTTTTTAACAGAAATATTTTATTTATTAATCTGAAATGCTCATAAAAGTAATATTTGAGACAACGGAATTTTACTGTACTGTTATTTCCCCCCTCTCTAATTTTTTTTTCTTTTTCTATCTAAATGATGAAGTAGTAGCACATCAAGCTTTGGCCATAGGGACACTGAATGTGATAGCCATTTGGGAAGAGGTGCCCCATCAACAGCTATAGTTACATCCGACAAAGACATTGCAAACATCCAAGCTCATGATGAAAACTGAACCCAGACAAAAGGTGAGGTAGAACGATGCATTAGCCACTTAGCCAACTCGGTGACTCTTATGAAAATACAGGGTGTACAAAAAAGATGATAACATGCTTTAATTCTTAATCCATTAACGATCAAATAGACCATGTAAATTGAAAAAAAAAATGTTCAAAACAAGATAAGGAAAAACACTACATTAAAGGAAAAAAAAAATTCTTCTCTTAAATTTTTAAAAAGTGTTGCCTTTTTAATTTATACACGATCCCTGAATAAAAAAATTCTTTATCAGTAAAATGTGCTTAATACACTAATGAGATGATGTGTATGAAATTCAAAAATTTTATTATAAAAAATTTCAGCAACATAAAAATAATACTATGTTAAAAAAAACTTTAACAATTTTTTTAAATATTGCTTTTTTAACTTATACACAAGCCCTGATTAAAAAAATTCTCAATCAGTAAAATGTGCTTAACACACTAATGAGATAATGTGTATAAAATTTGGAAATTCTATTATAAAAATTCCAGCAACATGAAGATAAATATATGCATTTTCCAATGACTCATGAAGTGAAAAAAATCATATTGTATGATCGCTTTTCAGGGTTTAAAGAAATGAAGGAAGAAAATAATTTTTATATTCTAGCAACAAACATTTACATTCAAATTCATGTATAGCTCCTGATCATCTATGTTTAAAGATATTGCTGATATGTTTAAAGGCTGTAATTTTATATGAGGATGGGAGGGGGGGGGGGAACCATATAAATTTAAAAAGGGTCACTTTCAGCAAATTAAAATGAAAGGAACTTTTTTCTTAGTGTATACTTTTTTTCCCTACCTGATTCTCCCCCCCCCCCCCCCCAATGTGCATTGCTTACCCATCTCTAATGAATTAAAGTATGTTACTATACTTTGGGGACACTCAGTATTCTATGTATGTATGTGTATGCATAACTTTTTTGATTACCTAGGATAGGGTATCTGATTTTCTAACAGCAGTTTGAAGGTTTGAATGTGCAGGAAAAACAGCTGTACAAAGTAATACGTCAGTTATAGTACACTATATAATACAAAAATGAAAGGATGTTTATAAAACAAAGTGATGTTTAGGGAGAAATTCCTTACATAAAAAAATTATATCAGTTTCTTTTATTTGTAATCTAGAACATTTTCAGGGCCTCATGAGGCCCTGAAAATGATCCTCTTTTAGGAATATCATTCTATTTTAAAACTGACATGCATAATTAGCTTAAGGTTTTTACTTTCTGAGCATACACCATGTAAGGAAAGTATTTTAATCATGAAAAAATTCGACTTTGAGATTTTAGAGTATTTACACATTTTGAGGTCTTCTGAATTCATATGCAATTTTTATGAGATGTGTGTGTGTGTGTGTGTGTATGGGTGTATATGTGAGTGAACACGATATCCCCTAAACGACGCATTAGATTAAGCTCAAATTGGGTATATATGTTATAAACCACTGTCGCAAGACCAGTATTGATTTTGGTGTGCATAGGACTTATAGTTTTCCTACTGGGCTACGACAAAGATTTCTTTTACATTATGGCCTATGGGGAGAAATTCTTGAAAGTGCACTAGTGTTTTAAACGGCGCATTCGATTGTGGTTCAATTTGGTATATATGTTTGAATTATTCATCGATTCAAATTTATTTAAATGCTTCGTAATGATCTTAATCGTAAGTGTTCGGAAAGTCGAGTGGAGTCACTCCAGATTTTTTTTTTCTTTGTGTGTGTGTGTGATAATTCCTAATTACAAGCATTTTAAGCAATTGAAGTAAGCATGCACATGTATAGCGTTGAAGTTCCTCTCAACAATAAAATTCTGATTGCTAGAGAAGATGGACTATTTCTTTAGAGAATTTCCAAAAGCTAATAAGATTTATAACCAATGCATAATCAAACAATTTAATTATACAGTATTGTAAAGAAAAGTATATTGAATCAGAAAAAAAAGGCCTTTATTTATAAACTTACGACCCTCCCCGGGATTCGGATGCGTATAATTTTTAAAAAAAGAAGTGAAATTGTGAAATTACTGCCTTTGATTATAGAATTTCTTCACAAACAATGATTGCAACTGACTTTTCATTACATGAACAAATTTTGTTTGGAAGTGATGCGCAAGAGGGCTACGTATAGCTGTCTACGGGAAAAGCACTCGACGCTCAAGTGTAAGTCCACTCATTGATTTTGAAATGCAGAATCATTTTGATCTTTGGTTGAGTGTAAAATGATCCTTGAGACAATTTATCAAAATTCTATCTTTTTATCACTCAATGTGCTATTAAAATATTATTACAATATGTTTTATGATGCAAAATATGATAGCATAAGGGAATGAATCAATCTTGTTAATTTGAAAGAGATATTCCAAGCTAACCAAAATTGGACAAGTTATGAAATAATTTTGCAGGTGAGACGTAACTTTTTGCAGATTATTAATTTGAATTGATATTTAAAGTGATTTATTGAACCCCTTAAAAATAAGTCCTCCACTCTAATGTTATTTCGCTCGCTGCATAATCATTTTTGTGGAAGCGTGTTTACCTAATTGGGTTTCTAAATTTGTGATTTTTAGAAACTGTATTTTTAAACTCATTACATCAAAACAATGTCAGTCCTACTTGCAACATCTAAAAAGAGACGACATGGCGCATGCGCAGATCGAGCAATCGTGGCAAGCCATGGTGAAGAAGAGGCGGTGAACGAGCCAAGCAACTCAGTTCTGATGATGACAGCGGGCTAAGCTGTCGAAAGCGCTAATGGTGCGTGTGTTCACCTTTTTACGGAAATTTTAGGCTTTTAATGTTTTTAACTAATTATCTAAAAAGAGATCCATTAATTTCACACTGTTCATCGATCTTTTATCAGATTATGAAACCAATTACTACAGTTACTTCGCATGCTTCAGGCTGAAAAGTTTATTGCGAAGGCATAAATATTGCCTTTTTCTACAATACGCGTGTATATTATTCTCCTACCATGATGTTATACAGTGAAACCTCTCTGAGCGGCCACCCACCGTACCGAGAATATTTAGCCATTCAGAGGGGGTGGCTGCTCTCAAGGGTTTTATTTACTATTATAAGATAATTGCTATAATGCGTAATATAAACAAGTCTGGCACATATTCCTTATTTAAAGTGAAATATAAAAGTTATGTAAAGAGAAAATAGTACTTTCTTTAACCCTTTCAGGCGCAACCCTTTTCCAATGCTGAAAAAAGGGCAGCCGTTGCAGTCGCTCGACTTAACTACCAGCAAGATGGCGGACGATCGAAACGTTCATCGCGTGCCACAGATCTAGAGACCCTTTTTGACGACAGCTGGCTGTGCTCGCGCACAGCCAGCTGCGTCAAAAAGGGTCTCTAGATCTGTGGCACGCGATGAACGTTTCGATCGTCCGCCATCTTGCTGGTAGTTAAGTCGAGCGATGGCAACGGCTGCCCTTTTTTCAGCATTGGACAATCTATCCAGCTGTTCTCCCATTCTTCCATTTTTCAGCAGATATCAGTGCTGTTAAAAATAGTCATGACAATTTTTTCATGGGAAATGACGTGCTAAAAAGGAAAAGATTCTCGTGGAGCTATGTGACCCGCAACTATTTTTATAGAAATCCAATCTATTCTTCGTGACTGGCACCAGTCTAAACGTCAGAGTTTGGTGATCCCAGAGCGGGATCACTGCGCGTTAAAGGGTTAATGCTTTCTTACATTTTTTTGAAAAAATGATACAATTTGTGTCTGTTTTAAGCTTTTACTTTTCTTTGAAACAACCATTTTTTCTAGTTTGTTTATTACTTTAAAAAGTAGATCTCTAACTGGTTAGTTTATAACTGCTTCAGAATTTTCACTAATTTCATCGATTTTCCCATAAAGTCGCTTGTGTTGAAAGTTTATCTTGCTCGCCATTACAAACATCGGGAAATTCCTCGTCAGGGAGGGAATTAGCGCCTGAAAGGGACAAAAATTCATTTGTAAGACAACTTCAACACCTGATTGTCCAAGGGATTCCCCATCTTAAGGGGAAGGGGAGAATACAAAAGAGATAACAGAGTCAATTCCAGTTATTCTTGGGACTTATATTCGACCATAAACCTGACCTTGAGTTTTTCCGCTCAAAATTACAGAATGGAGTGAGTAGAATTTCCCGAAAAATGAGATGGGCGATCCCACTCGATGGCGTTTAGAGGGGGTCGGGTGGCTGCTGATAGAGGTTATTTTAACGTTAAGTCTATGTGCGAAAAAATCCGTGCCATGAAAAATTGGCCGTATAGAGGGGTGACTGCCATACATGGGTGGCAGCTCAGAAAGGTTTCACTGTATATACACATATAAACCTTCTGTGCAAAATTATCTAACTGGTGGTCAAACCCGCAGTCGGAATCTGTTACGTGATAAAAACTTATAAAACATTATTTAATACGGCGGATTAATCAGTTAAAATTTTTTATTTGGGAATACCTTATTCCCCCGTAAACGATATATATTTCGGTTACATATAAACACATAACCATCATCAGTCGTTTCTGGATCTCATACTAATGGCTGGACTGGAGCCATTAGTGTGAGATCCAGAAACGACTGATGATGGTTATGTATTTATGTGTAACCGAAATATATATCGTTTACGGGGGAATAAGGTATTCCCAAATAAAAAATTTTAATCTGTTACGTGGTTTAGGAGAAGTTAGCGGATACTCAGACAGACGTGGAAAGCGACTTTGTTTTGTACTATGTAATCTCTCACAAATCCACAGAGATGAAGATTTGCACTGCAATACTTTACAACCGCGTAGAAATGTTCTTATCATTTATACAGGATCTAAGCAATGTGAAAGGCATAGCTATGTTTAAATGTCACTCTTGGGGTGGTGGGGACTTGGGGTTGGTCACAGTGGGGTGGAAAAATGAGAAGCTCAGTGCTCAAGCCTTCTTTCTGATTTAGGAAATTTATTTAGTTCAGTGATGGAAGACAGGCGATTCAATCGACTGCCATGGTAGTTAAATGCATACCTGCCAACCTCGAAAAACCATCATCAGTAAAATTATGTGCCAATATCAGTAAAATACTACAACCCATCAGCAAAAGGTTTATATCCCCTTTGCTTTCATTGTCAAAATACTTTTTAGTACTTTTTGGAACATTTTCATTCTTATCTGAATCTGCTGTATTTAGTAAAGTTTTTGTTGAGGAAGAGAGTAAATTTAAAATAGGACTAGTTTTTCATTCTTTTGCTATTAAAGCTTCAAATTAAGGAGTACTAAAGGGAAAATGTTTACTGAAGAGGGATGAAAAAAGATAAAATTAAAAATCTAAATCTATGACCCCCCCTTTTTTTAAATTTATTTGTTTCCATGAGGGGAAAGGAAAAAATTAAAAAAGTAAATTTTAAGTCTAAATCAACTTTTACTCTAACGGCATTGAAGGCTTAAATAAAGGAATGCTAATGAGAAAATATTTATTTTTGAAAAGGATGGGAAAAATTAAATATAAAAAATGATAATGTTGAAAACCACAAAAAAAAAAAAAAAATCGTTAAATTTATTTGTCGTCCATAAATCAGTAAATTAACACCAAAATCCATTAATTTTACTGATAATACATAAAAGTTGGCAGCTATGTAAATGGATTGATGGCAAAGTCTGCACTTTCTCAGAATTGTGACCATTTAACCTCATTTTTTTTGTGAATGAAAGTGAAAACATTGAAAATAGGGAGTTTCATGGCACAACCATTGTACATCAAAGGGTTAAAGAGCATAGTTGTAAAGAAAATGGGTACTTGCCTTTTATAGTGGTCTCTGAGCTTGCTTGGTGATGCAAGGATTATTCCACGATTGAAGCAATGCTTCAGAACAGCAAAGGTCTGTAGCAGGGGTTTCTAACTCACGGCCCTCGCTGTCCTTTTTTGCAGCCTGTATAGCCTCCTGGAAAAAGAATTTGCAGCAACAAATTAGATGCACTTATTTGAGGAAAAAAAAAAAAAAGCTTTTGAGAAAATCCCCATCAGCTTTGAATGCTCTTCATTTACAAACATATTAGATTTTACTCAGTTTTCATAAAAATCAGTGTGTCGACTTGTGCTTTTTTTTTTTTTTACTCTACCCTAGCAGGGTGACAAGAGAATTTTTTTTTTTTTTTTAATTTCCCTGATCTTTGAACACCCAAGGAAAATCAAAATTATTGTTTCAGTAGCATACCTGCCAACATTCCATTTTTGAAAATCTCTCATGTCCTTATGTAAGTAAGGCAATAAATATAATATAACCTACTAAATATAAAATGTCAAGGAAGAAGCATGAATATATTTAGTTTATTTCTTATTTGCTTTCCAAAACATTTCTTTTATTGATAAAATATAATGAAAGGCAATTAATACATAACACATCTAAAAAGCAAAAGTTATGAAGTGCATGTTAAAAAAATAATACAGTGAAAAATATGTTAAAATTCTTTTTTTTTTTCACTTTTTTTTTTTTTTTTTTGGTCACTGACAAATATTCTTTCTTTCAACTTATAGTTTAACTTTGTTGCATTATTTTTATTGATATCTGAACCAGCACTTTTTAATTAAGTTTTTCCTTTACATGTGTCCTTGAAAAATAAATAAATAAATTTGAAATAGGAGTTAATTTTTATTCTTAAAGCAGTGGAGATTTAAAAAAAAAAAAAAAAAAAAAAAAAAATATGAAGGGGATGGGGGGTGGGGGGAATTAATCCTCAAAATGGATGGGAAAAGATTGAAATTGGGATGCAGGAGAAATTAATGTTTAACAAATTATTTTTACAGTACAGGAATTATAAAAAAATAAAAACCTCAGATTTTACCAATTTGCAAGGTGGGAAAGATAAAATAAAATCAGCAGACCTACAAAATAACTAAAATGTGAATTCCATGAATAACTCTTCATTTAAACCTCCTGGGGAAAGAGATGCGATGATACATTCCCCCCCCCCCCCCCAGAGAGCATTAACATTAGCCATAATGTCGGAGGAAGAAGGCCTTTTTGGTAGTTAACAACTCCTCCCGATCTCAAAAAAATAAAATAAAAAATGGTGGCAGCAAATTTAAAACATCATATTCGGCACAGGAACAGCGCAAAAATTGCATTTAAGCAAACATCGATGCAGGATTTATTTCCCAGAATCCATATCATATCATTGTGTGCTTTGTTCAAAAAATTTTATAATCCAATAGTAAAATTGTACGCCGTACAAAATTTCCTAAATCCGTGCATTGTACAGCCAATCCATACAAGTTGGCGGGTGTGCTGTAGTAAATTCCAGAGTGGAATAAGGGGACAGGGATCATAATCACCACAAAATTCCACTCGGTGTAAAGAGCAAATCGAAAATCAACCACTAGCAAACAGGGAGAATAGTAATCTTTAACCTGTGGTTCTGAATGGGGAATGAATTCATCAAAATTATGGGGAGCAGATTACTAAATAGCAGGTATTATTGACTCAAAGTAACAAATCGTTACTTTTGAATGTGACTCATTATATTGGATTGCCCAGATGCTGAAATTTTGACCCAAAAAGAGTGTTTCATATTCACATTCATATGTCTGATAGATTCACATATCTATATGATTCATATGTCTGGTTTCTTGTATGCTAGTACAAGTCCAAATACAAATAGTTTCGGATTCGAATAGTGCCTACATCACTTGAGTCTCAGATTTGTATTCGTATTTCTAGGTTCTCCTGTGATCCGTATCCTGGTTTTGAATTCATTAAGTATCATATGATCCAGAACAAACCTATGTCCCACGAGTCAGACGCAGATCTACAACTAAAAACGGTCTTGTTCAAGAGGAAAAACAAAAGTTCCCTGATTTTTTAATATTTTTACGAGATTCCCTGGTACTTCCATGATTTGTCGCCACCCTGCCCAGCTTTCCCCCATCTTTTCTCATGCCCATAAACTTGTCCACTGACTTAATTAACCCAAACAAATGAGCTACCCCCTTCAGATTCTTCTTGACTCAATCACCTGAGGTTCTCAAGAGAGCTCCAGATGGAGTACTCTTTATTAGGAGTTGCAGCAGCCAGACTACAGTACTACTTATCAAACATTTTACAGGGGTCGTTATGTCGGAATTTTTTCCAGGGTCCCATTTTGGTAAAAACTGTTTACTTCAGAGAATTTTCACAAAAATGTTTGTAAAAGTAATTTCTTTCCCTAAAATAACTTACAAAGCAAATTAAAATATTGGGTAAAATGCCAGTGAATGGCTGTTTTTAATTGATTGCAATTTTGTGAGGAGGACGTAAAACAAACCCAATTTTTGTGTGCTTTAATGCCTGTTTCATGAGCTTTTCAAGGATTGATGCAGACAAAATTGGGTCCATTTTTTGGCCTCATCACAAAATTACTAGCAATTAAAATGACCCCTTACAAAATTATACATTAAAATGGCTCCTTCACAAAAATACAATTGATTAAAATGACCTTTCATTGGCATTTTACTGTATATTTTAATTTGCTTTGTAAATTATTTTATGGAAAAAAGGGTGACTTTTACAAAAATTGGGTATGAAAATTCACAAAACAGGTGTTTAAATTCACAAAAATAAACAGTTTAAAAAAAAGGGGGACCCTGAAAAAATTCTTAGATCGACCCCTGCTTTTACATATTTTCCCACCATATTGTATTTTTTAATATTTCTTGTAAATTTTAAAGTTATTTTTCCGTCCCATGTTGCATCGTGATGGTTAGCACACCACTCTCTGTGATTATGGGCTAGGATCTGACTCTGACTTACGCTTAATTGTTAGTTTGTCCTTTTCAGAGAGTAATTTTTCTAATTCAATGTACTTCTTTTTGTTTTTTTTAACTTGATCGATTTTAATCAATGTCATAAAACTTCCCAACCCCTAAAATGTCCTGATTATGCAGGGTCTGTTTAGGAGAAATTTGGGTCTCATTAACAGTCCCTTCACAAAATATTTTTTTAGGGATGTACCGAATACCATATTTTGCCGAATACTTCGGTAACATTTATTAAACTTATTAAACTGTTATCAAACTTTGACTACATTGATTAATTTAATAAGCTTTTTCTGAAACAATATTTCACATGGTGTAAAACTTCAAAATTTAATATCCAAGTGTGTTTCCTTCATATATTATTAATAACTTTTTTAAATATTAGTGAAATGCTGATAATTTCTTTTACCTGCATATTTTATTAAAAATTTAGCAGTTAATTGACTTTACATATTTATGAGCACTTAATGTTATGAGTTTTTTTTCCTGTTTACTGTTTCAAATTTAAATCAGTTAGTAATAGCAAGGTTAATGTAATGTGCCATACGATTTAAGAAAAATTGAAAAGCAACAAAATTCAAATTTAACATCCGAGTGTTTTCTCTTACATCAAAACCAATTTCATTGCGATATTAGTTTTTTGTTTGATAGTGGAACACTACGTTATGGCTATCTGCCAAGGATGAGGGTGGCTTGGTAGGAGGACTTTCTAAGGGTTTCTAACGCTTATTCACATGTGATATTAGTAAGTAACAACTTGAATCAATTTAGTACTATGGTACTATACTATATAATACATATTTTTTATATCATTCATGATATAAAAATATGTATTATATGCATTATATGTAAAAATGTGATATTAGTAAGTAACAACTTGAATCAATTTAGTACTATGGTACTATACTATATCTCTATAATACATATTTTTTATATCATTTGTGATATTAAAAATATGTATTTGTTTACTGATTGGTGAATACTTAAATTTGTTTACTATTCAGTTGCCGAATATTTAAGTATTCGGCCGAACTGAATATTCAGTTTGTCTGCCGAATAATCAGTATACTGAATACCAACCAAATATTCGGTGCATCCTTATATTTTATTGTAAAAATGGACCCCTCGTAAAATGTTTTATCTTAAAAATGGACTCTCCATAATACTTTTCTCTATGAAAAGAAGATCCCTCACAACTCTGTGTTAATTTCCAACATTAATTTCTGGCAAATTGTAGTTATATAAATCTATACACATAAAAAAAAATTAATCTGTTTATTTAAATTTATTTGTAGATGCAGTAGAGGTTCATACATGTACAGTTTTTAAATTCAATTTTGTAAAAGTATATATTTTTCACAAATTCATAAAAGGAAGACCCCATTTTCACAGAAACAGCACCCTGGCTATAAAAACATAATTTAATGCTAATTTCAGATTCACAAAATTATGAGTACATTTTTCATAATTTCACAAAAAACAGGACCCTATCTGAAAAGTCTGGACAGATCCCTGCGGTTATGTTGCGAACCTCCACTATACAGGTATATTCAATTGTGGCTCAGGAGCTTTAGTAAGTGGAAACAGGGGCGTAGCCAGGGGGGCGATATCGGGATATATCCCCCCCAAAATTTTTGGATTATTGATGAAATACGGTATATTTATGCACATATAAGTTCATATCCCCCCCCCCCCCCGAAAAATTTTCCTGGCTACGCGCCTGAGTGGAAAAACCCCTCGTCTATCGGAATGCTCAATATCTTTGAGAGATTTCCTCACCATTATAATTCTCAATAAATCCCTGCTGCTACTTGAATTTTAGCAACTGCTATAATCAAAAATACCAGAAAATGAAATAAACATATGCATTCATAAACATGCAATATCTTGCTCTAAAATATGCAGTTTTCAATTATGATAAATAATTCAAACAATTTTGGAGTAAAAATGCTGGTTTAATGTTCCAGTTTGCATCCCGCATAATTTTAATAACCTATAGGCTCCAATTCAGCTGTAGAAAAATCTTCCTGGCATGACTTTCTTTTTTTTTTTCTGGAATCCGGCATACATTCAGCGGGTAAAGCTTCCACCTAAATACGGGTAGTGCCAAAACTTAAACAGGAACACGTAAGTACCTACAGTGGCATTTTTAACCAAAATCTCTATATACTAGAATTTTAATATAAAAATCTTTAATTTGAACTACTGAATATTATTTTACTGACAATAATAATAAATCTGTCTCGACAGACTCTCCGAATTTTCTATTCAAATTATCGTATAAAATTAATCATTATCATTCATAGGCTTTGACTTGAAAGCATCGAGAAACTAAAACCAGAATCACACAAATTTATTTTACCTGGTTACGATCGTTTAATTCAACTACTGCAAAGTTCGTTTCTATGAGGTTTGACTGCCTAATAAACATACATAATCAATACAATACACATGTAGATATTAATCAATATATACAAACATACATTCAAACAATAAACGGTTTCGAAAACTTCTTATGTGAGGTTTAGAGTGCACTTGCAGGAACGTTTATAAGAACAAGAAAGCTGTTTAATTCAACATGCAAGTTATGTTTACATGCATTGTTTCATCATAAACTAATAAGGTGGATTCGATTTATTCAATAAGAGTCCAAGCATGGCTGACTTGGATAAATACAGGCTGTCCGGAAACCAGAACCAGTTTCTCCTATGGGAGAACGAGTAAATTTTCGCTTCTTCGCCGATTTGTCGCTTTTACCCAACGAATCACTGTTGCCAACTCTGCCGGAGAAAATTTGCCTAAAATCAAAGCTAAATGCAAGACCTCCTATATACTAAACAGAGCTGTTCATCCTAGCGGGAGAAAATGTCCGCGCACAGAACTAGATTACGCAGCTTAACGCCACCAGATGGCAGTACAAAATCATACACTTTTTTTGTAAATAGCATGCAATTCAATTGATCCATCTTGTATTTTACGCAGCTTTTGCTTTTAAAATGTACTTTCATAAAGTAAAACAGGCCTTTTTTTCCGTTTGAGTAATATCGGTTTGTCTTTATAAAATCACTGAGGGAAAATTACTAGATTAAATAAGAAAAAAATAAATGCATTTTTAAGCATAGTCATTCGGAAGAATTATCGGCACGATGACAGAGCATTCTAACAAATTTAAATTTACGATAGAGGGCAAAAGTTCTTTTTATTCAGTAATATAATAATCGATAAAAATCTATTTAAGAAAAAACATAAATTTAATTTATTCATTATATTAAATGTTCGTCGTTAACGTTATTTCGTTCAAAATAGGTTGATCATGACTCAATATGTTTTTTTATTTAAAATATGAATTTAAAAAATTTCTTTAACATGGTTCTTATTAAAATAAAAAAGACTACTGCATAAGCATGTTTAAAATATATTCTTTAATAATTTATGACTGAAGTTGAATTCAATACGATTTTTCCCCCACAAGAAGAGTGATATTTAACATGGGAGAAAGAGATATACAGTATTTTTCATGTATAAAAAAATAATTTTCAGTGTAAATTTTTCCAGGGCCGTACCCAGAAAAAAAATTCGGGTGGGGGGAGGGGGGGGGTCTGAAAATTTCGGGGCCGGGGGACCAAAAGGTGAAAAAGGCTAAATGTTTCACAATAAGGCTTCATTATTATTGTTTTGTTAGCAAAATTTTAAATTTCGGGCGTGGGGGGGGGGACCAGGGGGTCTGGTTCCCCCTGGGTTACGGCCTTGAATTTTTCAGAAGTGTGAAAAAAATGTCTTTTTGATGAATGTTTTTTATAACAAAATAGTTAAATATACTTAAAAGCAGGGTTTTAGTTATTTATTAAAAATCATTTGATTTTTTTTAGAATTGTGTTTTTAAATTTTTGCAATGTACATGGGGCAGTCTGTTATCAGAAATAACTTCTTAGCTATATAGTATATTCTACTCACCTATTAACAAAAATTAAATATCTATGTTTTAACCTAGACATTCTGTTATTCTGTAATTAGATAGTGGAAACTAAATAAGAGGTAAATTTAAAGAACAAATCAAATGTTTATTTAATACAGACCATTTATTTAATAAAGTAAAAGTCACAGTCCATACAATATACAATGTTTTTAAGCAAATGAATTATCAATTTAATTGTTTCAATGATAACACTATTTTCGGTGGTTTGTCAACTCCCAATTTCTTATGAAAGCTAGAATGAACAATACCAAAAGAAAAAAAATTGTTTTTTTGTTCCAGATAAAGCCACAGCTCTGTTGTTAATTTGTACATAAACTGAATTTCACTCTTCATAAAGACTCCTTGAACAATTTGGGTCTTCATCAGAAGGAGAAGGAGCTTCTAAATATGAACACTCATTCACTCAGTTGTTCAGCCAAGCCATTCATATCAGCTCTACATTGTAACATCAAGTAAAAGCAATAAGAAATTAACAGCTATATGCAATGGCTATGGGTCCCCCAGCATATTCTGGTGATATATTATCTTCCAGATAATGCTGTATTAACTGCTCAAAAGGCAGTGGTTTCATCGGAGCCATCCGACTCATTGTAGCCCACTTTATGCATGTCACGTCAAAATTTGTAGCAAAAGGAGTGCTTAAAATAATAAAAAAAACTTTTGTAAAATTACACCATAAAGTTTAATTCAACGCCCATACAGTTGTTTCGAGCAAAAACTTTTTTGCCCTTCATGTTGTTTATGTAAGGGAAAAGTACTTAATAGAGGCTATCCAAAAATGTCATACTTAGGAAGGAAGAGGGTGATAAAAAATGTAACATAACACATTTTGGTTAAAACAAAAACATTTCAAATCAGCAGATTAAATTTTGAAACTTGAAATTACAAGAATATGAGAATTTGCATATATTATGTATAAATATACCGTTACTGAATGACTAGTTTATATTTCTAACTATCTGTGTACATACTACGCAACTCGCACGTGCACAACAAGAAAGTTAATTGCATACTGAGTGGTGGTTAATCTGAAAAAACACTTACATAAAACTGAATTTTTATGCATAGAGAATTGACAGAGCATTACTGTTGACAATAACGATTTAAATATGAAACCGTAATCATGCGATCAAAGTGCAAAAATTATATACTTACCTTCTCCAGAAATGGTCTTGATCCATTTTTCTCTTATAACTACATCGCTGGGAAACTCATTTAACGAAACCTTTACGCCATCTGATCTTTTACGTCAGCTATCTGACTTGCAAAAGGGAACACAACAATATGACATCTTTGGAAAAATAATAATAATCGTGAAAATTAAAGCTAATTAATTCTACCACACTGAAAGTCTTACACGTGAGGAATTGAATGTTTCCCCCTATATTTGTATTAGCTACTAGCGCCCTCTATGGGTGGTTTTATTTTTCCAAGCGGACAAGCCTTTGCTCCGCGTGAACAGGTCTGTTTCAGTATATAGGAGGTCTTGGTCTGGTAAATGCCAGGAAAATGGAAAATAGGTCAGGAAAGTCTAGAAAAAGCCTGGAAATTACAAAATGGATCAGGAAAATTCTCCGAAATTATAAATTTTCCTTCATCTAAACATTTCTTGTAAGTTTTTTTTTAAATCTCTTTAGAGTCCATAGAGTGAAAAATGCTGATAGAGATGATTTATGTTTAAATAGAATGAATAATTCAGAATGTTTGTGGGGTATGTGATGCTCACACTTGTTTCACATTCTGTGGTGATGTGTCTCTTGTGACAAAAGAGCCAAAAAGCTATCTATCTATGAGCAGTTATAAAATACAGAAATTTTCACTGGTTTATCCTTGTAGATTTGAAGTGTAGTAGACTAAAAGATGAAACTTTGTTTGAAATTCGACATCTGCATTTAATATTGTCATTTAGATATATCACATAACTTCTGCCTGTAACACAATTAGTATCGGCCACCAGGGGCGTAGCCAGGGGGGGGGATATCGGGATATATCCCCCCCGAAATTTTTGGATTAGTGATGAAATTCCGTCTATTTATAGAAGTAAAATTGTTCACAAGCGCTGTGAAAGCCTTTCAGTGCAAAAACCGCATAGTTATGGCACAAAGGAGGCATTTGGATGATGTTTTACATGGCAGAATTATCGGACGACTGGAATGTGGACGTACCCAGCTGGAAGTATCCGAGGAACTTGGAATCGCCCAGAGTGTCATCTCCAGGCTTTGGCAACGATTCCAAGATGATGGTAATGTGAGTAGACGTTACAGCACAGGTCGCCCCCGAGTTACAACGCCGAATGAGGACCGCTATTTGGCAGTTACGGCCAAAAGAAACAGATGAAGTACAGCATCAGACCTGTCTCGTCAGCTCTCTTCAGCTACCGGTACGACAGTTTCAAGGCAGACCGTGTACAGACGCTTAGGGCACATTGGTCTATATGCTCGTAGGCCTGTCAGATGTGTTCCACTTACCGCAACTCACTGTCGCCTGCGATTAACCTGGAGTAGAGAGCATGCATTGTGGACACCGCAACAGTGGTCTTGTGTGATGTTTCCCGACGAGTCCAGGTTTAGTTTGGAGTCTGATTCTCGCCGGACATTCATCTGGAGAGCGCCAGGTACCCGTTACCACCAAGAGAACACCATTGAAAGACACCGTTACGGTGGTGCAGGATGGCTCGTTTGGGGAGGAATTATTCTTAGTTCCAGAACTGACCTGCATGTTCAGAGTGTAACGATGACAGGCCACATCTATCGGGATGTCATTCTGGAACAACATGTACGTTTGTTTCGGGGCGCCATGGGTGCTGAATTTGTGTTTATGGATGACAACGCCCGTCCTCACAGTGCAAACATTGTAGACGAATGCCTTCAATCGGAGGATATCACCCGCATGCATTGGCCAGCATACTCACCGGACTTGAATCCAATAGAGCATGTGTGGGATATGCTTGGCCGACAAATTGCAGCCCGTCAACCCCCTCCCACCTGTCTACCGGAACTTCGGAGTGCATTGCTTGATGAGTGGTGTAATATTCCCCAAGATCAGATTGATCATTTGATACTCAGCATGCCTAGGCGTTGTCAGGCCTGTATTGCATCGTCCGGGAGACATACTCCGTATTAACCATCCTATTAACCATGTTATACTGTTTTTTGTAAATAGGTTCTTTTTTGAAATTTGGTCAAGGGAGTAAAACTTGCAATTTTTATTAATTATGTCAAACATATAGCATCTTTTTTGCTCTTTACTTTTTGTTTAATAAATAGACTTTACAAATAAGTGAAATTTGTTTTGCTTCTTTCTCTTTCTTTGCCTTAACTTCATTATCCTTAATTTATGGACATGAGTGTATATTGTTACATATCTATCTATCTATCATAACTATCAATGTTGGTTTCACTTCCTTGGGAGATCTTTGTCACGCAATATTTCGTTTATTAAATAAGGCGACAGTTCCTACACTGTGCCGATTCTGAAATATGCACATGTTTCCTCACAACTTCGCAGTATCTAAAACTTTCTGGAACCTGCCTGAATTATAAAAGGTGATCGCAATTTTGATTTGTCTTAATCTGAGAGATATTTTTTCTGGATACTTTATAATTTCAATAACAACCTAATTCTGTTTATCTTTAACATTCGCAATGTAGTATAGAACCACCCATTGTTAATAAAATTTAATTGAAAACCCAAATTATTACCAATGCTAAGAATTAATTATGCACTGTGTGAAGAAAGTGGAGATCCAATAGCAATAAAAACTGTGCATTGTGTGACAGCAAACAAATAACCAAACATAAACTTTAAAGAAAACACAACATTTATTGAAAAAAAAAACCTTTAAAAAATAAATTCAAAATTGTAAAGCAATCACAAAGCATGAAACAGATTCAGCAAACATTAAATGAAAAATGCCACCACCTTTTTGTTATACATCATTCCTGAAATAGTGAAATTCAGGCGTTTGCAAGTCTGTTGCACACACAGTATTTGTCTGGTAAAATAAATGCTAGCTTAACAAAAAACATAATTCAACAAATAGTTTGTTATAACCCTAGAGGAGGAATATAGACCAGCCCTAAAATTATTAATTTTAAACTGTGTTACCAATTTATAAAGTTTATTGCTTAATTTAGGGACTCTTCAATGCATCTGCAGCTAATATAAAACATTATAAAAATACAGTAGAATCCAGCTTATCTGACATAAAGGGGCTGGCACGATGTCGGATAATAGAGAGGGGTCAAGAAAAAGCTTATTAAACATTAAGCTACATGGTATCTTGGAACATAATACATACATACATATGTTATAACACAATACTATTTTGTATCATATTCATGCTCTACAAATACAAGAAAACAATGGGAAAATGGGAATTATATTATCTTTATTATTAAAATCATCAAAAAGTGAGGATGCACATGCTAACCTAGGCTTCCTTCAAAAACTCTTCTTCTTGAAATGGTTTACTATGCCGAGCAATGACATTTGCAGCTGAGTAAATTGCCATGCTCGTATGGCAATTTTTGCCAACATATTTAATTATAGATGTTAACTGTTTATTTCTGCCTTTTATTGCACTTGTAATTAATTCCTTTTTTGACAAACGGATTTGTGATTTGTTTCAAAATGCCGTTTCACAGAGGATGTTCTACATTTCACTGTTCCAGTACATAAAACACACACTGCTTTGTTGCTTTTACTAATCATGCCATATTTCTCGGTCCACTAAGTTTGAAATTCTCTGTTACACTTACTATCTTGCACTTTTTTTTTTTTGCCGAACTAGCCATGTTAAATAACAATTGAAAATTGTAAATATAGCACAATAAACTAGATAAATTTTTAAAGTTATGAGACGAGACATAGTATGCGTAAACAAACTATTCATCATTAACAATTGTAGTCTACGACGTAACTAAGGCAAAACAATAGTGAATTTGCATATTTTTTACTTTTTAAGCATAGAATAGAAAGGAACGAAATAAGAAAATTAGTACTTTTTTTAAAATTTAAGCTTTAATTGTGGATTTCTGAAGATTTTAAAATCATACTATTTACCGTATCATGAAAACACAGCATGAATACAGTGCCGGCTTGTGACTTTCTACCAGTCGCACTGCGCCAGGATCACTCCGTAAAGCAGGCTTGCTCCCATTCGATCATGATACTTCATAGTGAACTGTGTTATTACTTTCTGAACATGTACCATGTAAGGAAAGTATTGTAATCATGAAAAAATTCGACTTCGAGATTTTGGTGTATTGACACGTTTTCAGGTCTTCTGAATTCATTTATGCTATTTTCAAGAGATGTATGTATGTATGTGTATGTGTATATGTGAGTGAACACGATAGCTCCTAAACGGTGCATTCGATTGAGCTCAAATTGGGTATATATGTTATAAACCACCGTCGCAAGACCGGTATTGATTTTGGTGTGTATAGGACTTATAGTTTTTCTACAGGGCAACGACAAAGATTTCTTTTACATTATGGCCTATGGGAGAAAATTCTTGAAAGTGTGTTAGCGTTTAAACGGTACATTCGATTGAGCTCAAACTGGGTATGCATGTTATAAACCACCATCCTAAGACCGGTATTGATTTTGATGTGAATAGGACTTATAGTTTTTCTACAGGGCTACGACCAAGATTTCTTTTACATTATGGCGTATGAGAAGAAATTCTTGAAAGTAGGCTAGTGTTTAAGCGGCGCATTCGATTGAGCTTCAATTTCGTATATATGTTTGAATTATTCATTGATTAAAATTTATTTAAATGTTTGGTACAATCTTAATTGTAAGTGTTCAGAAAGTTGAGTGAGTCACTCCAGATGTTTTAAAATTAAAATGCAAACCATTTTGATCAGCGGCATGCCCAAAATATTGTGTTGCATGCCATTGGTTCACCACTCCTGTAATAGAGCATGACATATGACAAGTGGGGAGGACGTATGATAAAGTGATGATACACTATGACAGAAAGGGGAGGGGGTGAAAGATGGTAAAAAATATTGAAAAAATGTGTGACATCATACCTTAGAATGAAACAAAATCAGTAAACCGTCATTACAAGAAATGTCAATCAATACTATGGATATTTTAGATTGAACCAATGCTTCTATCAAAAGAAATTCATTAGTACATATTCTATCAAAATGTAATTTCAAATTTCAATTGAACAAATTTTTCAGATTAACAAACTTTATCTTTGATCCCTTTAAGTTCATTACACTGAACTTTTACTGTAGTAAAAAGATTGTGCAAAAGAAAGTGAACAAGCATGTTACAATAAAGCAGTACTAAAAAAAAGTATACAAATAAATAAGGTAACATCTTGTGATGCAGAAAACAGGAAATAAAAATCTATCACAAGTGTTATTATGTAAAGCACAACCAGAGTAAAGCTTAAAATTCCCATTTTTAAGTTACTAGCTACTCTCATAAACTTTAAAAGATAGTTGTTTCAGGTATGGAGTGGTCTCCATTCTCCTCAAGACTTTTTTTTTTTTTTTTTTTTTTTTTTTTTTTTAAAGCTTTTGCATATCTGCTCAAAAAAAAAAAAAAAAAAAAAATGTCAACACTGCCTTCATGCCTTCATTATTAGTCACTCTTTCTTTAACAAAATAATAACTGTATAATAATATTGTGTTGTAGTACCTGATAACTATCACAACAAAATTTGGGATTTTATTTGTTTGCAGATTTTTCTGGCTCTAACAGGGGTTGTATTGGCTATTCCAAGATATCCACTACTATCACGAGGTGAAAATAGTAACATTAGCAGCATTAACAGCATGAAAAACAGTCAAAATAGTATACTTTTTCACAGTTTTAGTAGCCAAAATGTAGTATTTTTTCCATAATTAAAAAATTTATTGTTGACATTGTAGTGTTAAAAAAAAAAAAAAAAAAAACTGGTATATCGCACAAGATTTGTTTATGAGTCTACTAAATTATGTAAATTTTTGATGCACTTCAAACTTATTTAACCCTTTGGGTACGGATTTATTTGAAAAAATATTTGCATGTGAAACGGATATAATTTTTGATTGCTTGGAGTAGTATGTAAAAGCAGTACATTTTACATAAGAATTTATTTCTAAAAGATTGGTGACATATGTAGTATTAAGATGTCTTCAAGTAATTAGAATTGCAAAACAAAAATAAATTAATAACAACAAAATAAAACTAAATGAAATAAACGCAAGCTATAACAAAAAACCAATTACTAATAATTATGCAGAGTGTGATATTTTTCAAAGTAAGTTTGGTACTAAGCATGGTCCTCCGCTCCTAGGGAAAACAAGTGAATGACGTCTCTCAGACATCAAATGTACCCAAGGGGTTAATTAGAAACTGCGATACTATGTTTCAATAATATTAAGGTTTGGCAATTTCTTGCCAAAAAGAAGAGATATCGTCAAGCTGGTTTCAGTTTTGGAAACTGGTTTTTGGTGCAGATGCCAAATGAAAAAATTGACAAGATTTTGGGCATGGGCTAAACAATAATAACAGTTATAATCATAAAGAACAAAATGTCTAATCACCAAATGAACTGTCTAGATTACAGGAAAAGTTGCTGAATATTTGAAAATAGTATGAAAATGGTATTTTTTTAACTGAAAAAATAGCCCAAGTTGCCTTATCTTACTAGCAAAAATCACTTTTCTAGCTGCAGTGAACAGCCTGCTATTAGAAAGTTTAGCTGGTAACCACAATTTCTCTAATGGTCTTTTTATTAAGATAAATCACTGTATGGTAACTGAGAATTTTAAGCTTTAAACCAAAGGAATAACCTATCACACAAGTGCAATTATCATTATATAAGACTGCATGCAAAGGTCATTAAAAAAAAAAAAAAAATCACAGATACATAAAATTAGCACATTTGCTAATGTACAAGTCCACATAGCGAGAAATAGTCCTCAGCTGTCGGTCAGAAACGCCAGACTCACTAAGTGCACAACATGAAGATGCTTATTCAAGCTCTTTTGGAAGGGAAAGGATTTTGGACACATGTCACACAGATAAGGCTTAAACTCAGCATGGGTGTAACGATGAGCATTCAACACTTTGAGCCTGGAGAATGCCTTCTGACACACCTCGCACACGTGGGGCTTCTCCGCCGAGTGGGAGAGAAGATGATCTTTCAAACAGCTACCCTGGGTAAACGCCTTCTGGCAATGCTCGCACACGTACGGCCTCTCTCCCGTGTGAGTCCGGAGATGCCTCTTCAAGTGCGCGTTCTGGGAAAATCCTTTCTGGCAAACATTGCACACGTGGCGCTTGTCCCCCGTGTGCATGGTGAGGTGGTAGTTCAAGTGGACGCGCAAGGCAAACTTCCGGTTGCACACGTGGCACTCGAAGGGCTTCTCTCCCGTGTGAACGGAAAGATGCTTGTTCAGGGTGCTTTGGTTGGAAAATGCCTTGTCGCAGAAAGTGCACATGCAAGGCTTTGCTCCCGTGTGAGTCTGGAGATGACAGTTCAAGTTTCCGATCTGGGAAAACGACTTCCCACAAAACTGGCACACGTGAGGCTTCTCTCCCGTGTGAGTACGAAGGTGGCGCACCAGATAGGATTTCCTGGAGAATGTTTTGTGGCACGTGCCGCATTGGTGATCTTTCGCTCCTGTGTCCCCAGTCCAATTTGAGTCATCAGAACACACTGCTTTGCACATATCACTTGAATTGATTTTTGCCTCCATTAGAATGTAACAGGATCGGAAGAAACTATATTCGAGTTTGTTAAATGGATTGGAATTTTTTTTTCTTAGTTAAAAAAAAAATCTTACCATCACTAGGTAAGCTTCCACAGCATTATTCTAGGCTAAGCACAAGTGATATTTATTATTTTTTTTCTCCAAAAGATGATTCCAAAGCAGAGTTTATGAGTTATATACAGTTGATAAGATTCTACAGCACTTTACACAAGTAATATTTTAAGATAAAGCAAAACACATAGCTTTGGTGAATGAGTCAGACACTTTTTTTCTCAATTTTTGAAAGACAATTCCAAAGCTGTGTTCATGAACTTTCAAATATCAAATGGTAAGATCCCGTAGCATTTTGCTTTGCTCAGTACAAGTAATTTTAATTCAAAAGAAAGCAAAATATATAGCTTTGGTGAACAGGTCAGATTTCTTTCCTTCTTAATTTTTGATAGATCAAAGAGTTCACGAGTTTTCCATCATCAGCTGGTTAAGACTGCACAGTACTTTGCTTTGTTTAACACAAGTAATTTATCTTCAAGAGAAAGTAAAATGAATACATGGTTACTTTATAAATATCATATTTTCTATGATGCATACGCAAGTGCAATTATGAAAATAATGTTATTTTGAATTTGGATTTTTTTTTAATTAACAAAACAACAACAAAAAAGTAACATTATTTTAGAGTACCATTTCTGATCTAAAGGCTTTATTGAATAATCAATCACACTACTATAGCTACCACTTCAAAATACTTTTAAGTATACTTCAAAACACTCATATCAAGATTTTCTCTGTAAACAGGAAAACTGTGAAGGGTTAAAAATCAACAAACTCTGAAAATTTGAAAAAGCTACTGACACAAAATCATGTAGATGAAGTATTGCATTTCTGTAAGAAAAGAAAACAGAAAATTAGTATAAACAAATGCAAATGTAAGACTTAAAAAACATTATAATAAAATAAGCAGAGCAGTTATTATTTTGTTACTAAAGTAACTATAGTACTTCCCTCTAATCTACAGAGGCTATGACTAAGAGTTGTGTAGATTAGAGAATTTTGCAAATTATAAGTAATTTCTTTGTTAACATGTCATATCTATAGACAGAGAAGTGCATTTGGGGACCCTAGACAAAAAATTGACAGTTTCATTTTTTTTTTTTTTTGGGGGGGGGGGGGCTAAATACAAGAATACATGAATACATTCCATCGGGGAGTCCAATTGAGATTTCACTCCTTTTTTTCTTTTTTTTTTCATAAGTTCCTAAATATTTCAACAATGCTTATCTTTAAAAAAAAATTCAATTTAACAATTGATTAATTGACTAGTTTTTTTTTTCACTTTATGCCTGCAATTGCAATTCACAATGTTTTATAATATTGTTTAACTACTGCTATAAAAGTATATTGTAATGCAGTAATACAACATTTGAAAATATGCCATAAAATATCATTCAAGTGCCCCCTCAATCTTCCAGGAAAATCGTGATCTATTGGGGACAGGGGCATAGCCAAGGGGGGGGGGGGGTTAGGGGGGTCATAACCCCCCATGAGGAATTTTTAGCCTTACAAAGTGTATATTCTTCATACCCTTATCACACACATGTATGCATATATGTGAGTTGCAGTAGTCGTAACCCCCCCCCCCCCCAATGAAAATTTCTGGCTACGCGCCTGATTTGGGGAGGGGCAGATTAATGGTAAACATTACAAAAACATACTGCAGGATTTGTACGGATCCTGAATTTGCCAAAATTCTGAACTTTTGCATTATCACCCTATAATGGTGTGTTATTTTAAAAGTGGTCCTATTTTTCATAAAATAAGGAAAGCAGTTCTCGAGTATCTCAAATAATAGGACATTTTAGGACAATATCTCATAAATTTGGAATTTTGCGCAAATTAAGGACCCGTATGAACGCCGATGCTGTTTAAGCATTCTCTATCTTCAAAGAAAATTGCAATCTATTTGGGGAGGGGACGAACAAACGGTAAAAACTGGCAAAATTTTGACAAGCATCATCATCAATGAGCATCTTGTGTGCAACATATTTTCCGGCCTATAATCGATGGATTATCTGCAAAAAAAGTTTAAAATTTTAAGATGCATATTATATGCTGTTGCGGATCATCTGTTTTCCTTTATTTTTTTCATTGCAAAATTTCAGGGCAGAATTTGAAACAAAATTCCAAAACAGATGGCTTTAGCAAAACACGTCTTCTAATTAACATTAAAATATTGAGTATTGACTAAACTGTAAAACATTCTGTTAAATAAAAAAAAAAATCTTTATTAATTAATGGTAAAATCAATGGAGACAGTACGAGCCCCATGTAAACACAGCAACAAAGCAGAAGTGCCTAAATCCCCATAATCCATGAAAAAAAAAAAAAAACACAGTGACAGTCACTGGAGCTTATTACTAAACTAGCTTAGATAACTAAACTATAAATGTTTTTGAAAAATATGGATAGAAATAATTGAAGTTATTTCCAGAAATATAACATGTATGTACTGTAAGCCATGCAAAACCTAGTGCCAGATCCGTACGTACATTTGAATGAGTAAGTTAAACAATATCAGATGTTCCAATTTTGACTGTGAATTATACAGCGCTGCATATTATTTGTTTTTTCTTCACTAAAAAAATATGCATGCTGATTACATGCCACTGCAGATAATAGGCAGGTAGATACGATAACTGCTAAAGCATTTTCTCTCTCGTTCCATTTGAAAAAATTCAAACAATCCATCATCCAATCCTTCAAACAGCAGTTTTCGTCCTATCAATAATTTTCTTGCTTGTTTATTATTTTCGCGATCACTTGCAGTTAAATTTCTTCTTTAGTCGATCCCCCCTCCATTTTTGATCAACACCAAAATGTTTTGCATACTATCTATGTATTACGCATCCTTTTTTTATGCCGTTTTTATTACTTGTAACTTGTGAAATAGTTACATAGTACAACAATTGGTAAAATCATACAAGCCGGTGTGCACCCCATGTAAACAGTGCGACAGCCGCTGGAGCTTGGCAACTGCCAAGCTCCAGCGACTGTCGCCAACCATTTTGCACAATCAGCAAAGTATTTTAACACATTAAAATTGCACATATATTCCACTTACAAAAACATTAAAACAAAATACAACGTCCATATTTAACCAAAAGAACGTCTGCAAATTCAGTAACAGGCAATTTAAAATGAGCAAACAGTGGACCGTTTTTAACTAAAAAAAAATACAGTGGATTAACCCATTTATGCCTAGCGTCCCTTTTTTGGGACGGCATTTTCGCTATCAGTCGAAAACGTTATTTAATTTTCCTAGCCTTTATTCGCGAGTAGTGAACCTCAATTCCACAAAATATTTTAATATGGCCAAGTAGGATGTTGACATTTCAATTTTTATACATAATGATTTTAAATTAAATCATCCCTTGTTCAAAAAGTTGACATCAGAAATTTATCAATTACTGCTGGTGTTAGCAGAAATCGAAGAAAGTCGCAAAAATATCCAGGCACGAATGGGTTAAGCAACTTAGTTGTACAGTTATGTAAACTATGCAACCAGTGGACCGTTTTTAACTAAAAAAAACCTCAGTGGATTCAGCAACCTAGTTGTGCAGCTATGTAAACTATGCAACCAGTGGACCGTTTTTAACTAAAAAAACCTCAGTGGATTCAGCAACCTAGTTGTACAGCTATGTAAACTATGCAACCAGTGGACCGTTTTTAACTAAAAAAAACTCAGTGGATACAGCAACCTAGTTGTACAGCTATGTAAACTATGCAACCAGTGGACCGTTTTTAACTAAAAAAAACCTCAGTGGATTCAGCAACCTAGTTGTACAGCTATGTAAACTATGCAACCAGTGGACCGTTTTTAACTAAAAAAACATCAGTGGATTGAGCAACCTAGTTGTACAGCTAATGTAAACTGGGCAAACACTGGCCCATTTTCAACTCAAAAAAACATCGGTGGATTAAACAACCTAGTTGTACACCTCTTATAAAGTCAGTATTTTTAGAATAGCATGTAAATAGCACTTAAGAAAACATAAACACATCCAATATCAATTTAAAATTCACATTAAAAACCTTAAACATTGCAAAGATTCGTTAAAAAAGAGCACTTACCTACATATTTTTTTAAATAACCGCTCAGAAATGTCCCCAACACCCACCGGCTTATAACGTATCACCAGCATGCTTTCTTTTATTTAGCTTTATATCACACTATATTTCTAACAAACACGTACAAATTCGTTTCATATATTAACATAACACATTTCATTCCCTTCCATCCATAACAGAAACAATTTCAAATTCCCAAACCTGACGAAACACGTATTCTTTATGGTTGCCAGTCACAAATACCACCGGCAGGTAACTTCACTTTGGCGGTGCATCGCTCACTCTAGCGTCAGAGTGTTCGCCAAGGATTTGTAAACAAAAATGTCGATATGTAAACAATGCACCGTATATGGAATATAGTCCCAACAATTATGAATAGGAACTAATTTTAGACATTTTTGCACATGTTCTTACTGGATCAGATTAAGCAAGCCTAAACTAGTTCTGCACACTTGATACAGTGGAAATTTGAGGCTAAAACAAGTAGTGATGCTAGTGTTAATGATAAAATTTCCTGTGTTCTGTTTGAAAATTTTGTGGTTGGCATGGTAACTCATGCAATTAGCTGGAAAAAGCAGGTTGAAAACAAAAATCTAGTGAAGAGAAAGGAGGACAATAATGAGGAATAATGATAATTGATTTGCGTAAGGGTTGTGTTTATTTGGAACTATATCCCGTATCCGGTGCTTGTTTACATATCAATGTTTGTGTTTACATTTCATTGGTGATCGTTCTGGTGCCAGAGTGGGCAATGCACAGCCGGAGTGAAGTTATCTGCTGGTGGTATTTTTGACTGGCAACCATAAAAAAACGTGTACATCATCAGTTTGGGAATTTGAAATTGTTTCATGTTATGGATGGAAGGGAATGAAATGTGTTACGTTAGTGTATGAAAAGAAAGTGTATGTGTGTTTGTTAGAAATAGGGTGTGAATATAAAGCTAAATAAAAGAAAGCATGTTGGTTTTACGTTATCAGCCGCTGTGTGCTTGTTAGAAATGTAGTGTCAGTATAACAGTAAATAAAAGAAAGCATGCTGGTGTTACGTTATAAGCCGGTGGGTGTTAGGGACATTTCTGAGCGGTTAATTAAAAAAAAATAAAGGTAGTGCTTTTTTTCAACGAATCTTTGCAATGTTTAAGCTTTTGAACATGAATTTTAAATCGACATTTGACATTTTTATGTTTCTGTAAGTGCTATTTATGTGCTATTCTAATCATACTGACTTTATGAGGAGTACAACTAGGTTATTGAATCCACCAATGTTTTTTGAGTTGAAAACGGGCCAGTGCTTACCAGTTTACATTAGCTGTACAACTAGGCTGCTTAATCCACTGTAGATTTTTAGTTAAAAACGGTCCACTGTTTGCTTAATTTAAATTGCCTGTTACTGACTTTGCTTAAGTTTTTTGGGTTAAATATGGACGTTGTATTTTGTTTTAATGCTTTTGTTAGTGGAATATATGTGCAATTTTAATGTGTTTAAATACTTTGCTGATCGTGCAAAATGGTTGGCGACAGTCGTTGGAGCTTGGCAACCGTCAAGCTCCAGCCACTGTCGCCGTGTTTACATGGGGTGCGCACCGGCTTGTATGATTTTACCCCTCTTTTTATTGTACCTATGAAGTCTGGCAACCCATTTGTTTCCTTTTGCACTAGTTATCATGAAGATTTCTTTTTATTAAAAGAACTTGCGTATTCTAAAAAATGTTTATGCGACATATTATTATAATTTGAGTATTTTGCATTTAAGTTCTATTTGCTTTCATTTCAAGTTAATTTTTTTACTGAAATCCCATCGGTCATGTCTTTTCCATTTTACTTTTAACTTACAACAAAGTTTCAAGATTTTTGTTTTACGGATTACAAAAACTGATGAAATTATATAATTATATCTTACATCTGTTTTGGGATAGAGTAGGGAGGGGGGAGAATTTCCAAGGGGCCATGCTCCTCCGATAAAAAAAAAATTATAATTAAAGTAAGAAGAAAAAAAAAACATGAAGAATATTGTTATAAATTGGATTAAATAATAGTGGTTTTGAAAACATGTAAGTACAGTACAGTATCATTTGTTTTAAATTTCTTGATTGCCAATTAACATACATTTAATAATTTAGTGCCGTCAACTTGCTTAATTGGTGCCTTTATCACCAATCTGTTCACATTCGTTAACATGAAACTCTGTGAGCATTATAACTTGTGAAAATGCATTACCTTCTCTTAGTTTGTAATGAAGCGATAAAACTTTTTAAGAGACAGATGACTGGAAAATTCTTCAATGTGCGGCAATTTTTCTGTTCGGGGAAGGGTAATTCCATGAGAATGTATACCCAAGTGTTGATTTTTACTTTGTAAAGAGGCATAAAATCATTAATGCTATTTTAATAAATATATATTAAATTTTTTATAATCAATATTTTTACTTCAATATTTAGAATTTTGTGGCAACACTAAACTTAGATTGTGAGAAATCTTTGACTCATCAGTTACAGTGTTATTTTTGTCTAGGAAAGAAATTGTTTTAGGAGGTAAAATATAGAAGGTAACTATTTCTACTTTTCTACATTTATTTTTTAACTATTTTTCTTAATTTTAAAATTTAACAAAAGCAGATTTTTTATTTAGAGTACTTTTAAAAAATAGAATTAGTTTTTGTTTGTTTACATGTAGTGTAAGTCACACAAAAGATACATTTTTTTATATACAGACTCAACCACCATTCTTATTAATATAATTTTTTATATTTTCTTTGCTTTTAGAGATTAAATCAGAATGAGAGCATTTTTTTTTGTTATTGCCTTCATTAAAGTATTTTTTGTTTAGCTTTGAAATAATGTCGTGTAAGTCACAGAAAGCAATAACACTGTTTAATTATGTATACATACATTTTAAATATGATCCTTTAATTATTTTAAAATAATTATTTTACAGATGGCTGGGTCAGCAGCCGAAAGGAAACGGAAACAAATAGAAAAGCTAAAAGAAAATGGGAAATATGAAGAATTTAAAAGAAAACAAAGTGAAAAACAAAAACAAAGAAGGCAAAACAGAAAGGCATCAATGACATTAGATGAAAAAGAACTTTTAAAAAGAAAACGTAGAGAAGAACAAAGAAAGTATAGAATGAAATGTAAAACCAAAACTAATACTGAAGTAACTACTGCTACAGAGGTAAGTCCTAAAAAAATATACAAGACAGGCTGCTCTTTTGGGAAAGCAGTTGCAAAAGCTAAAAGAAGTCTTCCACAAAGTCCTAGAAAATGTTCGGCTGTAGTCAAGACATTAGCAATGCAGTTTTCTCCATCTATTTTAAAAGAATCTAAGCCTAAACCCCAACAACATAATGACAGATGCATTTCATATGAAGTTTCACAGTCTGTGTTGGATTTTTTCAACAATGATACAATATCTTATCAGGCTCCTGGTAGGAAAGACTATGTTATTACCAAATTAAATGGAAAAGAAAAGATTCAGAAGCGTTACTTATTTTTTACACTGGAGTCAAACACATGAATTATTTAAGAAGGAACATCCTAATGCAAAGATAGGCCTCAGTAAATTTTGTGAGCTACGCCCCAAACATATATGTCTTTGATCAGAAACTCCAGGAAATTTATGATTGTGTATCTATCATGAGAATATAAGGCTACTATTAAATGCATTGAAAGATTTACCCAAAACAACATCAGACTTCATTGATAAAATGGTATGCAATAGTGAATATAAGGATTGTATGCTATCAAAATGTGACAAATGTAGGCAGAAAAATAAATTTATTTCTTAATGAACATATAGAACTAGAAGAAAGTGATGAAGTGCAATATCAACAATGGCTAAAAGATGAGCAGGGAAAAGTCACAAGACAAAAATTATGTGGAACTATATCTGATATTTTTAATAATTTAAAAGATAAATTACCACAATTTTTTCAGCATGAATACATAAGAAAATCCCAAGCTAATCATTTTGAAAATTTGAAGAGGAATTTTGTCATCAGATGCCATCATACTTCATATAGATTTTAGTGAAAATTACAATTTTCAATATCAAGATGAAATACAATTAGCTCATTGGAATTCAGAAAGCTGTACTCTTTATACTGCTATTTTATACTACAAAAATCTGGAGTGACTCCACTCGACTTTCCGAACACTTACGATTAAGATCATGACCAAGCACTTAAATAAATTTTAATCGATGAATCATTCAAACATATATACCAAATTGAAACTCAATCGAATGCACCGTTTAAACGCTTGCGCACTTTCAAGAATTTCTCCCCATATGCCATTATGCCATAACATAAAAGAAAGTTTTGTCGTAGCCCTTTAGGAGAACTATAAGTCCTATACACACCAAAATCAGTACCGGTCTTAGGATGGTGGTTTATAACATGTATACCGAATTTGAGCTCAATCGAATGTATCGTTTAAACGCTAGCGCACTTTCAAGAAATTCCCCCCATAGGCCATCATGTAAAAGAAATCTTTGTCGTAGCCCTGTAGAAAAACTATAAGTCCTATACACACCAAAATCAATACCGGTCTTGCGACGGTGGTTTATGACATATATATCGAATTTGAGCTCAATCGAATGCTCCGTTCAAGAGCTATCGTGTTCACTCACATACACACACACACACACACACACACATACATACAATACATCTCGTAAAAATAGCATAAATGGATTCAGAAGCCCTCAAAACGTGTAAAAACACCAAAATCTCGAAGTCGAATTTTTTCATGATTACAATACTTTCCTTACATGGTACATGTTCGGAAAGTAAAAATGACAAAATGGATCTTTGTTTTGAATCATATGTTGTAGTTTCTAACTATTTGGCACATGACAAATATGCAGTTGTTAACTTTAATAATTTAATATTAGATCATTTCAAGAAGAAGAATCCTGCACACAAGATTTGTTATATTCATTATCAATCAGATGGTACAGGTCAACACTTTAAGCAAAAATATTCGTTATCATACATTACACTTCAAAATATACAAATAACAAACATGGCATTTCTCAGCTACCGCCCATGGGAAAGGCCCCATTGATGGTTTGGGAGGAACTGTTAAGAGACGAGTAAGAGAATCTACAAACAGTCATCAAATTGATCCCAGAAGTGCTAAAGAATTTGCAGATTGTGCTAAAAGAATATGTTCAAAGATAAATATATTACATGTAGATGAAAAGATCATCAATGCAGAAAAGTTGAACTTGGATAGACTGTGGTGTCCTAATGGAAGAGAAATTTACAATGTTCCTGAAACCAGAACCTATCATTGCTTTCGATCTTCAAACTTTTGTGAAATAGTATGTTCAAACCTTTCTTCGGAGAAACCAATTATAAAATTTGATTTTCAAACAGGTAAAACTATAAAAATTGATCAGACAGACAGACAATCAAACAGAAACAGATAAAGAAGTAATTAAAGTTGGAGACTGGGTATTGGTTCCTTTTGCTGGGAAAAGATTTTCTAAATATTTTGTAGGACAAGTAATAAATAAAGAAGGAGAAGAAGCAAAAGTAAAATTTATGTATTTTAATGATGACAGTTTAAAGTTTTATTGGCCTGAAATAGATGATGAGTCTTACATCCATCTTAAAGAAATCTACAAAAAGCTACCAGAACCTACAATAGATCGTGCTTTGAAATATAGATTTGATTTCAATTTTAGTCAAATAAATTTGGGATAAGATTAAAAGTATACTAGACAGTAAAAGAAATAAAAAATTGTGTTTTTATATGAACAAACTTGTGTTTTCAGATTGAATATTTGCAGATGTCATGTAAGTCACACATTATCTGTTGTGTCAGTCACAAGCAGATAACCCAAATAAAAGATTTAAAAATTTTATTGAACTCGAATTTGATTCTTATTATTCTTGTATGCACTATTCTTGATATTTCATGTGAGTTTCAAATTTTAAGAACTAAATCTAGAGCAGAATTTTTAATATAAGTGAAAGCAAGTCTAAACCAGTTTCTTTTTGCGTCGTGTCAGTCACAAACAGTTATTTTATTTTTTTAAACATTAAAAATCGCACAAATTTTTATTGAAAAAATAATACATAAGTGTATTTACTTTACTCTTCTATGATTAGGGTCATTCTCTGGAAAAAGGGGTATTTCAGTGATTAACATTGCAATTTTATAAAATATGAATATATGTATTTTTTTTTTTTCATATATATCTTTAAAATGTGATTTTATACAGGTAATATCACTGGCAATTCACAATTCCTAAAAATAAATATTATATACAGATTTTTAAATATTCTCATGACAGGGGAATGATATGGTTGAACAGGGGAATGATATGATGGAACAGGGAAATGATTTGGCTGATTTCAAAATACAGAACATAAAATAATTCAGCATTTTAACAATTGAAAATTATTATTATTATTTTAATATATGAATATTTCAAAATTGGATTAATCTTAGAATAAATAACCAACTATAAGATAATGAGTGATATTGAATTTATTTGGACAGCAAGAGAGAACAATGTTTAGGTACAAGAAATGTTATTTTTCATTTTTAAATCTATATCACACAAATTGTCTATGATAAAATATCTAGAAGAAATTGGACGAGGAGGACTTTTAATAAGACACAAAATTTCATCCTTTGGTACATCCTGTATATCTGGTTATTTGGCCGGTAAAATCGGCTTCCATTTCTGAGCATAAAGTTTATTTTTAGGTTGTCATCATTTATTTCTTCAATTACACCTGTTCAAAACAAATTTCAGGGTAAAATCATATAAGATAGTTTGGTGATGTTAAATAAAAATTAAATTAAAAAACTCGCCAGGAAACCAATTTTCATCATATACAACTGCAACCCAAGTTCCTATTATAATAGGTTTACTTTCTAAATCAGGAGTTGATGCTGGAGAATATTTACAATCATTAGTATTCTTAAAACAGGAAGATAAATCCACAAATGATGGTTCAGAGCTGTAATGGAGGCATTTTTCAAATGTGTCACATGTGAAACAACTTAAGTAATGCAGTTGAAGTTGAACATTTTCAATCTTATTCCAAGTGAGCTGATGCAATTTCAACAGATTTGGAATAGATGGAATCATTGCACCCTTTGGCTTCAAGTCATCTATAATATTAATATCTGCATCTGATATTTTTAAAAAATTAACTTTTAAGTTTGCAGCAGATAAACATTGAAAGAGGGTGTTTGCATTAATGATATCTGAGCCACGGGCTACGATTTCATCTGCTGTTCGTTTAACTGTACCTCCAATTCCATCTGCAGCACCTTTTCCATGGCCACTTTCAGTGAAATTCCAGGTCATAGACTTAAGGTTAAATTTTTGTGCAAATAATGTTAAAAAGTAAAAATTTGTTCTGTTACGATATTGGGTTGTTAGCCCATCACTTTGAAAATTAATAGTTTCAACATCAGGATACTCTCTTTTTATTAATTTTATAATTGGTGTAATATGTGCCCAAACAGCAGATGCATCATGTCTTAATATGTCTGAGATAGTACAAAAAGATATTATTTCTTCTTGTAAAGTAGACTTATTTTGTGCATAGATCACACCTGTGTGTAGACCGATTTGTTGTTTCGAGGCTCCAAAACGAGCACTCTGTACCTCTGATACGTACTTAAAAAGATAATTTTCTGAAAAGTCTACGACAACTAAAACTTTGCTTGGATTAAGGGATATTCTTAAAGCTTTCATGGGAATAATACCGTAAGCGGGTGTCGGTTGAGTTGGCGACTTTTTTTTTGTCGCCAGCGGCTAACCTTGGCGACTTTTTTTGAGCGCCAAACAAAACATAAACAATCGTTGACACATAACTAACAAAATGAACCCCAAACTATAACACACTATCTAAACACATAAAAACATTTTTAGACATATTTCAAATGCAATTATGAACAAAAATCACATAAACAAAGCACTACCTCTGGACTATGGGTACGTCAAAAAATAAATAAACCATAACCTTAATCATATACAAAATGCCAAAATAAGTTTCTGCACATAATTATACAGCAAAATTTCCCTTAAAACGTTAAAAATAACAATTTTAAATTAATAGAAAAACATCAAATAAACCAACTACCTCCCCCCCACACACACACACACAACTCCCCACAAACAACTCAAAAATACATATATTGAATCATATTTAACGTGAATAGTGCACGTGATTTCAAGAAAAATATACTGCAAATATTTTCATAAAACGTTAAAAACACTCTTTATAAATAACATAAAACTACTATATTAAGCCGACTACTTCCTCCCTCACGTGCTTTTTGCAATTTAATACCTTCAAAACACACAACATTTACATTATTAATCACACTAGAATCAAATCTGATCTCAAACAACTCAAAAATCCTTACATATTTATTCATATTAAACCTAGAAATTGTACGGGAATTCTGTAAATCAGGAGCAAATGCATATCACAAATAAATTTAACCATCCCTCTTAAAACCTTAAAAATTTTTACTTTTTCATCCCAATTCACAAAAAAATAACATAACATACTGAAAACCTTACATAATTATGAAAACATAAGACCATAAATATTCTCAACTATACACTGGTGTACCGTAAAGCAAGGAATAAACATTTAAATAAATAAAAGCACCACATACCTTAAATTTTATTCATGAACAACGTGCGTTCATCTCAAAATAAATCCATCAGAAGCATTCAAATAAGCATAACAACTATACCTCAACACAGTCGCAACATTTTCAAATGTTTGTCGAAATTGACTTGATAAAGAAATAAGAAACAACTCAGCGTATAAACGAACCGATATCATTACAGCTCTACACAAATTACCTACATTTATTATAAAACCAAGCAAAAATTACACTTTTCAAAAATAACCATTATAAAATACAAAACTTCAGCAGACGACACGACACGACTTCCTTCCCGGCGAATTCAAGTTCAGTTATTTTGCCAGTTAAACTCCTTGAAATTCGTTCAACCAATCACATAATTCCTTCCAACAGTATAGTTTCTCATGACATCATAAAACAACACAACTCCGCCGGATGGGTGGCCGAATAGCTAATCTCCATTGGCAACGCTGCCAGGACTGTTTACTACAAATAGTAGGCTTTGGCGACGCATCTCCCTTGGCGATGGACACCCGCTTACGGTATTATCCCCGCTTTCATACATTTAAGCTGGTGCGAATAATTATATCTGTGCTTTAGAAAGGCATTCAGTTTAGTCTTGGCTTCATTGATTAAAACTTCTACAGATGCAATTATTTTCTTCTTCATAGTAAATTTTACTTTGATCGTTTTATCTTTTTTCTTTCTTTCCTGTGTTTCGATCGACCATTGGTAATAAAATGTTTCTTCTTTTTTTTTATCCTGTTCAACTGTAATGGGTAGAATTTTATATTTGCAATGACTGTACTGCCGATACATACATGCTTTGGATCATACGTCACAACAAACTGTTGCACTTACATCATGTGCATTATTTTGATGTATTAACTTAGATAGTGAAGTTTATCAATAATGTATTTGGAAATTGGCATGCTTTATACATAAACAAGTATCCCTGTCACCTACTTTTGCTTTAATAATCCAAAAAGGCCATACCCGACAAAATGTTGTACAACTACTATACTTATGTTTTTTTATGTATTTCGTGTACAAATTTCTTAGATTATCAGAAAGGTACCTTTTCTGTTTCTTTTGTTTACCCTTTGTAATAAAATCTTCTTTCCCCGAGAGAGAGAGAGAGAGTGAAATAAATTTAAATATTTACATGCAATGTCAAAGCAATAAATTTAAAAAAAAGGTTCTGATGGAAGGTGATTTTTTTTTTTAAATTCAGTTTTGTTAACCCTAATTTTGTTGCACACCACCTGCATTTCTTAAATCTTTCCACTAATACATTTAAAATTTTTATCCTAATACATTTCACATCATTCGATCATTTCCCTGGTTGTATCATCATTCTCCTGTTTTAATCACAGACAGGGGAATGGTGTTTTTTTTTTATTTGAACTGGTCAAGTAATTGAACGGTAGAATAAAGAAGTTCCAAAATGCAAGCATATAAAGAAACACTAATATTAAAACAATAAAAAATTATAATAAATGTTTACCTTAATTACAGCTTTAAAATCTTGAACCAGGGTAATGATGGTGAATAAAAATATTTTTAAAAAACAAAACTTCAGAATACTATAAACTTGCAGACAAAATGGCTGAAACGTTCACACTTCTACACAGCTTCTATCTCATTGGTCAGAAGTAAGTTATTACTTGAGTTTAACTCCAGAGCCATCTATCAGGATTATTTCTAACTATTTTCAAAAAATCAGGGGAATGATGTTAGCACTAAGGGACAAGTTTCTTATTATTCCAAGAGATGTGTTACAGTATAGCTTTTCTGCATTTTTCCTCTTATAAAGAAACTAATTGCAATTATTAATTTATACATGTAATATATTTAATTCTAAAAATACAGGCTGATTCAAACTTTACAAACAAAAAATTAGGTTTGGGGACAGCCAGGGGAATGACACATTTACTGTAAATTTCAATTTTTTAAAATTTTATAATAGTTTTTTTTTATGAAATGATGTAGTTAAAAGGTAGAGTACATGCCCAGCTTATAATGAAAATACATTGTCACAGAAAAATTTGGTCACATAAATTATAAATTTCAAAGGGACTTCCATTTTTTCCCTTTTCCAGAGAATCACCCAGTTACTGAAAGTTTAAATTTATTCTTAATTTACACTTTTGAACAAAAGTGAAACTTACGGAAAATCTCAAATGTCGTGTAAGTCACACATGGAATTACCCGGAAATAAGGGTTGTTAAGAAAGGAATCAATAAAGTTTTTTTGTGATAAAATGTTTCAATGTGATTTTTGATGGCAAGAATTTAACCTTGTTCACCCTTTTCTTTCGCTTAATTAAGGGATGGCCAAAAATTAAGAAATGAACAAACATTTATTCCAGTTTGAACACAATGATACACAATGCAGAATAAATATAAATAAAAATTAAAACAATAAAATTTCAGGATGTGATCATAACTGTTTAAATTAAAAGTTGATTCAGAACTTTGCCCTGGTGCCAACTGAATTGAAATTCAATCATTTGTCTTGATTACAACCAATAATTAAATAATTAGATTAGCCAAGAGTGTAATTTATCAAACAATTACGGATGAACAAAAACAATCAAATAAAAATATTAATTGTCAATTTCAGAAAAACCCAAATAAAGAATGAAATAAAAATATCTTAATATAGTACCAAAACATTCGTCGAACCACATTGTTTGAAAAACAAGTAGAACAAGTTGCAAGATAGGAAATAATAAACTAAACATAAAAATACTTGACAACGCAACATACGTCAATAACAAAGAGCCGTTCATTCGAGAACGATTCAAAGAAAATTATTCATAAACATAATCTATGCAGCTTGTTGCAAAAGAAAACAGAAAGCACAAATAAGGACAAAAAGAGTAAATTTTTATTATTATAGTTTTGAATGTTATTTTTCATAAACATTAACTTTTTTTTCTATGAGTGAGAGGTTAAGGGATTGTCCTCTGTCCATTGATAGGTCAAGTTCGATCCCATTGCTGTGAAAACTGATGTATTGTCCGGTTTATTCGACAAGAATTTATTAACGGGCTCTTTAAATCAAGTAAACAAATCCGTAAATACGGGTTAGGACCCCCTAGAAAGACCCCCACGGAGGGCACCCTCCCTTGTGTTGTCCTTCTGACGAGGACTTATAAATGGATTTTGAACGAAGCACACAACAACAACAAATCCGTAAATGTAAATAAATAAATGTTCCAAATACAACAATAAGCAGATTTCATCATTATTTTGTTTTCTTCCCTATAAATATTGTCAATTTTAAAATATTAAAATAATAACTGTGTAATTCCTGTTTTTTAGGTATAACTAATTTAAGGAATGTTATGTAGTCCCAAATCAAGATTATACAATTATTTTTATTTAAATAAATTCATTTTCTGCAGTGTCATACGATAAATCATACCCTGCCATAGCTTTAACTGACAAGAATTTATCTTAGACAAGAGTGAGTCTTAGAACGCGCGTCAAGCAATGGGTTAACACAACCCATTGCTTGACGCGATTTCTAAAATCGGCATTTTAGCGTATTTTTCGGGCTTGTTTCTAGAAGCTGTAGCGTTAACAATCACACTACACTACTAGATAACCCACCCAAAATAGCAAACCCCTACACACGTTTAGAATTTTGAAAGTACTAATGTAAGAAATGAAATGAAAGTATGAATCAAAATATGATGGATAGAAAAATAAACAGCCAAGAAATGAAACTGAAAAATGTGATTTTACTTACATGACTTTTTATTTTTAATGTACAACAGTGGTGACTGATCTCAAGGGCTACCCCCTGAATTCAAAGATTGTCACATTTAACTGTTTATCACCCTTTTTGGTGGGGCATTGGGTTAAACCAGGATTCAACCATTAATTTATTATGCTTTGTTCATGCAGCAATCAAAGTCTTACTAAGAAATTTAAGCAAAGGTACCTCATTTAAATGTTACTGCAGACAGTTGCAGTCTTAAAATACAGCTGGATTATTCTAAAAAATGTTATGAAATTATGTCCTGTGTTTTCAATAATATTTATTTATTTTTGCTTTTGCTCTCCATATATTGATAAGCATTCATGAAACCTAGTATCAAGGTTTTGATTTTGTGTTATGGCGAGCCCATACAAGGGTCATCTGCCTAGGAAGAGATGTCCTGGGAGGAGGACTTTTTAAGGAATTCTAATGAGTATTCATGTTACATCTGGACAAGGGCAGATTAAAGGGGGGTGGAGGGGGCGACCGCCCCCCCCCTCCCCCGAGAAAAAAGATATTAATGTAAAAGATCCTATTTTACTTCCATAAAATGGATGTATATGCCAATCTTCTAACTAACCGCTCCCACCGACAAACTAACCCCCCCGACAAATTTGCATTAATCCGCCACTGCATCTGGAGAAAATCACCCAAAATTCCAGGCCATTAGGTCAACAGCCAAGACAGGCCGAACCCAGGACCATGACACTTTAGCCATCTACCCTGTTCAGTGTCTTATCCATTTGGCCCTGGTTACCCTAATATCAAGGAGTACAGTATACTAAGTACCACTCTTACGAAAACAATTCTTTAACCCTTTGAGGCACAACCCTTTCCCAATGCTGAAAAAGTTCAGCCATTGCCATCGCTCGATTTAACGACCAGCAAGAGGGCGGACGATCGAAACGTTCATCGCGTGCCACAGATCTAGAGACCCTTTTTTGACGCAGCTGGCTGTGCTCGCACAGCCAGCTGTCGTCAAAAAAGGGGTCTCTAGATCTGTGGCACGCGATGAACGTTTCGATCGTCCACCATCTTGCTGGTCGTTAAGTCGAGCGATGGCAACGGCTGCCCTTTTTTCAGCAGATGTCAGTGCTGTTAAAAAGAATCGTGACCATTTTTTACGGGAAATGACATGCTAAATAGTAAAGGATTCTCGTGGAGCTATGTCACCCGCAACTATTTTTATAGAAATCCAATCCATTCTTCGTGACTGGCAGCAGTCAAAACGTCAGAGTTGGGTGTTCCCAGAGCGGGATCACTGCACCTTAAAGGGTTAAGTCTACAATAAAACAGACTAATTCTATAGAGTCATTGCTTGAGAGATTTTTCTATAGGCTGAAGTACCTAGTATAATAAGCTAAATATTTGTTTAAAAAAAAAATCAATTTAAAATGCATTGTCTGGTAACAGAGTGGAACATATGCTTTGTTAGTTGCTTCATTGATTGAATAGATGTATTAATTTTGTTGTTATAGGATATTTACTATATTTTTTACATGCTAAATAATATTGAAAACTAAAACATTTATTTTAATTTCAGTTTTTCATAAAGATGTTTTCTCTCTTACCCATTTATTACACTTTCGATCTGGTCCTGAAGATATTAACTGTGTTTTAATTTTTTTCAGTTATTAGCAGTTATAATATAGATTTTCTGAAAGTTGGGGAACATACTTTTTTTAATCAGGAATAAGAACTGCTCTAGTTACAAAACTTCACACTGTCTAAATCCTAAAATGTCTACTATACCCAAGAAAAAATACAGAGAAATAAATGAAAATTAAAATAAAAATTTTTGTCTTCAGTCAAATCAAATCTTATATCATTGAAATCACTATCAAAGAAAGATTGAGAAAATTAGCTACATTTTGCTTCATATCCCTGTTAGCTTTAAAAAGAGAACCTTTCATTACTTCTAGTGTATTAAATTAGGATTAAACCTTTAACGCGCTGTGTTCCTGCTTTGGGAACACCAAACTCTGACATTTTGACTGTTGCCTGTCACGAAGAATAGATTGGATTTCTATAAAAATAGTTGCGGGTGGCATAGCTCCACGAGAATCTTTTACTTTTTAGCACGTCCTTTCCCGTAAAAAAATGGTCACGATTATTTTTAACAGCACTGACATCTGCTGAAAAATGGAAGAATGGGAGAACAGCTGGATAGATTGCCCCATGCTGAAAAAAGGGCAGCCATTGCCATCACTCGACTTAACTACCAGCAAGATGGCGGACGATCGAAACGTTCATCGTGTGTCACAGATCTAGAGATCCTTTTTTGACGACAGCTGGTGCCCGCACACAGCCAGCTGCATCAAAAAAGGGTCTATAGATCTGTGGCACGTGATGAACGTTTTGATTGTCCGCCATCTTGCTGGTAGTTAGGTCGAGCGATGGCAACAGCTGCCCTTTGTTCAGCATTGGGAAAGGGTTGCACCTCAAAGGATTAAGGCTTTTACTCCCTCCATCTCATGTCTATCCATTATTACTGCAAATGTAAATGTTGCTCAATACAGGTATAGAGTTTGACCATTCAGAGACTAAAAAATTATTTACATTTTTCATATAACTGCTACAATTTTGAAATTTTACTGATATGAAAAATTTCATGTGTAAATGTTTGCTATGTGCCTATAGTTTTATTAAACTTTTCTTTTTTTTTTCCTCCATAGCTTTTCATAATTTTACAATGTATGAAGAAGAGTTTGACATCACAGAACCATTCAGTGCTCTATGATTGAGCATTATATATCAAAGATGTTCACTGTATCTTTTCCACAATGCTTAACTACATACCGTGTTAAGCATTGTTAAGCATACATATCAATCATGCAATAAAACTTGTTCCTGCATAATGGAAGAAAATAAGAATGTGATATTCACTTCAAATTATGAAGAAGTGTATTTGAATTTCCTATTGTAAAGGCATATGAACCTTACTTTGAAATATTTTTTCCTGTGTAAGAAATCTATATGCCTATCTGTCCCCCTACCCACCCCCCCCCAAAAAAAAAATATATATATATATTCCCCCCCCCAATCTTTATTTTAATGGGTTTATGAAATGGAAGAGCAAGTTTTTTTGGGTGACGTTACCCAAAAGGCATTTTCTGAAGAGTTAAATATGAAAGAGCAAAATGTTGTGGTTGATGCAACAAAGAAGAGATATGCATGCGGCATGTGCCACAAAACGTTTTCACAGAATTCGGATTTGATAAGACACATCCGCACTCACACAGGAGAGAAACCTTTCACGTGTGACGTGTGCGAGAAATCCTTTTCCCAGATGTCACACATGGTCAGTCACTATCGCACTCACACCAGGGAGAAACCGTACCCGTGCAATATCTGTCACAAAGGGTTTCCCCAGCGCGGAGACCTGATCAAGCACTCTCGCACTCACACGGGAGAGAGACCTTATACGTGCAATGTGTGTCGGAAAGCATTCACGTGCCAAGGAGCCTTGAACAACCATTGTGCCACTCACTCGGATGAGAAATCCTTCACATGCAAAGTGTGCAGTAAAAAATATCCGAGCAAGAAAAGTCTGGCGAGACATCTCCACCTACACACAGGAAAGAAGCTCTACAAGCGTGGAGAAAGACGTCACATGTGCGGTTTTTGTCAAAAAGTGTTCACTCAGAGAAATCACTTGAATGACCATGTGCGCACTCACACGGGAGAGAAGCCACATGCTTGTGAAGTGTGTCGAAGGGCATTTTCCCAGAAGGGAAGCCTGAACAAGCATCTCCGCACTCACACAGGAGAGAAGCCCTATGTGTGTGATTTTTGTCAGAAAGCATTTTCCCGCCTGACGTACTTGAATGATCATCTCCATATTCACACAGGTGAAAAACAGTTTGCGTGCGAAGTGTGTGGGAAAACATTTTTTCAGCATAAACAGCTGTGTCGGCATCGCCTCATTCATACGGGAGAGAAGTCATAATGGTACGATGTGTATTGGAAAGCATTTTTCTGGAGAGGACACTTTATTGAGTATGACAGTGTTGTCCTGTTGTGCCCAGGTTGGAAAAAGCCATACTGGACATTTTGTCCACATGTTGCATTGATTTAGTTATTTATTTTTTAATTTTTTTGTTACTGTCCCGATTTAAAATATTGGCTTATACTACTTTAGGGCCACATTTTTTAAATAGGAACAATAACCTAAATTTACATAAAGTTTTGTTCCAAGCTTTTCACAATTAAACATTTCATAAACTTTTCAGACCTGATTAAATAATTCCTGTTTCAATTATTTTTATTATTTGATAGATTAAATTTGTAGTTAAAAATGTAAAAAAAAAAAATTCTAAAACACTTTCATATTTTAAATATACACTCAAGTGCTTTGTATTAAAAATGTATCATAATGCATGTGTCGTCCATATTGGTTTTCCTTATTCCATTAAGTTGGAAAATGTCATATTTTTTCCCCCTGTTCTATATATAAAACACTTCTTTGAAATCAAAATCTATATTAAAATTGCCTACCAAAACTGTTTAACAATCTTCGTCAGGCATATTCTAATTGTACTTCACGTTCATAAATACTGTCTGGAAAGTGTATCATAATCCATGAGTGTACCCTATTTGTCTTCCTTGTTCCATAAAACACTTTATTGGAATTGAAATCTACATTAAAATTGCCTACTAAAACTGTTTTACAATGTTTGTCAGGCATATTCTAACTATACTTCTCTTTTGTAATAAACTGTAGTGTTTGCCAGTTTCTTGCCAAATATGGATGTCGCCAAGCTAGGTTCAGTTTTAGGGTCATTTCATGTCAAATCAACCAAAAAAAAAAAAACTTTTGTTACCCGCTTTCTTAGATTTTCTTGAAATTTGGCTGATTTGTTCAGACTATGGCGAAACTAACTCCTGTAAATTTTTTTTGTGCTAGGTCAAATAGTTTTTTTTATTTCTTTTGAATAATAAGGTTTTCAAAAATCTCACTCTGCAGTCATCACTGATGCTCTGATTTCCACATGTACTGAATTCCCCCCAAAATCTTAATTTGGTAGATAATCATTTCATTCCTCCAGAAATTCATATATTTCAAGCATATGAAAATTTCAGTGAAAATTACTCCCTTGTTATTCAGGATGAAGCACAGGGATACCACTGGACCGCTAAATCTTGCACACTGCACCCAGTGCATTATAAAAATGCTGAAGGAATCGAGCTGACTTCGTCTCACTGTATCATATGTGATGATTTGAAACATGACGTCAGCATGGTGTACAAAACACACACACAAAAAAAAGTTTTGAAGTGTGTTAAGAACATCTTTTACATTAAAAAATATATATATATATACAGTAGAGAGCCAGAAATCCGCACAGCTTGTGCAGATTTTAGGATTTTGCGTATTTCGGGCCATAAAATTCATCATAATCAATAATCATTACATTTCTGATTTTAAAAAAGTAGAATGCAATTACAATGAAATAAAAACAGTCTCAAAAGTATTTCACTTATATTTTCACATTAAATACAAAAGCATAGGAGAAAAAAGAAAATATTACATGAAGATTAGCAAAGCAAATGGTTTCAAAATTTCCTTTTTCTAATTTTGAAAGCATGTTCTATGGCGATTTATTTTAAAGTATCATTTTTTCCTACTTTCAGTTTCCTTTTCTTTCTTTCTTTCCTTTATTTATTTTTGCAAATTGTATATTATCTTCATTCTTGTTTTGTTACAGAACTTTGCTGTTCTAAAATTTTAAGCTATTCTTCTCCTAACTTTAAACTTTTATCAAATGGATTTTATTATTATTATTATTACCCAAGTTTTCATCATCAGAATCATATTTATATTATTATTACTACCCAAGTTTTCATCATCGGAATCATATTTATCTGGATTCAAGACACTTTTAAACAATTTCATCACTGGCGGATGACTTTGAATTTCATTATTTACATCTGAGAAGGTGTGCAGATTTCGGACGTTTGCGGATTTTTGGCTCTCGACTGTATATATTATTTTAGAGATAGTTGTGCAGCATGGTATTAGAATAAATTTAAATTTTTAAATCTATTCTAATACTGTGATGTGTGCCTCTGGAGTTAGTTTCTCCAGATTCTGAACAAATCTGCCGAATTAAAAAAAAAAAAAATCTGAGTGTGGGTAACATGGCCTGGTTGGTTTGACATGAAATGACCCTTTAGGGACTTATTTTTTGCTTGTCAAACTTGGGCAATAAATCATCAAAAATTGCAAATCTTGGCAATTTTCAACATTTTAATCCTCACCCTGCTATCTGGCAACCTTCTGAAAAATGAAACAAAAATGTATTGTGATGCAAATCAGTCCACAAAAATATGTCTGCAGAAAAATCTGGCATGAATGGAATAGCAGTCTAGTCTAATTAAAAAAGCCCTGGTTATTAAATTTTTTAAGATTGTTTTTTTTCTTTTTTGGTACAAATTAAGGACATTCATTCTGTATGATAGTGTAAGTAATTTTTGTGTCCTTAATTGTGGACATAGCATCTGACAGAGTTCAACCAGCATTGCCAAAAAGTTTTGAACATTAATTGCAAAAGGTTGGTAGAAAAGTTGCAAAGGTGACATCACAGTATGACGTCATTGGTTTTCATGTTCAGATTCACACTGGTTCACCCTTAAAAGCCTCCTCGCCCCCCCCCCTCCCCCCACACACACCTATATAAATTTAATAAATCTGATTGACGGTTTTTTTCTTTCTTTTACTTTTTAAAGATTCATTTTCAATAAGTTGTGAAACCTGACAGCTGACACCTGACTATTCACCTGACAGCTGACTGAAATATCAACTCATTTCTAAGTTCAAAACATAATATGCAGCTGAAGAATCAATTGGTTTAACAGAGTCATTCGGTTACAATGATGGAATTTGAATTTAATATTGTTTTTGATTTTCAAAATCAGATTTACCTGGATTATCATTTGGACTTGACGTTCCAGGTACATCACCTGAGTGATAACTAACTGCGCACCCGCACAGTTTCTTCATTTTAGTTTTAATTTTGATTCAGGTGAAAGTTAGAAGCAAAATATTTATATTCAGGTGAAATTAGAAAATAATTTTGATTCAGGTGAAGTTAGAAGCAAAATATTTATTCAAATTTAGTTGATTTTAATGTTGTCCATTTTATATAATGTCCTGTTTTTTTTGTTTTTTTTCTTCCCACAAAAAGAGTGAACAAAATACCAGCCTTGCTTTTTGATCATACATGAGATATGCCTTCAGTTCTAAATGCTGTAGTTTCAGGTAGTACAAGAAGTACACCCCTCTTCAGTTGCAAAAATGTTCCACCATTGATACAGGCAGGAAGATTATTAGAAGTTAGTTCTAACCTTTCTTGCCTGTGAAGAAGGTGAAACTTTTTTGTAATTAAAGAAAAGTAGACCTTTTGTACTACCCGAGAGAGAGAGAAAGAATTGTATTGCTAAATAAATATCTTTTATGTGTCATTTTACAAAGTTTTGAATAAATTGTTTGAACCTACACTCATTGTACCAAAAGAGGGAATAATTTTATTTTCAATTTCAGTTATTTTTTATAAAAAGTAATATCAGATATTCAAAACAAATTGGAGATGTACTTCATATTTTGATGGTTTGTCATTCAGCATTCTGTAGAATGTCTAGGCAATGTGGGAAAGGCTTAAGCATTTCCTAAATTTGTTTTGGAATTCTATAGAATGCCTAGATATTCTACTGAATGCCGTATTTCAAGCTTTCCAGTAACATATCCATGAAATGAAGCTTAATCATGTTATGTTATATATTGTTTGGCAGCTTATAGCAGTTTTATTATTTTTTTTTAATGATAATCTATTAAATTATGCTTACTTTAGTGTTTTATCATTTTATAACTACATTATTATTTTACATAAATACTTTATTTTTTACTTTATATTGGTAGCAAATCTGTTACTAAAGCTTATTGATGGAATACAGTTGTTTTTAAATCAAAATGCCTTTATGATTGACACATGAAAGGTTCACTTTACATTTGTAATCATTTTTAATATATATATATATATATATATATATATATATATATCAGGGGCGTAGCCAGAAATTTTTCATGGGGGGGGGTTACGACTACTGCAACTCACATATATGCATACATGTGTGTGATAAGGGAGTGAAGAATATACATTTTAATTTTATAACCATTGTAAGTATAATGGGTTTGCATTTGTATTATTCTTATTTGATGTTTGTGATAAGTTTCTAATAATTTTTTCATTTGTTAAGTTTGAATTAGAATCTTTTGTATTTTTTAGATTAATAAATTGCAATCAAGATATTGCAAGATTATGTATTTTAAATGCCTTTTTTGGAAGATTGTTTATGGTATGTGTTTCTTGAAATTGTTGTGTTGATAAAAATAGCTTTTCTATCAAGTACCTGAAAAGTAGTGTATATATGTATATTTAAGTTTTTCAAATCCTGAAATGTTCATCAAATAAATATTTCACTTTTGTACTTTTGTTGTCTTTGTGAAAACACAACACAATTTTCAGAAATTTTTCTAAAATGAAGCTGTATCTAGCTTTTTATTCTGACTACAGCCCAGGTTAAAATTGATTGTGGAAAGGAAAACTTAACTCCTTGGATACGTATTTATTTGTAGAAATTTTTGGGTTTGGAACGGATATTATCAATCAGATCTAGCCACAAGGTGGCTGAATTCGCTACCCTAACTAGAAGAAATGCCCTTCTACTACTTTTGCATATCTCTTGCCATTAACAAGAGTGTGCATGTTCAATTTTGTCCTAGTTTGAATGATAAAACATACTCATCATCTGTTACTTAGACAAAACAAGTGCATGACACAACATAATTTTCAAATGTACCCAAGAGGTTAAATTCTATAAAATGCATTAAAAGTATGCTAAGGTATATTCTGCAACAGGGGCGTAGCCAGAAATTTTTCATGGGGGGGGTTACGACTACTACAACTCATATATATGTATACGTGTGTGTGATAATGTAGTGAAGAATATACATTTTGCATGGCAAAAAATTCCCCATGGGGGGGGTTATGACCCCCTGACTTGCAGAACAGGGGCGTAGCCCCTGTTCTGCAAGTTTTAAAGACAAGGTTCAGTTAACCATAATCTCTTGCTCTCTTTATATATGTGTTTTTCTTGTCTGTGTGCATTGGCTATACATATGTAGAATACTATTAGATCTATATCAAATTCAGTACAATGGTAACTGAAGGGGGAAAAAAAAAGTTTTTTTTTTTTTTTTTTTTGAGGTTTTATGTTCTCAGAAGTTAAAATTTCATCTGAAAAGCTATATTTCTACCATCAAAAAATCAAGAGAAACCTTTTTTAGATGAGCTTTGAGCATACTTAATTCCCCCCCCCCCCCAATGTCACCTGAAAATTGGAATTGAGAACGATTTTTGATTTTGTTGTGTGGATGCAAATTTCTGAATAGAGTGTTTTAAACCCTTGATAATCTTACAAATAAATATTTTTCCTGCTATTTAAAAAAAAAAAAATCCAATTTTAAAAGCTTGCACATTTTAAGTTTTTCTGTTTTTTCACTCTTGACTGTAGAATGAGTGTCTGTGACAATGGAACAACATATGTCTACCCTTTCCCTTGTTGCAAACTAGTTTTCACACATTTACTTCTGCAAGTTGAAGTGCATTATATTGGAGAATTAATTTCTGTATTTGGAACTTAAATCAACTTATTTGCACATGGATTAAACAATCTTTTGGACTCTGTCCTGTACTGTGTTTCAAAGGCTGCATATACATGCAGACAAATGTTTTAAAAAATTCATTCACTTTAAAAATATAAACATGTAGAATTAAACCGTATGTTTAACATTTTACATTCTTTGCATCAATTATAGTTGTGAAAATAAGCCACATTTGTGTGTGAAGAACACAAAGATAAGTAAGGGGGTAATAATAGGTAAGGGGGAGTCACACCTCTGAGATTTGCCTGTTACAGTTTATATCCCGAATTAATATAGTACACTTTTATAAATATCTTTAAACTGTTTTGTAGTGTTGTTCCTATTTGGAACACCACAATTCAAATTCACAGCTAACAAAAAGATAACAAATCAGAAATGCGTTGTTTTGAATGAAGACAATAACCCAGGATTATTCTCTTGCCGCCCTTAGTGTTGTTCGTTGTCAAAGTAAAGAGAACCAAAAGGATGGGATTGAAACATTTTATTTAACCAATTAACATATTAGATCAAGTAGAAAAAAAAGATATTAAAACTTAATATGCAGCACAATGAACACTTTAACAATTTAAGCAAGACTCAGCAGCAATTGACAATGAACCGCGAAATAAAAGGTGAAAATTTACACACATTTCTATGGTACAACTCACAGCTTAATTAAAACAATTACAATAGATTTTGATCAATTTAACACCCGCTTCAGTGCTGCAAAAGCGATCAGGTAGCACTCATAGATGTTGGTAAAAAAAAAAAAAAATTTTAAACCCCTGGGTACCCATGGTTGCAAACCAAAATTTAAATTCAGTGGATAATCATGTTTTGCTTGAAATTCACAAAATTTTTGCTTAGACGCTACTCTTGTATGGGAATTAACACAATACAGAATGGTACATTTCAACAAAATACGTTCAATCCCATTTTTTTTATAATTTTACAGGAAGACCGATGGTCAAAAGTAATTTAAACAAAAAAAAAAATAGGCTTAAAAAGAAAATGAAATTACATCTTAACAATAAAAATAAAATAGTAAAAGAAAAGGGGGGGGGCAGATGACGCGAAGTCCACCATTTAGAGACAGCATGAGTTGCAGCAATACATTGATCATGGCAGAAAAAGAAGGATCAAGATCTTCTAGTCAGACCGGAGTCTCGGGGCTAAGCCCACATTGCAGATGCCCGTCTATTGGCGCCACTCACGGACTCACATTATATCAAGAGATTGAAAAGCAAGGAATGATCTCACCCATATCATGTGCGCTGGCGGCTTGGCGATTAGATGGGAGCACGGAGGGCCATGTGCTAATCAGCGACACAGTCGGCGGGGGCTGGAACGTGCGTCGGCCTAGCAGGTCATCTCATCCGGGCTCCTTTATCTGTCGTGCTAGGTACGCATTCAGCGGCCAGTAGTCGATCAGGAATTCATTTCTATCTCTCCACGGTGGGGCAGATCACGTCATCTTGGGTGTCTAGGGGTCTTCCTTCAGTTAACAGGTCATCCTACACGTCTTGTCAAATCAACCCAAGGCTGGGCTGAACTTGAGCTCTCAAGAGCTAAAAAAACACCACCCTCTAGTCAGGACGTTCTAGCTGAAACTGCCCAAAAATCGCGCGCTTGCCTCTCCTCCTCACTCCGGAACCGCTACCCACAGCCAATCAGAGCAGAGAGTGCACCTAAAAGTCATTCCGGGATAGTCCGATCTGGACCGCAAGAGGGGGGAAAAGGAAGCTTCTAGAAGAATTTCGGAGGAAAAGCGCGGGAAAGATAGCGTCCTTTCTGAGATCTGATGCAACAGGCAGAGAAAATGATGCAATAGCATGAAATTGTAAGCAAAACTTAAAAGATGAAAAAAATTATTGAAAATTCACAGGAAGATGCCTAACCGGAGAAATAAAGTAATAATAAAAAAAAGGAAAAGCAGGATTACGGGAAGTTACGAAAATTAATTTAAGATAAAAAAAAATCCCATCAAAACAACATTAATGAAAAGGGAGATATGAAGTATAGCCACTATATTTCAAAGTGCTGATTACCCACAGAACGGCAATTAAAAGGTGAACATTAATTTTAAACATCCTGAAGGCAAAAAAAAAACGGCCGGTGAAGAGAAAATTTAATCACAAAAAAGGTAAACAAAAGGGAAAACTTTACACTGCCAAAACAAAATAAATAATTAACAGCCCCCCCAAAAGTAAGAAATTACACAGTGGTTATTTAAATTTTTAACTAGAAAGATCTTAAATTACTAAAACGTTCTGGGTGGAGGTAAATTACATTAATTATTAACCAAAGAAAAGTGATAATATAGTGACAACACCACAGTTTTAATACTTTTAAATCAATCTTTCCAAAATACAGCCTTGAATATAATACATTACCTTGGCAAAATCTCAGGCTGTGAGTCTGAAACCTATGGTGTACAATTGTGCATTTCCCCCTCTGATGAGGACAATGCATTTTACAGTGTTTTGTTGTTTTAACAATGACTGGCTTGGGGGTTTTTTTCTATATAAATTTTCTAAATATTATATATTGTATATATATATATATATATATATATTTCTGAGCAAATCATGCCATAACACCTATACAATGCCAGCTAGTTCTAATTAAATTATTTTATTATTACATGGTTCTCAAAAGCATGAAAAAAATTAATCTTAATTTATCAGGTTTTGTATGCCTCAGTAAAACAAGGAAAACCTGAAAAACTTAAGTGAATTTCTTTTGGCTAATTATTTCAGGGAAAACTCTTGCAAAAAGTGCTTATTTTGGTGAAATCCTGAAAATTTCCAACATGACCTGGAAAATCCCAGGTTTTTGTGACCACGTAGGAACATATTTCTGTTCATTTTGAAATAAAACATGTTTTATCCTAATTTATGGATGGCTTTATATTTTCGCTCAGTTTTAATTAATTTGCTATACATTCTGTATTGGTAAATTCTACTGCATCAGCAATATCAGACGATAAAGTTGTAGTAGTTAGAGTGTAAATTACACAAATGTCAAATAGACTTCTGATTAATTATCTTCTGGTTTCTGATATACTTTGAAATATATCTAGAAAACTCAGGGAATTTCATATTAACTAATAAGTATGAATACTATTTATATCAGCTCAACACTTGAGTTTTCATCTCTCTCTTTCTAACTATAAAATTATTTATGTGTAAATGTTGTTTCCATTCTAACACAAGTTCAGACAATTGCATAAACAACACTGGTCAACACAATTTTTGGGTCTGACTTCTACATGTTAAATTTTAGTTTCTCCTACGCCCAAACTAAGGAAAATAATTTTTTTTTTTTAATGAATGTTTGCTTTTGTAGAAAGCAATTTTTCAATTTTTTGGCAAAAATCACTGATTTATATATTTTTTTTTATAATTCCACTCTAAATTATGATCAGAAAAGTTTTTTGCTGGATATAAAAGTCTTTTTATTCAAGATTTGTGATAAATAATAACATATAAATGTAAAATAATTATTTTATTGAGTATTCTTGTTACATAAATCATCATTTTTTCAGACGCAATTAAATACAGTTTTTAGTACATTACTTTGCATCATTGTGTTGATAAAATAAAAATATTACATACAATTTTATTATAATAATACAGTTTACTTTCGGGTTAATCAAAGTGCTGCCATCTTTTGTTTATGAAATAAATTAAAATATACTTCTCGACGTAAATAAGACAAAAGCAAACTTTAAGAACTAAAAATGAAAATTTAAGTGTTTTTCAATGTCTAGAATCAGAATTTCAGCATGAGAACAGAACCCTCCCCCCCCCCCCCAATTTTTTGTTGACCAGTGTAATTGGTTGTTAGGTAGCTTAACCTGCCAGTGAATCCAGGTTTAATATGTTATGACTAGATGATCCTCACTATTGACTAGATACAATGAAGTAGATTCCCTTTCTGTGACTGGTGTTGCTTGTTGTCAGCATCCAGAAGCAACATGGATCACAGAAAGAGAATCTTCAGCATTATGGATAGCAAATGATGATGATTACCATATTAAACTTGGATTCAAGATTAAAAATGAAACAAACAGAATGATTAACCTTCTTCAGAAGATTCTACCTATGCTTCTGTTATTACTTTCAGGCTTAAAGGTTTAAAATGTTTTGTGCGTGTGTTTAGTTAACAGAAATATGTAGCTCTATTGCAGTTAACCCTGACCAAACATTCCGTATATTCTCAATGACTGGGTACAACGATGCCCACATCGAATATCTAATCTCCCTGTTTGTTTTATTACCTGTTATCGATTTTATAATCTAATAAACACTGCATGACTCGAATGAGAAAACAAAATTAAAATAAATAACTCATAATTATCCTGATTGATTATATTTTTCATAATAATCATTTACAATCTCTTTCTACATGAGAGACAATAATGGGTACCTTAATACCAGGATATTGAGTAATAATATAGGAAAGTATAACATATTTAAAAAAAACAACAATAATTTTCCCCAAGAGAGGTTCAAATTATATGTTTAGTTGATTCATGTAAATAATGAAGATTGAAAGTGATTTTGCCTACGTTGAACCTGATCATCGATGCTAGGGTTAAAAGTGAATGAAATTTTGTCTTTGACATGCACAAAACCAGAAAAAAAAATTATGGTCCAAAAAAGTATTTTTAAGCCTGTTGCATACACTATTTGCTACTCAGAATGCCCAGAGTGGGGTATGGAGGGACGGGGAGGTATACAACAGAATCTATCAATCATTACTCTTTCATTAAGTTTTATTTTTTTTACAGGGGATTGCATAGAACGTATCCACCTTATAAAAAGATAATATGACGCAATTCACGTGCATGTTTATTTTACTGTTACCTGATTACCAAATTATACACTGAATTATTGCTTTGGAAAGTAAAGCAAATTTCACAGGAAGAACTTTGGAAAAATAAATAACTACTTTATTTCAGTACTTTTAAGACATAGTGTACTTATTATATTAATTCCTATGTATTAGAAATAATTTGAATAGTTTATAAAGCATTATAAAATTAATAAATTTTAGAGAATTTTTAAATTTTTGAAAAAAATCATGATATTTTTCAACCGATTCAAATTGCTGAATCTTGTAATACGTGACCTAATTTCACATAAAAATCTTAGGAATTTCTGTCATTTTGCAGTATTGGCAATTCTAATGCTTAATTTTATTTTATTTATGTTTTTGCAATTCAGTTAATTTAGTTCATCCATACATGTTTAGTTTATGAAAACGTATGTCAATTATTTTGTTATTTGTAAGGATTGCATTTGATGCAATCAGTTATTTAAATGGAGCATTTGCGTACTTGGTTTTATAGATTCAAACTGAATCTCAGAATCTAAATTATTAGTTTGTGCAGGTAATATGTTATTTCATTTGTAAGGATAGTTTGTTAGATGAATATTTTAAGAAATCCTACTGTATTATTCATATGTTCAGTTTCACACAACTATTGACACACAATGCTATTACTAACAGGAAATGTGCCCTTCCAGGTCACTATGGAAATGCAAGCCTTGGTTCTCTATGAAAAGCTACTGCGAGTGAAAGATCCTTACTGGAAGGATTATGTATCCAAACCAAGAAAACTAAAAACCCAACATGGTTTAATTCGAAAAAATCCTGGACAAGAAGAATGATCTCAAAATTACAGGCAATAAATTTCTCCTTATGACATGCAAAAATCCCTTGGAAATAACTACTGTTAATATAAGGCTTGATTTAGTGGAAACTGTGCACAGAAAGAGGGATATTGCACCAAGTGTTTTAAAAAGCCTTGCCATAGAGACCGTTGCAGCCAGATATCCCCCTTCTCAAAGGCTGCACATTTTTACCGACAGATCCCAGTTTGACTGCCATTTTAACGTTGGGGCTGGTGTTTTCTCTGATCTTTTTTCATTTTATGCCCCAGCAGGTTATGTTTCTACTTCCTTCGACGGTGAAGTTATAGGGATATGCATAGCTTTAAAACAACTATCAGCTATTCATTGTCAGTTTTCAAGGGCAGTTATCCTTTCTGACTCTCAGGCAGCCATCCAGTCAATCTCTACTGTTGAGCAACCAAGAACACCTGAAATTCACCAATGTCAAGAATTCCTGAGAACTCTCCCTTTGAAGGGGAAGCAAATTGTTCTCCAGTGGGTGCCTGGACTTGTGGCTTATGGGGCAATGAGCAAGCAGACTCACTTGCAAAGAAAGGTGCAGGCCTACTACAACGTCCTTCCACACCCATCACGTATTGGAGGATTAACCCTCCAAGCGGCTGAGACGTAAAATCCCGTTCACTTCATTCCAGTTTTCACTGCAATGTCTCTATAATTTAAATTATTTATAACACCAAGGTATCATAAAATATATTTCGATATTAAAGATTATAGGTATCTTCGGAGTTAACTTTTTAATAATTACAAATCTTCCTATCAAAATTTTATTTTTTAAATAATTTTAAAGCTGCATGAAATTTTTACCATGAAAACAACTTTACATTATTTGCCCATTTCCAAGACGCTCAGAGGGTTAAACTGTTTCTAAAGCATCTATCTGCTTCTAATCATGGGAGCCGGCAGAATATTTTCCAGGGGGGGGGGGGGGCAAAGACTAATGCATGGTTACCACGTTGGAAAGAGCAAAAAAAGCAAGGGAAAACACTGCATACAAAAATCCAGGGGGTGCATTGCCCCCCCTTGCCCTATGCTGCCGGCGCCCATGCTTCTAATGCCTCACAAGATAGACTTGTATAGCCCAAAAACACTGGAGTAATTTAGGCCCTTCTCTTATTCCTGATTTACCAAGATGAAATGCAGTTGCCACTTTCCGTCTAACAACAGAACATGACTGCCTAGCCTCTCATCTGAAGCGCTTGGGCATTTTTACTGATCCTACTTGTCCACACTCTGCGGCTCTGGAGAAGCAACGGACAGGGACAATCTGCCCCTTAGTGGTGCTCTTCGCTGCTCAACGGAGGAAGCGAGATATTGGGAGGCGAGATCGCTTCTTAGGCAATGACTTTGGTCTATTATAGTTCTGTAGTTTACCTTTGTTGTAACCTTTAGTTCTTTGTATTTTGCCAGGTCATTGGAAAAAAAAAAAAAATAAATACTCACATGTTTAGTTTATGAATAAACAAGTCAGTTATATTGTTATTTGTTAATTTGTAAGGATTACCTTTGATGCAACCAGTTTTTTTTTTTTTTAATGGTGAGCTTTGAGCTTGATTTATATTTGTGAGCTTGGTTTTTATATTTGTGATTTATATTTGTGAGCTTGGTTTTTGTGTTGCCCAGAATCTAAAATATAAGTTTTTTGCTAAATTGAATGCATGCTGAGGTAATATGTTATTTTTTTAACTATTAATTTTAAGGATAATTTGTTAAATTATATTTAAAGAAACCTTACCTAATTTATAGTATGTGCTTTTTTATTATACTTGTAAGTTGTGCAAATCTCAAAAATGTGTGAGTCACTCAAACTTTTAAGCTTAGTAGCCACTGGCCCCCTGTTAATTTTCTTAATTTTGACCTCTGCATAGGCCCGCATGGCTTACCTCCTGGCTACATCCCTGCCTTTCCTAGTTTGCTCCATATTACGCAGTTTACTCTTATGTCCCTCCCCACTTCGAAAAGCAGAATCATACCACAATTAAAAAGCGAACAAAGAAATGAGTCGTCCAAATGCAAAACTCTTTAAATCCAAAAATTCATAAATTGAGGGTAGAATGCCATTTTTTTCTTTAAATCAACCTTTGTGCAGTTTCACAAATAAAACTTCAGCCAAAAAATTCTAAACCTTTGAAATAAAGCTCTGAAAATCCTATACTGCTGCAAAACTCTGTAAATCCATCTTGATGACTGCTACATAATTCATTGTATATCCATTTGATACAACCCGGATGAAAACTTGTATCTTCAGTAGGGATGCACCGAATATCATATTTTGCCGAATAACGAATACCGAATACTTGGTTAAAATTTATTTAACCGTTATTAAACTTTGATTGCAATGATTAATTTGATTAGTTTGTTCTTAAACAATATTTCATATGGTGTAAAACTTCATAAATTAAAATGCTGCAAAATTTAATATCCAAGTACTTCCTTTATATATTATTAATAACTTATTTAAATATTAGTGAAATGCTGGTAATTTTTTTACCTGCATATTTTATTTTAAAAAATTAGCAGTTAATTGACTTTACATATTTATGAACACTTAATGTTACGAGTTTTTTTTTTCCTGGTTACTGTTTTAAATTTAAATGAGTTAGTGATAGCAAGGTTAATGTAATGTGTCATAAGATTTAAGAAAAATTGAAAAGCAACAAAATTTAAATTTAGCATCTGAATGTTTTCTCTTACATTAAAAATAATTTTATTGTGATATTAGTTTTTGGTGTGATTGTGGCAACGTTATGCTAGGGCGATCTGCCACGGATGGGATGGTGCCTTGGTAGGTGCACTTTCTAAGGGTTTCTAATGCGTATTCACATGTGATATTAGTAAGTAACAACTTGAATTAATTTAGTACTATGGTACTATACCATATCTTTCATTCATGATATAAAAAATATGTATTTGTTTACCAATTGGTGAATATTTAAATTTGATTACTATTCGGTTACCGAATATTTAAGTATTCGGCCAAACCGAATATTCGGTTTGTTTGCCAAATAGGCAGTATACCGAATATTCGGTGCATCCCTAATCTTCAGCTGCTCGTACTCAGTACATTTTTGATGAAATTGGATTTGGAACAACCTTTTACACTAAAATGCCGAATTTCAAGCAATCAGCACGAAAAATAAACTCTACAGAAGTTTTTTTTCACTTTCTGAAAAAAAAATATCGATGGCACTTTACAGGTTTAGCAATTGGCCAACCAAATATCAGGCCAGCCAATCTTAACTTCATGGTTGAAGGTCATAACTAAACATTGGTTTAACACAAGACCAAGCATGCGGCACATTCATGGTCACCAAAAAGAAAAAAAGACAGTGAAGTAAAAATTTCTATTGTGCTGTTTAATTCTCCAACAATTTCATACCTATCATGCATAGTAGGGTACATTTGGTTTTCGCTTGTTGCTGTAATGTAATGTATTGCAAAATTTCAATGTATAATTAACAAATACAACATGCAAAAAAATTTCAGAGGACGAGTCAGATTTTGCAGATTTCGTGAAGCCTGTGTGTACCAAAATCATGATTTTTTAAAAGTCTCACACAAACAGTCACCAAAAAAAAAAAAAAAAAATCACAAAACCATCAACTCATTTCTGACTGTTCTGTGTGAGTTTTCAGGTGATTACTGAAGTCTGTGTTGTTGACAAATGCTTGCTGACAGACGTCACATACGCGAGGCTTCTCCTCAGCTGGCAGACAGGCATGTCGCTTCAGAGACGTCTTGCAGGTATAGGCTTTGGAACACACGTTGCACACATGAGGCTTCTCTCCCGTGTGGGTGTAGACGTGTATCTTCAACAACGTCGTGTTCGAGAACGGTTTCGCGCATATGTCGCACACGTAGGGCTTCAACCCCTCGTGAGTGTCCCGGTGGCGTCTCAGACTCCTCGGGTGGAAAAACGCCTTCTGGCAGATATCACAGACGTACGACTTGTCTTTGAGGTGGGTGTGAAGGTGCCTCATCAGGTCACCCTGGTGAGAATATGCCTTCGGGCACATGCTGCAAGCGTGGGGCTTCTGTCCCGAGTGAGTGAGGAGGTGGGTCTTCAAGTGATTGTGCTGGGAAAACCCCCTCTGGCAAATATCACAAACGTAGGGTCTCTCGCCCGTGTGAGTTCGAAGATGCACGGTCAGCTCGGTCAAGTGCTTGAACGCTTTCCGACACACGTTACACGGGTATGGCCTCTCTCCAGTGTGAGTGCGTCGATGGATGCTCAGCTGTTCGCCCCGCGAAAACGCCTTCTGGCAAAGCTCGCACACGTAAGGCTTCTCTCCCGTGTGGGTGCGTAAATGTCTCTTCAGGTCTCTCTTGTTCGTGAACGCCTTGGTGCAGACCTCGCACACGTGTGGTTTTTCTCCCGAATGGCTGTACAGGTGGATCTTCAAATGCGCACGTTCGAAAAATGCCTTCTGGCAGAGGTTGCACGCGAAAGGTCTCTCTCCGGTGTGGGTTTGGCGGTGCCTTCTCAAGGATGCGCTCTGACGAAAGGTTCTGCGGCAGACGTCGCACGCGTAAGGCTTTTCTCCCGTGTGAGTGTGGATGTGCTTCATTAAACTGGCATTGCTGGGAAATATTCTCTGACACACGTCGCAAGCATGATTCTTCTCAACAGTGTGAGTGCAGACGTGCTTCGTTAAATGCGACTCTTCAGAAAATGCTTCGTGACACGTGTCACACACATGGGGTTTCTCTTCATCTTTAATACAGGCTTGCTTTTCCACATTCAACTCTTCTTCGGGATGTACCTCTTGGCATACATCACTCAAGCAGGCTTTTTCCTCCATGAACACTGGTATTCAACAGAGGAGAAAACTGGATAAATTATTTAGTGTTCAGAAAGAAAATTTTCTTTAAAAATTAAATTCATGGATTTTTCATCGGGATACATTGGCAAAATAGAAATAGTGGGAAGCACTATTAAAAAAATACTAAGTAAAAACCTCCATAAAAATTTCTTGATAATCTTCAAAACTTGTGCTTGACGGAGGACTGACAATTCTATTAAGATATTACTAAATATGCAAAACTGTACGTAATAAACAAATGTAGATCAAAATTTCTATACCTGCAAGAAAAGAATACAGAAAAATGACTAAATAAAATAAATTAGCCTTTAAATAAACAAGCAAGTACATTCATTATCGTAAAATTTTTTGTCATAAATAAGACTATTAAGATGCAATTTATTTTCACAAATGTCCACAGTCCACACACAGTGTCGCAGACAAGTGACACTGTGTGTGGATGTCTGCTGAATATGGAATAGTGCCGCCTGGCTTTCAAAAATTTCTGGGGAGATCACTAGATAAATACGTTATAATGTACAATAAATCTTGGGATCACAAATCATACACTGTCGCTGTCATATTTTCAAAATACTTCGGAAAATTCTGCATAAATTTCAACTTTTAAAACCATGTTCCATTCCTCCCTTATGTAAGGGAGGGATGAAACATTTTTCTTACTATTTTAATTAACCTATATAACCAAGACTTTAATAATTACTATCAAATTTATATATTTAAAAATTTTTCAAGATGCTAAATCTTAATACTTTCAAAGTTGTACATATTGAAAATAATTTGTAATGTTTCTGTTTAAAATGCCTCATCCTCCCTATTCTCCCCTTGTTGTCTGAATACACTTTTAGTAGGTTTTAGTTTCAGAAAACTTTTTTTTTTTTTTTTTTTTTTAAACACATAAATTCAGTTAAGGTTTTTCTTTTGCTTGAAACTTCAATAATGGCATAATTAACGCTTTCAAATAGTATTTTATCTCGCCAATGAAAGGCAAATGGCCAGATGTGCCAGAACATGACGTTTTATTTATTAACTGAAATTTAACAACGTTTGATCTATCCCTAAATCACTGTTAAACAATGTAAAAACTATAATTTTCACCAACAGCAAAATATTTTAATAAGTTATAATGAAGATAAAACGGGATGCATAAAATACAATCTCGAAGGATGAACAGGGATTCTTAAAAAATAAATTGCAATAAACTTATCAACCGACCGTTGTTTTAAAGGTTCACAAATTAACACACAACGATGTGTTCAAAGATTATTTCAAGATGACAGGTTAAATATAACAACTTTCAAATGAGCATAGCGACGATCTTAGCAAATGCTCTAACATTCCAGACGGGCAAAGGCAAATTTCTTCAAATTTATTTCAATAGAAGTGCGATTATAAATATCAAGACACAACTTCAAGCTGTTGAGTATTTGTTACGGATTTGAATAAATTGACTCGATTTTACAACAATGCTTTACCATTTGTCGTATTTAAAAATAACATTAGTAAAATAAAAACTTTTGATACCACTTTTTTATTATTTGGTTTTTGTTTTGTTTACCGTGCGTGATAAGGACCCGTATCCGTGTAGGAAAGGATTGACATCATTCTCCCGCTCTGCGGCGCTGCCTCTAGCCCCTACCCGTAGTTTCAGTTCGTCATAGGGCGCGTTCGAGAATTCACCAGTTGGTTATGCACCGGTGCTACCGGTTACGGTCATTCTTTGGTTAAGTGACGTCAAGGTTGTCAACCGGTTTCTGTCATCCTCACCACATCCAATTCCAAGCCAAGAAAACAGAAATAAACATTGGCAACACTACGCTAATAACCGGAATAACCCGCCTCGCTGCGTATTTTGAAAGCAGGGGTCATACAGCGGACCGCAATGCATGCTGGGTAATCTTGACGATTTTACGCCGCGCCAACATCAAATCTTCGCCAAGGATTGGTTACAGGGTTACATTACCGCTCTGGAGAGCCCCTGTTTTCAAGCTGGAGCTGTGGCGAAAGCATTTGATCTTTCCGTGTTTATCATTACATTCCATCTTGATCATTAAACGGTATGCAAGCTCACAGAACGACAATTATTTTCTTTAACGTACCTGGAAAAACTGCTGAATTTATAATGACTGGTTCAAGACCACTCATTATCCGTTGTAATCGTCAATATTTGATTGTTTACAGTAAAGAAGAGGCTGTGTACTTTGGAGATCGTGGACATTTGCAAACATTTTTACATTTGTAAGGTAAAGTATTAGCAAACGTGGTTTTATTTATTCATATGTTGCATCTTTACAATTTGTTTCAGCTTTTAATTTTATGTGTTGCATTTTTAGCGCATGAAATATTGTAAATGATGGTGTTTTTTTAGCACATGGCTAATTGTATGCGTTTTTTTTTTTTTTTTTTTTTTTACTGCACGTGAACAAAATTTGAATGTTAAGATATTTGTGAAAATGTTACGAAAATTAAATTGAACAAAATTAACGAACGAAATTAAATTGAACACTTTCCATCTTTTTAAATGTTTTATTTACCTATCCCAGCCACTAATTTTACCTACCAAATTTATTGTGTTGGTTAGATTGTTGTGGTACACACTACAAAAAAAGAAAATGATATTTCTACTTTAAGGGCCGAACTTCTTCACTTCGACCTCCACTGATCGATGCTAGATTAATTAAATGTATAATTAATGTTATTTCTGTGCCACGATGTACGCATGCATAGAACAGTCACATTTGAGTTCAATATTTAATTTGTATTGAATATGACTATACATTGCTTATTATAATTGCAACTTTTCCTATAATGTGTTTATTTTTTGCTTATTTAGAAAAAACTTTTATTGTTTTTTCACCTTATGATTTCTTCCAATCATAAGGTGATTTTATGTCATTCTACCTCATAAATAAAATTGTAGACAGTCCAACAGTGTAAGAAATTTTCTCCCACATTTGAAGAAAATTAAAACAATTTTAGTAATTATAATATTAATATAGAGTAATACAGGGGCGTAGCCAGAGAGGGGGCTGCTGCTCCCCCATCCGAAATAGATTCCTGGCTACGCTACTGGGGTAATAAAAACCAACAGGTATTCTTTTAAATTGCTCACCCTGTGTCATAGATGTCAACTATTACGGAATATAATTAACCACCTTTTTTAGACAAGGAATTCCGGTTTAAAATATATAGTAACATTTTTGGACTACTCGCGTGAGTGGGTTACTATTTTGAACTAGTTCAAAAAACTGTTTACAAAGATCGGTTAATTTCATAATAGTTAGCATTTATGCTGTATATTTATTCTATATCTACATGCTCTTTTAAAATTAAAAATAATGGCAATTTTTCCAGAAGATAAACCAACATGCATTAAAAAAATAGTACTTGGGTCATTTTCAAAATTGACCCAACTATTGACCAACAACTGACCACCAATTACTATAATAAGTAACAGAAGTATGACAAACAAAAACTCACAGAAAATGAAGAATATTTTTTAAATGGAAAAGGCTATATTATATGGACAAAAGGACTCTATACTTATGTAATATATCACTTTGCAAGTAAAGCAAAAATATAATTTCAAAAAATAAGTAGTTTTTTTCCATAATATAAAACATACTACCTTGTTTCCGAACATTATTGGAGTATTATTCATGCATTTTTTATTTTATTTAATTTTTTTGCATTTTTCCATTATCAGACTTGATGAAATTTGTCATGTCTGTTAACGGACATTTTCTTTGAAATTTGTACACTTATGTTTAGCACAAAATAATGCAAAGTGATATATTACATAAGTATAGAGTCTTTTTGTCCGTATAATATAGCCTTTTCCATTTAAAAAATAGTCTTCATTTTCTGTGAGTTTTTGTTTGTCATGTCTGTTACTTATTCAGTGATGTCGCTAGACTTTGGAAGAGACGGGTCCTTGGGACCCAGGACTCCAAAATTTATGGGTCCTTTTTTCCAAAAAGTGGGTCCTTATCGATATAAAAGCATTTGGTTAATTTCACGACTGATGTTATCATGTCTCACCCATTTTGGTGTGCTGATGCGTATGAATATCTTATTTATAAATAACCTAAAACTTATATTTCAAAAAATAAATAAATAAAATGAATTATAATTAATCAAGAAAAATTTGTTGTGACATGCATGTCATTTACTTTGCCTTCACGGCAAAGCCTTCCTGATGACTCCCTGAATCCTAATAATAAAATCCCCTTTTGTATGTACAGTAAAAACCAGGAGAAAGGCTGCATCGGTAGAAATGTTTAAGAAAGTAAAATGTACTCGCAGAACAGCCGCAACATCTTAAATTATTAAAACTACAATAAAATACTGTTCAAGCGCCCCTCCATCTTATATTAATTTAAAAAAAATAATTACTATGTATTAATAAATTTATCACAAGGAAAATTGGAATATATTTGAGGAAGGAAAGGATATACAACAGTAAAATATGGAACCCCCCCCCTCTTTTCTCTTCTAGATTGTTTAAAATATTTACCACTTCTATAGCTTATAGATTTCATTTCTAAATAATAATTGTCAGATTTAATATAAAACAAATCATTGTTTACATATACACAAGCAAATATTAAAAATAAATAATGAAAAAACTTTATTCAATTCCGATAGTCCACCATCTAACGGAACAACCTCTAACATGAAAACGGAAGTGTGGGGGAGGGAGAAAGGAGAAGAACGTCAAAATAATCCCCTTTTTTCTTCAGCTTAACCACGTGTGCGCACAGCACGATATATATCCCGGGTAAAAGCAGAGTATAGGGGAAAACTCGCAATGCATCATGGGAAAGCGAACACTCCTATGCCTCCTTTTGACTAGGGATCTTTCTACCCTGCATTTTTTCCCCCATGTAAGGGAAGCGTTACTCCGCATTTGTGTGCATGTAAACGGGCCCACAAAGCCGTTCACAATGTCAATCTCCCCGAGTAAAACACGAGCAGTTTGTGTTTTACTAGAGATTTACCCAAAATTGGCAGTCTGAACGCACCCTCTCTCACCTTTTTTTTTTTTTTTTTTTTTAATCAAAATTTTGCATGATGGAAAGTTACAATGCGTCCCCCGGGACGCGTTGTAACTTTTCTTTTGCGTCCCATCATCGATTTTTTGCGTATTTGACGGGTTATAGTGCGTAAGTGGCATCACTGCTTATTATAGTAACAGGCATGACTTGCCCCCTCCTCACCCTAAAGATTTAGTATGTCTTATGATGAAAACAAAAGTTATTTTTTTAATGGACCGAAATTTTAAATTCCATGCAGAACCCGACTAAGTATGGGCCCTGCGGTAGACATCGCTAATGAAGGTCACTTTCATATTGATACAAGCATATGTATTCACATGTATATAGTTTTCGTGCATACTGATCATATATGTAATCCCGAGCTGGGAAAGGTCAACTCAGCCTTCCATCCCTTGTGTGGGTCGGTAAAATGAGGACCAGGCTTGCTTGGGGTCAAACACTGTGGGTTTCGCGTCAGGCTGACCACCTGGCCAAGGTATATGCATCCATACCCCAGAGTGCATGGTTGCGAAGGCACGGTTGAGCAGTGCATGCCTTGTCCCCGCAGAGGGGCTGTTGTGTCAATGTTTGATTTGATCATATATGTTTACATATGTATCCTGCACATTCATTTAGACAATAGTGATTTGGGTCCCAGAGCCCCCCCCCCCCCCCAATAGCTACGCCACTGCTTGGGTGACATGTCATATGTGACATAGTATGAAATGTGTGGCTTCTTTTGAGTTCTGCATGCAGTGTGTTGCTATTATTTTGCACTGTGAATTTATAAATTGTATCCCCTTCTCTGTCCGAAATTATCAGATTGGTTAGCATAAGCTTTATGTCATGCAGATACATGGTTTATTTATTCAGCATTTATTTCATATTCCCCCTGCCCCCCCTCCCTCCAAAATTTTTCCTGGTTGCACTCCTGAAGTGACAATTTGTTTACAGTTTTAGTTTTCTTTAATATTGTAATCTTTTTTAAATATAGGAATGTGATCTATACAGTTTATATATTTTTATGCCTAATGAGTGCTTGTACAATTTTGCTGTACATTTGAAGCAGCAGCATTGTACTTGTACTTTTTCGGCTTGTAAAATAAGATGAAGTTATCTGCCCAGTTTTACAAGCTGCAAGCGTAAAAGAAATCTCTGCAGGTAAGTGCTGAAGACAGATGGCAATGGGATCTCTTTGTGTGAGTATCATAAATAATTAAAACAAATTTATAAATGTATTCTATGTATTTGTAAATAAAAAAATGAAAACATTCCAACAAGTTTTAATTTTTTAAATGTCTCTTAGAGAAATGCTAAAAACAATGATGACTATTGTCCAATTGCAATGACACACATGTAAAGTCGACAATAAAATGTAAACGTGGCATGAAGACCTATTCATTTTGTCAAACAGAGCAAACCACTGATGTAAGGTCTGTGGAGCAAACTATCTCATCCCTGCTTTCTATAGAACCAACCCACTATTCATTAAAACAGATATACAATTCTGTTCATAGCCAGATTGAAATACACTTGTATTTTCGTTGTGGAAGTAATGGAACAGCTTTAGTATTGCCTACCCGCCATTTTTGGCAGTATTTGTTTTTCAAAATCGGAGGTTCAAACCGTTGCCAAGTACCGTGTTTTGTAAAAGATTTATCTTTCAAACTCTTGACGAAACTCCCGAGTTCTAGAATAGTGGCTATCTTTTTTCTAGACACAAAAACATATCGCACTTTTATCTACAGTTACTACGATAGTATTATCCAAGAGCATGTAAAAGTATATGCATGTCATTTACCACAGCTTCTTTTTTTTTTTTTTTTAACATTTTGCTAATTTTAAAATTATCACTTTTTTCCCCCTACAAAAACCTTTTTATAACAACAATACAAACAAAAAATATCAGCAGAACAGGAAACTTCAGAAAAGTCAGCATAAAACTCCCTAAACCTTATAATTAAAATTCTCCAAATTGATATCCCTTATTACCTCCAAAAAGTCATTGCACAAATAAATTTTCCTATCGTAAAACGCGTATTCAAAAAACTTTACCACTTAAATTCTCAATGCAACTCCAGGCTTGAAAATGGCTGCCATCTTGTTTTTAATCACAAAATCATTGACCGTAACAAACATATTTAAACATAATTCCTCGTTATACTCACACATGAAATATCTTTTTGCAACTCCGCACTTTCCACAAAACTCGAAAACTCAAACTTAAAAAGCTTACCTTTTAACTTCTCGATGCAAGTCCCAATTACAAAATCGTGGGCATCTTGTTTCTAAACACAACACCGTCGACAATAACAACATATTTAAACATAATTCCATGTGAACTCATACATAAAATATCTATTTGTAACTCTTAGCTTTCCCAAGCTCTTTCACTAATTTGAAAAATTAAAACTTCTAATCTTTGTTCCTTTAAAATGCATTTACTTTAGCATTACAACACTAACTTGTTTTCAATAAACCATAGTAAAGCACATGTTTCACATGGCTGACCCGCATTTCAGATGCTACTCCCTCCAATTTTGAAAATATAAATGATTTAATTCCCGAAAAAACAGCACTGTAATCGACGCTCTCTGATTAGCCAATAATAACTCTCTTAGTTGGACCTGGAGGCATAAACGTGAACTCGTAATACAGTTTGGGTTGCTACATTTGACAATTTATCACCAGGCTTAGTGACGTCTTTTGGCGAGAAATTTGAGTGGGTGATACTAAAGGCTAGCCGAAGTAATGAAAAATAAATGAAAATCTAAAAGTTTGAGCAGAGTTCAAAAGCAGTTCCTGGAAGGGGGTAAATCCAATCCCCCCCCATCTGGCTACATCCTAATGGACCCCACTGAAAAAAAATTCTGACTGTGTTACTGAAACTAAAAACTTACACATTTTTCCGAGATGCTAAAATTCAGGGGCAACAGTTTGCTTGTGATTGTTTACATTGTTTTTTTTCTTCCTGCAAAAATTTGCAGTTTGTATTATCCAGGAGAAATAAATTTTGATTGCATTTGCAAAATATTGTTTATTATTACTAGCAAAGAATGCATTTAAGATTTTTGTCCAGTATGGTAAAATGCTTAGAATGGGTCCTGATAATATTCACTCTTGCTTACCAAGGGCGGATTAAGAAAAATTAATGTAAAAGATCCTATTTCGCTTCCATAAAATGGATGTATATGTTAATCTTCTAATTAACCGCCCCCCGACAAACGTACAATAATCCGCCACTGTTGCTTACCGACAGTAAAAATATTTCAATATATATATATTTGCACGTATACTCACTTTTACAAAATCTGATATTCTTGCTAATATTTCACTTACTGAAGATAGTTGCATTATAATGAATTTTTGTCTAAAATTTAAAATGGCTGTATAAAAACAAATATAATTTATGCTGTACATTTCAAACAAAATAGTTAAAAGATATTAGGTTGTAATTGTTGGCCAGTCACGAAGTCATTTAAGTTTTCCTAAAAGAATAATACTTGCTTTACCTAAACCTTCACGACGTTCGTATTTTCCAACTCTCAAAACACATGTTCAAAAGTAAACAAGCACGAGCAAATCTTTCAGATAAAGGTGACGCGATCACTGTGATCGCTTTAGCAGTTTTCGCCGGTAACGGTGATTAGGATTTACCCCTTCCAGGAACTGCTTTTCAACTCTGCTCTGAGATTTTCATTTATTTTTCATTACTTTGGCTAGCCTTTAGTATCACCCACCCAAATTTCTCGCCAAAAGACGTCACTAAGCCAGGTGATAAATTGTCAAATGTAGCAACCCAAACTGTATTATGAGTTCATGTTTATGCCTCCAGGTCCAACTAAGAGAGTTATTGGCTAATCACAGTGTGTCAATTACAGTGCTGTTTTCTCCCGGTCTGTACGTCAAAATGACGTGTTGGCTCTGGGCCAATCCGGTGTTTTTGTTTCTATCTAAATCTGCATTTGGCAGCTCAGTTACGCAAATTTATTGCATTAGGAAATCGAATATAAGTACGGCGGGAAATGAACATCGCTCATGCTTGCTTCTTCTGTTTGGATTGTCGTTTGACAATATCATTGTTGTACCGGCAAGGCCGGGTGAGGTAAGGTGATAATTTGTAGTCCGTCAGTCAGGTAATTTAGTACTTCAATTTTTCTTCAAATATGTTTCATGAATTGTTTATAAAGCCAATATATGCTGCCTATGCATGATGTTAAAGAGCGAACTATTTTTTTGTGTTGCTGCAGAATGTATAAAATCATCAAAGTGTGTGCTTTGTATGTGGAGCATTCGATCATCTTTAATAAAACATTTGCTCTAGAAATCTTGTCATTATTTTTAAGTCTTCCACTGCGACAGTTAGAACTCTGCATTGGTTAATAAAATATGTTAGAATAGCCAACAGTAATGAAAGTTTCCCGTTGCCGCAAATGTCTGCACGAACAATTCGCATTGACTGTTTGCTCATATTTTGACAAATGATTTTCAGCAGTTGAAAGACTTACTTTAGAACAATGTTGTGAAATTTGTTAGAAAAAAATCTTTACCATTAGTACAAGGTAATTCAAATTGAAACCCATTATGATACTGAATTAGAACCCTCATTTACTTCCGGTTCTAGTGCAAAAAGTTAGCTACAGAATGCCACCGAATTATGTGTACAGCTTTTGGTACTACTGTTGTATAATATGACACTGTGAAGGTTTGGTACTGAAAGTTCAAACACAAGAACTATGATATTCAAGAAGCAGAGGGCTGGCCTACTCATGTACATGAGGCCTGCCTGCGAGAACATGTGGAACATCAGTATTTAACCACTTGAAAGCTAGCTAAGACATTAGACGCTAGTGCCATGTCCATTAGTCACAGTATTCATCGCATAAACTTTACATACAAGGTCAATCGCTGGGAACCGTATGAGCTGACTTGAGATTTGGCAGAAAACTTTTGTTACAACCTGATATTATAATATATATATATATATATATATATATATATATATACCGTATATCCCAGTGTATAACACACATCAGTAAATTGAAGATATGTCTTACGATATTAATTATCTTTTTTAAGTCTTTTACAATATTTTTTCTGCGGATGTAAGAAACACATGTTCCATTTTCATATCCATATCTATAGATATAAAAACAAGTTATCCGTTCACAGATCCATATCCGCATATCTAACGATCCGGCACACTCTACTTGATATCACAATGGACACAGGTTTTTCTTGTTGTTGTTGCCAAGTGACAATAATCAGATATAACAAGAAGACGTAATAATTTTACTTTTAATTAAATATTATCACTGTCCATTTTAATACAATAATATATGTATATTAAGGAAACTTACATAGTAAAACAGACAGTAAATTTGTACTTATATTGAAGTGTGTTCTAATATGTAAATTCTTTTAACGCATTTGTGCATTGCAACAGACATCCCCATAGAAGAATTTTCTGTCTCAATCTGCAGCACCAGGATCAGAAACCAAAATTTATCTGCGACCCTAACGTTCCCTGAATAAACTACAACCAAAACTTGCTCATTGCAATAAAAACATGCAACCTTTTCGTACTGTGCAGCCATTTTACACAACTTGCATACACATCGGCAGTAGTGTATACATGAACGAAACATAAAACAGAATGATATTCGCTACTAGAATACCTCACTTGTATGGTCAAGGTGCAGAGTCTTTGTGGGAATGTGTCTCTGTTTTCTATTCGTGGCGACTCCAGTTCCCCTCAGTTTATCACCCCCTTTCCAGAGACTAAACACCTGTGAAGCACTGTTTGCAGTGATATTGGTGGTTGTTACCTTTTGTCTGAAGAAGAGAGGATGCCATACCGTGATAGCTTGAGGGGGGGGGGGGGGGGGGGAAGTGCATCTGACTGAAACAGAAATATTTTTTTAACCTGCTAGATTGATCTGCTGCACTCGCTGCCCGGTTTCTGCTACCGGGCAGACATCCATAACTTGTATAAAACTAAAAGATACAGCTTACCTTTTGCGATTAACTTGAACATTGCACACTTTGGCAAGTTATTTCTACTTGGTGAGGTAGCACACTTCACTGGCAATTAGAGATTTGTTTTTAGAGTATCCAACAAATTTATTTGAGAAGGCAGAGATATGAATGTTTCTGTCATTCTCAAAAAATCAGTTAGCATATTGCTCTTAAAACTATACAGCTGAAATCCATAAAAGCACTAATTCAATCCTGTAATTTAGTAATTATTTTCATTCGAAATACAGTAGAACCCCGATCTATCGTTTTCCAAGGGGTGCGTAGTAAAAAACAATGCATGTGGGTTAAAGGCAAAATACAAAGAAAACAATGTTTATGAATACACATGCTGTATACAGTATACCAAATATACTAAATTTTTTAACAAACTGTAAAAGAAACAAGAAACAAATTGAAGTTGTGTGTAGAAAATTAGGGGATACTTATTTTTAAAAATTCAGTTTTTACACTGGCTTTTTCATTTTTTAATTACACGAAAAATTTCCAAGATTTACAGTATTTTTCTTATATTATTATGTGTTTTCATGTTTGTATATAAAAGTTAATACAATTTCTATTGCGTCGGATAAACTTGGCACTAGTGTTGGCTCAGTCTCATCATCATGGATATTATTCTCAGCTTCTTTGTCATTATTTTCATCACTTTTCTTTTATTCTTAAGATACTGCCCATTGCTTCTATATCAATCGAGACACAAACATCAATTTCACAACATACACATGCCTGCTAAATGTAAGCAGTCATCATCAACCCAGGAAATCGTACCAGGAAGTAATTAAATTTATATGCCATATTGATCCACTTGACCTTCAATTTCATTTCGGTCAGAAGAAACATTTTACAACGATGAACGCAGGAAAACGATATTTTGACGAATGATACATGCAGGTTTTGTTAACATTATTTGAATACAACTTGTGCAGGGACCATAGAAATAAAACCATCAATATGGGAAAACGATGAATGCGGGAACGATAGATTGGGGTTCCACTGTATTTAAAAATTTATTTTTGATAAAGCAACGTAAACAGGAGCAAATAAGTACATAAACTATATATTATAATATATTTTGACTTCCGATTATGTAAAAACGTGAATATCTAGTTAGAGGAGAAAAGGGACAAGTCCATTAGTTTAAGGGGATGGCAATCAGATATACGATTGCAGCTGAATTATGATGCAGTTTTGAAGAAGTAAAGCTGCATTCATACTGGCCGTTCCGTTCTGCTTAGACTCCGCTGATATTTTTCTTCAATGATAACAATAAGAAAGGAATTCGACATGCTGTATTTCAATATATTATAGATTATCATAGACTACTGTGCGCTGACGTCACCACAATACCATCTCATACACATGAGCAAAAGGAAATGGATTCATGTTTACTGGCAGCTTGCAATATTTTACGTGATCTGCTGTCAAACAATGTAAATTCACAAAAAATTCCCTTTTATTATTATACATATAAAGTAGATTTGGCATAAAGCTAGCTCTATTTCCATGCCATTTCATGTTTTTTAAATATAGGCGATTCTTCATTGAAATAATAGCATTTCTGTTAGCTAAAAGCATAAATCACATTTTTTACGGGCGAAACTCACCAAGAATGAGAACATAAAAACGGTTTTTAATTAGTAGTTGAAAAAACAGGGTTGGAAGAAAACCCGGTTCATCCGAAAAACCCCCCAAAACCCAGGTTTTTTTGGTTTAAACCAGGTTTTTTTTTTTTTTTTAAATCTTTTTATAATTACCTGTTACATACTTATAAATAAAAGTATTTGTAAAATGTTCAGATAACAATATTCCTTCTGAAAGTAATTAAAACAAAGTAAATAAACAAATGTTGCTATACACTGTGGGCATTGAAATCATTCAATTTTAATATTTTATTTAGAGATACTATTTTTTATATTTAGTATATAATATAATACAATATTAACTTTTTACTACATTTTATATGGAATCTTGCACTTAAGATCAGGGGTGGCTCCAATGGGGGGTCCGGGGGGGCACGTGCCCCCCCGTCGGGGAACTTGTGACCCCCCATCGGGGCTATTTGATTAATTCGTCGGGGAATTTTCATAAGAAGAAAACTATATTTTAGCTGAGTTTTAGTTTTGATTTTGCGATTTAAAAAAATTTATTTTGTACTTTTTAAATACACATGAAAGGCAAATGAGTATTGAGATTGAAGCGGAAATGTTTACATTTACTGGGAGATAGCTCATTGGGGGGGGGGGTATATTCCTCAGAACTTCGGAATAATGGCTAAAAGTACTTTACGTTTTCATTCATCTCTTATCTCTGCGATCCTTTTCATGTCAAAAAAGAGCCACGTCCTGCATCTCCCAATACTGTGATGTGTTGATGAACGGCGGGGGAGACTTCAAATTCGAATAGTGTATATTTGAAATCTGTGATCCCACTCTCAGGAGGCATTTTACTGGATTTGCAGCAAGACATCAATCTTAAGGTAACAAAAGTGCCAGTCTATTCTTCAAACGACAAATTTATGAGACCACATGTGCGGCCACTTTCTATTCGAGGCTCTTTTAATTGCTTAAACGATTGTGCATTTTGTCGCCGACACCATAGAAAAGTACAATATGGGTGTGGGTGGTCGGGATGGGGGAGACAGTGACCGTTAATAAGACCAGTCGGGTAGATAAAAAATTCCGTGGGAAGGGAAGTATGGCTTTGCTTACACAAGCAAATGGGGGGATGTTCTTTTTTCCAGAAATACGGTTTTTGTATTTTTATTGGTCCTGAATGACAGAATGATGAGAAAGAAATGGTTCCTTGAAATATCCCGTGTATTTTTATTTTTTCTTCGCAAACCCATAGTACATTACTTTTCCAACACTTGTTATTGTGCATTGTGCCAGTGAGTTAGACAGAGTTTAGAATAGTGGGCATTTTTTTTTCTTGTTACGGCAGCATAGCATATCATTGTGAAGTTTATAAAAGTTTAATTTCACTTTTGGCTTTATGTTTCCTAAAAAGAACATCGGTGGTGCCAAAAACACAAGATATAAAGTACAGTGTGCTTTATGTCGTGATATTTTTGATAATGATTATGTTAAAAAAAAACAAAAAAAACATAGGATAACTAAGCATTGAGATCTTCATAAACAAAATCGACTGGCGCCTGTTCAAGTAAGTTATATGTAAATTACATTCATATATATTTTTTTAATGCGTTTAAAAGCTTTAATTAATATATGTTATTATTAAAAATATGGTCAGTTTATTTCTCTAAAGCATTGAATTATATATTCTTAGCACTTGCTTTTTCTTATGTATTTGTACAAATATACTATGCCCAAGGACGGATCCAGAAATATTTTTCAGGAAGTGTGCAAAGCTTGAATACCAATTCAGAATTGCATGAACACGCAATTTTATTTGAAGCGTATTTTTACTAGTGTAAATATTTTCCTCTCGGGGAATTCGCGCCCCTGTGCCCTCGCCCTAAAACCACCCTTGCCCCTCACCCCCCCCCCGTTATAAAAAAGAATTGAAACTATTTTGAGCACAAATTTTGAATGACCACATTCTGCGTTATTTATAAATATGAAATGTTGTACAACATTATTGTATTTTAAATTACATTAACTGTCTGAGTACTCTATAAATTAATCTAAATTTTCTCCTAATTGGTCTTTTAAACACTATGAGTACTTTTAAATGTGCTCTTGCTTTTAAACCATTGATAAGTAGCATGTTGTTCACCCCATTATATGTTATTCACGCTAAATTACAGGACAGGATATACATTTTAAAAATATATTCCGTCGTTTCAATTTCGATTTTTTTGGTATATTTATCAAATACGATTTAGTAATTGGAGTGAGGACGAAAGGTATGTCTTTATAAACTTTCAAATTGCATTAATGCAAATTTCAATAAAACACAGATTTAATGTAATTGTATGTAAATTAACAGTATTTTAATTCACGAGTCAAAAGCTTTTGTGTCATAAATGTAAAATAAAATTTCCCATTGTATTACTTTTATTCATAGAGCTGCAAAATTTATAAGTCTTAATTGATATTTTTAAAAGAGATTTACGACTCGGGCGGTAAGAAATTTCGGATTTTGTTTACTACGGAAACTTTTTAAAATGTATATTTAATTGTGTAATAATTTGACATGACAAAATATTTATAAAATTATTTTACAGTTAATCATCTCTGGCATTCAAGATATGTATAAACATATGAATATTTAAACGCTTTAACTAAAAATTTTCATTTTAATTAGAAATATTTTAAACTAGTCGTATTTTATTTATTTATAAGTTAGTGTGTTATGCAAAGTATTCTATGTCTTTAAAATTATTTTATCACAGTAATCCTTACTTGAACTCAACTGTTGAGAAAGTAAAAAGATATTTTTATAACTAAATGGTTAATTAGATAATTTAACTTTTAACTTCTTCCAAATAAAATAAAATAAAAATTAGTACTTTTCTGTTTCTTAGATGGCAAATTTGAATAAATTCTACATATACTTTTTATTTATAAATAGATTCAATCGAACACAATACGCACGATTTAATCTTTAATTTTATAAAAATCTAGCAGTAAGATTTGTTTTTATTTTTATTTTTTTCTTTTGTAATTTAAGAATTAGTCAAATACATAGTTTGTTTATTTGGTAACATACTTATACATATACAACGAGTGAGAATTCGCACTATATAGAGAAATCTAACTGGATTAACCGGCCCTCTTTAGCTAAGAGTTCATAGCTATGCACACCAAGAAGATTAACAGCTGCAAGGGAATCAGAATTTATTACATTTTCCTTGGGGTAAAAAAATAAAAAATTTTAAAAATTAAATAATAAAAATAACCAGCCCCTCTGATAGACCAAAGCCCTCTCCAGTCCAGTATGAAGATGGGTGTGGATAGATATAAAAATGGAATATAAGTTAAAGGAAACTGATTAATCCTGACTGACAATTTAATTTTTATATCGTTGTGGAAAAAATAACTAACTTTTGTGAATTTTAATGCAAAGTAAATAAAAATTATGGTATACAGCGTCTATATCGTCTTTCCGAAAATTTCACTTTTATCCTGTAAAATAAGTAAATAAAATAAATACAATAAAAGTATTATATTTGCGTGTAGATTTGTATGTACAGCGGCGTATCGTAAGCCACCGCAACCTCCCTTATTTTGAATCTGTACACAAATCGCTATTGAATCCATGGATGGCACCAGCATTAATATAAACTATCAAAATAAACTAATAGTATGTGTTCTAAACTGATTTTTGAGTTACAGAATTATATGGATCAGAATTCAACTCTTTAACTTTTAAACAGATTAATATTATGTTTGTTATTCGCCTTATTAATTAAACACTTTTTTGTTAATGTTGAAATTTTAAAAGTGACACTTTCACTATGAATTATTAGTAAATGAGCTTGCTTTATAAAATTATTCATCATGTCTGTGGAAACCTCGTTCAAAACTATATTGGAGTATTAAAAAAAGTGAATTTTTATCAAGGTTAGTTTCGCTAAAAATAATTTTTTTTTGTGTGTGTGTCTTGGCAAATTATAAGCTGACCGATTATATTTTTCTGACGATATTTCTTATTTTATTTTATTTTAGATTTTAAAAGAAAGTGGTTAATTTTCTTCATGAGTGCTTGACTTTATAAAAAAATATAATAGCGCATATATATTTACGTTCTCTGTCGGTGATTTTTATAATTTATTATTATTATTAACTGAAGCTCCCAGGGGTACACTTCACAACAATTCTTTTCGAAATTGAGATACGGTGCCATCTTTTAGCTTTCAATAAGTACTATCACCACATGAATTATTATGGCAGTAGAATCATTTTAAAGCCGTAGAAACAAGCGATAAAGTTTCGGTATGCCACTTTACTGCGCGCCTTCAAATTCGTTTTCCTCAAAAGAACATTTTTGTTGTAAAGTGGTTCTACCTATAAACATTTCAATTGCATTTTTCTCACTTTATTGTGATTTAAAATATTAATATTGCATAAATTAACAATTCGATTAATATTTTTACAGCAAAACATGTTGGCCAGAAACACTAGACTTTTTGAGATAACGAGATGAAATTAAAGGGAATCTGTTTGTAAATGGAAATGTAGATTATAGGGTATTGCTAGGGATCTAGGCCGGGGGTGGATTTGCCCTCCGAGGGGGACTTTCTAAGAGGTCCTAACCCGTATTTATGCAAAGTTTCGGAAAATTCCGAACGGTTAGGTCGGCGGACGGACATGCAACTTCCGTCTCTCAGACTGGTGGGGCGGGATTCAATTTGTAAGGGAAAACACATTTATTGGAGCTATCAAGAATTTCGATGTTCGAGATATCGAAGTTAGATTGTAATTAAATTTACATATGTCTCTTAATTTTATAAAAATAACTGCAATTTGTGTAAAAGCGTGCAAGTTTAGTCATGCTTAATTTATAAAATAAATTTTCAGTGAATTTACAGCAATATTCTTGCACAAAAAACTTTTGTTTCTGATATTTTTTTCTGCGGGGGAAAAAAAAATGCGTAGAACTTTCTTCGCTGAACTTTTTTCAAAGAATTTCATTCATATGAAATATTTTAAGCGTTAACCTGAAGAACTCTTAAAAGTAGCATTCGAGATTTTAGAGAAACGTGCAAGGCCGTTACCAGGGGGGAGGATCATGTGGGTTTGACCCCCCCCCCCCCCCCCCCCCACACACACTCTCCAAAATTTCAGTAAATGCATTATCAGTTTATTTGCGTTGATTCTAGAGATCAGTTAATTTAATTTTAGCACTAATTTTACCCCTCCACCCCCAAATTTTTTGCTTGCTGAGGCCTTGGGGAAATATTTGTGTAATGTAAAAGGGTTTTGAGATACGTTAATTAGGGTCAGTTTAAATAATAATCTACCAGGAAAGATTGTGCAGTGGTTTTTGAAAATATACGGGGCCTGGGTGTCCGATTATGTATGTCGATCCGATTCCTGGAAATATTTCACAATACAAAACATTATATTGTCCTCCATATCCTATAAACTTATCTGGATCCTGGATATTTTAGTTTAGAAAATGATTCATTGTGAACAAATCACTTTCTAAAGTAAAATATTTTCAAGTGGTGCAAATTTCCATACTTGGTGACAAAAATGTCATCCAAGAGGATGGTCAAAGCCCCCTCTTGGATACGCTACTTAGCATATGTACATGTATATTTGTGCCCCCTCGTCGGGGAGTGGTGACCCCCCGTCGGGGAAAGTCTAGCGCCACCACTGCTTAAGATTCATCAGTAATAATGGTGATAAGTTGTTCAAAATGATATTTTTAAGGTTTAAAAATAAGTTGTTAAAACACAAAACCTCTATTTCAGAAACAAATTAAAAATGCAGCCTATAATTTAAGTTTAATTAATAATTTTTAATAAAGATAAAACAATAAGATGTCTATTAGATTGATATAAAAAGTTATTGTTGATACTTATAAGGATAATTTTAAAAGATATCAAAACATATTCTATCTGTAGTATTCGGAATTTTAAATTATTCTTTTAAAAAAAAACCAATTGATTTTTTTGAGAAAAAAAACATTTGGTTTAAACTATGATTTAAACCGTGGTTTAAACCATGCCAACCCTGTGAAAAAGTAATTAAAAATATAAAATTCTAAGTAGCTTATAACAGTCCCAGGAGCAGAATTATATTCAGTGTTCTGCAACATAAGTTTGAACCATTGCAAACGTACTGCAGGCATTTTGTCCAAGTCTGACAAATGCAAAATAGGTATAAAGGCCCTTTCAAATATACAGAGACATGTCGTGGGACGCTAGCAGTAGGGTGCCAATAGCGGAACCAATTCTTCAAGAGTGTAACCATTTCCTTTAAAAAGGTGGTGATACTCCAGTATTAACCAACAAAAGATAATTGGGGACCGTGAATAATATCGTGGTTTCGCACATCCCCCATCTATTGTTCGGTAGAGGACACCCCAAGTGTCGCAGCGTTCTAACCATGACGAATTTCCCCGTTGAAATACGTTGTAACCGCGAGATGTCTCTGTATATTTGAAAGGGCCTTAAAAATTGTGCAAAAAGTGAAGAAAGAAGGCATAGCATAAAGGGCATGTCACATTAATTACTCTTAAGAACATATATCATTTTATATCTTCTTTCTTTTAAAAGATGAAATAAATGTTCTGTGATGTGTGTTGCACTTTTACCCACTTAATGCTTCTGGGATAAGAGTCTCCAGGGTCCCATCTATTTCTATATCAAAATTCATCATAATCAATTCAGCGTTTTGGGCGTGAAAGCGTCACAGACAAACAAACAATCTCACTTTCGCATTTATAATATTAGTTAGAATTTATGCTATTTTTCAGTACATAATTTTTGGCCAGATATATTTAATAATCAGCTACTTACTGCCAATTATCCGGCATGTTTGCCGGATATCCATTGCATTGCTACTCTACATTGCATTTATATAGTAACAGAGGATACAAATTGTTATGTTTTGTTTTCTATATCATGTTGACTTACAGTTAACACACCATTTTCATTTTAATTTTAATTTTACTGAAAAAGAGCTTTATTTTTAATTTAAAAAATAATTTTAACATATAAACAATTTTTACTTTTTAAAATCAAAAACAGAGAATCCATACAATTACCTATTTGACTTGAGAGAAAAATGCTCGAATTCCAACCAAATTACTGAAAATGGCTATCTGTGATTCTAATACTACCCTGTAATGAGGTGACAGGGGTGCTATTTTTGGGAAAGTCTTGTACTTAATTGCATTTTGAATGGAGGACACAAGAAAGACTGTGACAGTAATTCAAAGGATGATTCTGAAATTTTTATTTCTTTTGTAGCAGAATTCATTTATACTGTAAAAAATTGTCTAGTAACTGAGATTACTCTATTAAATTTATATCTCTTTTTGTATTTAACCAATAGGTGAGAAAGTAAACAGAGGAAACTATGTTGTGACGTACGAAAGGTATAGAAGTTATTACGTACGTAATAACTTCGAACTGACGAAGTTATTACGTACGTCACAGTACCTTTCGTACTGTGACGTACGAAAGGTATAGAATTTATTGAAAAAAATCGACTAAAATTATAAAAACATCACCAGAATTTATTAATTATATTTAAAAATCTGTCATAATATTTTAAATATCTGACAAAAATATTTTAAAATAATTATTTCTAAAACTATCAACCACAAACTGCAAGTAATACTTTTTTTTTTTTTTTTTTTTGATAGAACGACCCATGTATGATAGTAGTGTTTATATCATTAAAATTTCAAGAATTTTGAATCAGAAAAATGCTACTGGAAAGTAAATTTTAATACTCAATAAACAGTTGAATATGAAGCTAAATCCTGCCATGACATACTAAAATAATGTCACTAAATCAAATGCATTAGTTTTAAAATATTGCTTATGTACATGAACTGGAAAAACCTATGAATTAATATGAATCTTTTCTATTTTTTGTACTGTTTATTTAACCCCATTCTTACCCATTTCACCCCACTTAAACCTACTAACAATCAGTTCAATTTTATTATTGTACTCAGTACACCATTTCAAAGATCACTAGGCAATGAAAGTTTAAGGGGAGGGGGAGAAGGGAATTTCACTACAAAAACCGTAAAAATCATCAAAACAACATGTAGTTGAGAGGTATGAAAAACTTCAGATAAAAACAGGTAGAATGATAATTAAAAAGAAAGAATAAACTCATATGAATTAGTAAACACAGACAAAGACTAGGTTTAATTGCTAAATCTGTTTTTAATGCCCAATATTTATACATGTAAAAATATTTTCATAAATAAATTTAAAGTAAACATTTAAAATTTATATCTAAATCCGTAGAAGAGCCAAAAAGTACGAAATTATAGAAAATATAGCAGAGGTGTGTGTGAAGGAAACATCAACACCAAATTTTAACATTTTAAACACAATAAACAGTATATCTTTTTTATTAACAGTTTAATGTTACTTACCAATTTTGCAATTTCTAGTATTTTTATAATACATTATAAATATAATATAATTTAAAAAATCGGTTTCTTAAGTAGGCTTAACAAGAGATTTACCGGGTTGGTTTTGAATAAGCAGCTAATAAAATAAAACAATAAAATTGCACTACTTGATAGATTAAGAAAAATAAAAACAAAATATGCTGAATTTTAATTAAAAGATCAAGAAACTAAATAAGAATATTAAAATAATAATATAATAACAGCCGTACACCCAATGAAGCAAAATGTAAACAAAAGTAGACACCACGTGACTTGGCGGCTTATGTTCTCAAATGGTGGCGCCATCTACCAGCATAAAAAGAAAGGTTTTGAAGCGGTTTTATTTTGCTGTTCTAACTCCCAACCTCTTAAGAAAAATTATTTTACTAAATATAGACAAAGAATTAAACACGGTCGAGATAGAGCTAACAACTTTGACAAAAACAAAATAGCTTATATTCTTCTGACCATAAATGCAATAAATTATTTTTTGTTTGCTGTTTCGCTAATTAATAAATATAAAAACAAATAATTTCTATAAAAAATATCTTTATAATCTAAAATATTTAATTATTCGTTTCAATTAACTGCATTTTTAATGAAAAATTATTATATGATTATAAAAAAAAATTATTTTATGATTATCTGATTAATGATTTTAATCAGATAATCATCATATAATTTCTGCAAAATTGTTCATAATACTCATACTCATTCCAAATAAGCTTTTACTTAATTATATATATCCTTAAACAATACCTATATTAAATTTTTTAAATTATTAAACTTAAAATCCACTTTACGATTGCGATAAAGACTAAAGTATTTCCAAAAATATTAATAATCTATATACCGGGCGATTCAAATTAGATGATAAGGCGATTATTTTTTAAACCGTAAGTGATCGAAACATACTTTCATAGAAAAGTTTTTCAAATTAAGAGTAGCTTCCAGATTTGTGATTTTTTTACTGGAGGTTGTATACATATTAAAAGACGAAATGTAATTTTTATATGGTCCCTCCTTTCCTACCCTTTATATTTAGAAGAATGTTGCTCTTTGCCTAAGAAAATTAATAAAACAAATCCCGTGTCTCGTAAGTGGAATAGTTTTCGAGATATATCAATTTGAAACTTTTGTCATTTGTTGCCAAGCAATAAGGAGGTGTCTCCAGAGTGAGAAAAATGTAATTACTTTTCAACTGACATTAATTTATGTTAATAATCACCCGATAGACTCAGTTAACTCCTCAAATCCTAATTTAGCTAGAATTTTCCTGTAAAGCATGCAAACATTCATTAAAAAATGATTAATTATTATTTTCAAGTGTGGCTTTTACCGATGATTTTATTTCAACAGGGTTTGTTTTTTGCATTATAAAAAATTATAGTTCTTAAAATTTGCCAATGGGGGTGCTGTAGGCTAAAATATACTAAAAAGGTGCAGATATGGGCATACAACATTTTTTTTTTTAAGTTATTGCAGTCTGAAAATTAATAAATAAATATTATTAGAGCATATCTGCCTTTTTAAAAATATTTTTATATAAAGCACCCCCCCCCCACACACCATCAGCGAATTTGGATATTACTGGTTTATCAGATATAACTGGAAAAAGGCATACCGACAGAATACCTGTGATAGCTACTGTTCCGAAGGTTGAATAACTATTGGGAATTTCTGAATTCCCTACAGGACCCAGACTTGGAATTGCTTCTGCTGTATAAGACCTCTTACATGATTAGTCATTTTTGAATGCTGCTGAAGCTGTAGTACAGAGGGTGTTGACACATTTTTGTAACAATTTTTATTTTCTCCATGAAGTTAAATATTAATTTGAAAATAAAAATGTGATTGGCATCAAATTGTAATAAGTCTTATTTATCGTCTGCAGCATTAAAAATATTTTTTGCTTTAAAATGTCGCTGACAAATAAACAATGGATCGAAGGCTATAGTTTTGTACTATCCAAAGAAATACTCTTATCGAGTTATTAAAAAAAGATGTCAAAATCATGGTTTTAATATTTCTACATGTAAAATAAGTGATGTAATTAATATGAAAGGAAAGAAACATCAAAGTTTATATTTCACTGGGGAAAGGGAATAAATGCATACCCAACAAAGGTACGTACACCTATTATTAAATTTAAAGTCACAACTCATGTTTTAAAGGCAAATCCAACTACCCAAAGAACTATCGCAAAATCTTTAAATATCTCTGTAGGAACTGTGAACAAAATTATAAAATCCAATTTAAAGTTAACGAAAGCAGAAAAACACGATTTTCATCGCCTAAAGCCGAAACATATTTCTCAGGTAAGACTATGTGTAGATTGTTGTATGAAAATTATTTGGTGGGTGAAAACTGGAAATATGTAGATATAATTGATGAAATTTGGATACATTTATCCGACTGCAATAGAAAAAGATCGATTTACTACCGCAAAAGAGGAGAAAAATACTTAACAAGTTGATTTAGAGAAAACAAGGAAAGTTTTTCTAAAGGTTTTATGGTTATTACTGGATTTTCTTATAATGGAAAACTTACAATAAGGAAAGCAGAAAAAAATGTCAAAATTAATTCGGATTACTATCAGAAGTATGTTTTAACACCTATTTTTAAAGAAAAAATTCCATCCCTTTATCCAAACAATCTTCACTGTGTTAAGTTCCATACCTCTAAATCTACTGCTCTATTTTTTGATGAAATGAGAAATGAAACTGCAATCAAAGCTATTCCCTTGCATTCCACCCAAGTCCCCTTACGTGTCTATTATGGATTACTGTGCATTTGGATGTTACAAAAATGTGTGAACACCCTCTGTATTTAATACAACGGCCAGTAAGATAGGTCATTTGAATGGCACTTGCCATTTGCTAGGAATTAAAGCTGAGTCGTGATGTTTTATACTAAACACCACCTCAGGCAGTGTGTTTTCATCAACCTCGAGCACATCATCTAGGCAGATATATAGCTGGTTTAAGTCTTGTACCCTTGTACATAACTCTAAAGTCAGTGTTTGGGCTATGTGTACCTCATATGCCCATGTAATAATCAGGGCCTGCTGACAACAGAAAATGGTGTGAATTTTCATAAGCTGACAGCAAATTTGCTGTGCTCAGGGCTAAGTCTTATTACTTTTTCACAATAGTACATTGCACTTAACTTTTAAAACTGAGAAATTTTTAAATTATATTTGGGTTAATCTCAAGGCATTTTCTGAAGTTGCCACAACTTATTTGCAACACTGTACGGTACTCTGAAATTATATGCATACATAACACATTAAATACATTACTTACACAAAAAATATTAACAGTTCTTCTATGGAGATGGGGATAACACATATTTTGTGTCCTGCTAAATATAGAAGCACAACATTTCTGCTTTAAGTTAAAAGAAAAAAAAAACGACAAATAAACTTAAATAGTAAAAAAGAAATGTAAGTTTAGTAGAAGCATAGATTATACTCTGTAAATTAAATCATTCTTATTATTTTTTAGTTGAATGGCGATTTGAGTTCAACAAAACACCATAATTTATTTAGTTAATTACCATACTCAATAAATCAATTTGTGTGCTGTTTTTGCCTCCCCCCCCCAAAAAATGTAATTTTTCATGGTATTGATCTGTGTGTTTTTTGTAAATGAATGGCAATTTTAAATTTATTTTATTCAACAATTATTATCCTCATTAATAAGGAATTAATTAGTTTTTAATCAATGATTACAATAAGAATTACCATCGATCGCATGCTATAAAAAAGTTCGTCCTTAAAACGTTAGAATTTTTTAAGTGCTGTAGCACAAAACTTTTGTATAACATTATGCGTATTTTTAAATGCTGGTTTTACTGCCATTCAGTTTAATAATAATAGCAATGTCAAATAACATAATGAATTACCATTTATTAAGTATAATTTAATACTGGAACACATTTCCAAATTTCATTTTAGCAAGCTAGCATTTTTTTACAGTGCTCTGTGTTGTTTGTTTGTAAATGCGGTTGAAACTAGGCTAAGGCGACGTCTGGGTTCCCAGATTTAGTTGAACTCTACATCGCCAAGTCCTTCTGTCGCCAAGTTTACCCAGCATGCACTGCGGTCCGCTGTATGACCCCTGATTTCAAAATTCGCCACCTCGCTAGCAGGGTCATTCTGGTTGCGCTCTGGTCACGCTGAGCAGACAACCGCTACATGACCGAAACGTTTTCAAACGCGGTTAATTCCAGAGCTCCGCCCAACGCTCCGCCTTTTCGAACGCTCTGGTCGTGCACCGGTGTTACCGGTGCACAACCGATGAATTCTCGAACGCGCCCATAAACAAGGTGGTCCGTCCGGGGAGGAAAACGTCCCGGTTTTTGAAGCCAACGACCACGCCCCCTCACTATCCCAGAACATCCGATATCGTCATTATGCATGTAAATTTTTAAGAACAAAACTGCTGTATTTCTCATTTTTTACTGATTGTATGTAAGTTCATCTTAAAGCCACATCTTTAGGCATAATTTTAATCTTAATTCTGTAATACTTTTACTGTTTATTTTTAAATAATCAATTATTTTTAAACACGCATTATTTACACACGGCAGCTGCATTAAATTCGTTGATAGGAGATTTGTTTTCTTCTTTAAACGAGCATATGCTTCAAAATGAAGTCATAGATAACCATCTTCTTCATCTGATAAAATCAGTGATCGATCAATATTTGCATGTGCGATATCACTATTTTAGTAAGCGCTTAAGTAGGAATAATAAAAATGAGAAAAATGTCCGACAATTATATACTAAAATCATTCAGTTCAAAGGACAGTAAGGACAATTGTTAAGATATTTCACTATATTGGAAGTTTAGGAGAATAGGATTACTTATGTGCAATGCATATAGAGCTTTAAGCTCCTTAATTGTTGCATGTTTTATTAAATAACAAAACTTAACACGTGATGAAAAGTCGTCATTTAATTTTTGATCTGTTTTAAACCTTAAAACAGACAACCCTGCTGCTTAGATTTAAATTAGTTTCCAGATATTAAATTGCTATTTCATGATTCATATGCTTCGGGGGGAAAACATGCAAAGTTTTCATTGCAAAGTTCACTTAGTGAATAAAAGACCTTGAAAATCAAAAATATATAGTTCTTGAAAATCAATAATAGTCCTTAAAATTTTAAATGTAATTTGGTTAGCTACTACATTTTATTTGAAACCTTATCCTTTTTTCCCCCTCTACTAAATGAAGTAAACAGTGTTGATGGAAATTATTCAACTTTCATATTTCTTTCATTACCTTAAACTGTTTGTCAATGCAAAATATTATTATGATAAATGACCTAAGAAGGTTAGGGATGAACGCGAGACATCTCGTATCGTCTCCCGAGACGAGACAGAGCCTTGTCTCGCGCGAGATTTCTCGCCTCGCATAAATTTACAAAGTTTTCATCAAAATGGATGAATAGGTATGTAATTAAATCTTATGGATATTTCATATTTTTCTCTTAAAAAATTAATATTTCTAAATAAAATGTTTCATCTGTTACTAAAAAATGCCTCTTTCACCATAAGCCGTTCGCCATATGCGAACGCAAATGAATGATCTACAGGAGCGATTACGCAAATACAACGCTGGGTATCAGGGGAGCATTAAAAGATCCATGTTGAGAATCAAGCCTGGTCATACGTCTTCTCTGTTGTCTCTTCTTTTTGATGGTGTGAATGAGCAGATTAAACCCGGGTTCCTGATTAAATGTGAAACCCATACCTTGCACTCTAAAACGAGAGGTGTGCGTGTGTGTGTGGGGGGGGGGGGTAAGTAGGCTTTATTATAATTATCCCCCGTATTATTGAAACTTTTTATGAATTTACCATTCTGTACATTGGGGCCGCTTAAAATTTTATTTGCGCACGAGGTCCTGAGTTTTGCAGCATTTCTAACAAAATTCAAAGCTTTATATAATTTCAAAAGCAAATAAAACTTCCATCAACCATGCATATTACATTTACGCAATTTCGGAAATAAATAAATAAAAATAAATGTTTTTTCGGTGTCTTGTCCCATTATATATATATGGATTAAATCTGAATTTATTATCACTTCAAATGCACATATCACTTAATATGGTAATTAATATATGTACTAATATTCTAATATCTAACTAATTGTTATTATTATTTTCCCATAAAATAGTAATAAGTTACTAAAAATATGGTAGCAAAATTTCATCTCATAATTTTGCGAGATGCCTCGCGACAGAAAATTTCTCTGCGAGACGAGACGAGACAGCCCTGTTTCTCGTCTCGCACGTCTCTAAGGAGACTATTTCAATACGTGCACCCGCTCTATGTTGAGCATTACACGATTAGTAGCCCCCCTAGAGGAGTACCAATGGTCTGCCGCATAAAACAGCAACCCTCTCGAGGAGTCTCGAAGAGGCCCTCATCAGGTTGCGTGGGGCTTGGCCTAGCGGGTGATAAACGGTAACCCTTGCCTGCTTCCCCACATGAGAGGATGCAGTGGCAGGAACCCAGACCAACGGGGCAGGACGAACCCGGCCCGCTGTCCACCCGTCGTCACTACAATAACCGTCGCACCGATGGAAAAATCTCAGGACACCAGATAACACGAAATTCGTGCAGCATAGACATTTTAGGTTTCCTCTGTCAATTGACAGGAAGGAGGTCACAACCACGGTCGGAGGGACTCGCCTTCCATTCTGCGTGGTTCACCTGTTAGTTCTTTGCTCCATGCTTGTCCATGGCTTGCAAGAACCTTTTAGGGTTGGAACACCGCGAGAACAGCGGTTTTCCTGAAATACATGCACCACCAGTATTTCGAACTTTATGCACCACCATTGGGAGGGGACCCGAGGGTCCCTCCCTGAGATACATGCGCCACCAGTATCTCGAACTTTATGCACCGCCATTGGGAGCAAAGCCCTAAGTCTCCTCCCTGAAATACATGCACCACCAGTATTGTACTAAGTCTCCTCCCTGAAATACATGCACCACCAGTACCCTGAAATACATCCACCACCCTGAAATACATGCACCAAGATTATTACCATAGGAGGATGCCCGTGCCTCGGTTTTCGAGGCGAGCATCTCTCCAGAAATACATGCACCACCAGTATTTCGAACTATGCACCACCAATAGGAGATGCCTGCCCCTCCGGCCTTGGACGAGCATCTCGGGAGATACATGCACCACCAGTATTCCCTTTAGCAATTCGAAAAGTAAAATACATGCACCACCAGTATTTAACTTTGTTCGATACATGCACCACCAAGTATCTATCCCCCGCCAGCTGTCCCTGGTTTTGGTGGAGCGCTCGCTCTTTTCTCTAAGTTGCCCGTTAACTTAGTGAGTCTCCTAGCGCATCGAGGAAGCGGGTCAGGGCCTCGCGCCCTTTATCACTTCGCACGTAGTTATTGAATGTCGAGGCATCCAATTTCGGGCAGAACCGATTTCTCAGTTCCTGTAACCCTGGACAGTGGGCTACGATGTGCAAGCTATCGGCGGGACTTGTCAGAGGGCAGAAGTTGCAGTTCCTTGTCTCCTTCACGGAGAACCTTCGAAAATAGGCCGGGAAGGGACCATGGTCCGTCACGACCCAGTTCACCTTCCTACTTTTCCACGTTCTCTTTTCGCTCACCATCGGAAAGATCGAATGCGTTACGCATCCGACTTCTGCTTCTTCCCACCTTTTCTGCCACAGTTTCCTGGCTTCAATCCTCATGGAGTGCTTCACACTCCTAATGGAACTCTTTACTCTTTCGTCTACTGAGGGTTTCTGTGTTCCACTCTTTGCCAAAGCGTCGGCTTCCTCGTTCCCCCAGGTTCCGACATGTGCCTTCACTTAGTGGAAGCGGATCCGCCTATCTCCGATCTCAGAGTGGATTGCTGCAACCATTGCATTTCTGCAATTCAGCCTTGAAAGAGCTTGGAGTGAGGATTGGCTGTCTGTATAGACATCCACGGTTTCTGTGCTTCGGCAGTGTGGGTCCTGCAGACCTTTCAGGATTGCGACGAGTTCGGCCTGGAATACACTTCCATTGTCCGACAACCTGAAGCGGCCATCAGAGATTTTCTTCTGGCCACTGTACAGTACGTATCCTAGGTGCACTGATCCCACTTTGCCATTGAGCTTGGACCCATCCGTGAAGATCTCTAGTCCATTCTTCCGTGGGCCCAAGGTGTTCCAGCTGATGAAAGGAATCCTACTCGGGTGTGTGCCCCATCGTGGAAGTTCGCCCTCTACTGCGGAGGGTTCCATTCTCGTATCTCCGAACTGGATCGGCTGACCCTGCTTCCGGAGTCTCGAGATGAGCGCTTCCTTCCCCACCTGCAGGTCTAGCGGTAGGAGGCCCGCAAGGACACAGAGCGCGGCACTGCTTGTTGTGCGGTAACACTTTGTTATCGCTAGCAGTATAATCCTTTGCACCTGTATTAGGTGCGTCGGCATTTGCTCTGTTCCTCCGTCCCACCAGGCTCCGCAGGCATAAAGAGCTACACGCTCCATTCCACGTTTATAGAGGCTCTTTAACACAGTCCCGCTAAGTCCGTTGCCGGGCTTTGTTAGGCTGTGGAGTCTCACTACGTATCTCGCCAACAGTTGCTTAAGATGTGCGACGTGTGCCAAGGAAAGCATCTTTTGATTAAGCACCACACCCAGAACTTTCAGCTCTGTCTGAAACTTAACTATGCTACCCCCGAAGCGGATAACTGGGGCAGTGCGGGGAGGCCCCATTCGACGCAGAGGTCGTACGTGAAGTCCGACCGTTTTGGCCGGACTGAACTCCAATTTGTGGAGTTCGCTCCATTTCTGAAGGACAGTGAGGGCCTCAGTCGCCTTACGGCTGCACTGGTGCGCGTTGGGAGCATCAATTACCACAACAAAGTCATCTACATAAGCCTGCGGATAAACTCCAACAGGAAGCTTGAGTTTAAGGGCCGCATTATCTACGATGTTCCAAAGCAGGGGACCAGAGTTGGATCCCTGCGGACATCCTCTATTGTAGCTATGGACAATTTCCGAGCCGGCTGAACGGTAGACTACCTCTCTTATTGTAAGGAAACTACTCACCATCCTGTACAGATTTTTCGGGCACCCTGACTGACCCAACAGGTAAAGTATGGAAGGCCACCATACATTATTGAAGGCACTTTTAACGTCTAAGGAAATGAGACAAGTGTCGTTCCCCAGAGCCGCGTTGGCCTCGACTGACTTATAAATGGCAGATATGGCTTCCTCCGCACCCGTCCCCGGCGTAAACCCATATTGGGTTCTCGCCAGGTGACCACCTTTATGGAGGTGGTGCTGGAGGCGCTCTACCGCAAGTCTGTCTAAAACTTTGCTCCATGGAGACAGGAGACAAATCGGTCGGTAGCTCGAGGGGTCCGAACTGTCTTTTCCTTCCCTGATAAAAAGAACCAAGCTAGCCCTTTTCCATACAGGAGGGAATGTGCCTGGATCGAGGCACTTAATAAAGATCTCCAAGAATAGTTCCTTGTTGGCCTCGAAGGCCAACTGAACAATTTCTAGAGGTATTCCGTCTAAGCCCGGTGCTTTGCCCTTATTAAGAGCGCCCAGAGCTGCTTCGAGTTCCTTCATGGTGAACGGTGGAACGTCGTCGCCGAGATTCGGCTTTGACGCTCTTATTTCCCTCTGTTCCGGGGTATCATCCTGCGGTACATTCTGCGGGAAGTGGTGTCTGAGTAGCTTACCTATGGCTTCAGCGTGCGTGTTCGAGGTACCACCCCTGTGATGGCACCTAGGAGGAATGGGGAATTTCGCTTCCCCTTTATTCAACCGTAGTGGGCTTCGAAAGGTTGCCTAGGATCGACTGCATCGAGATACTGTTTCCAGTAATCCCATTTTGCACGTCTTACTGCTCTATTAAATAGAGTTTTTTCCTTCCTATAGGCTATTCCCAGAACCCTACGGTCGGGGTCGTCGGTGCAGCGCTGGAACTTCCTCCGTTTCGCTGTCACCTTCCTCCGGTGGATTGCTAAGTCGAGCGTCCACCACGAATTCACACACCTAGGCCGGCTGTCTCCGCTGCCAGTGGGCCGGCTACTCCGAGCACAACTCGCCCACATGGCCTCTGTCACCTTTTCCACACAGTAGTCGACTCTGTTCTCTCGAACCCAGTCAACAGAATATTCAGAGAGCATGCGGTCAAGCAGCTGTCTTACTTTGGGAATATAGAGCTTATTAAGCCTTATTCTCTTAGACTGCTCCAACCTTTCTTCACCGATGTGAAGGGTTGTGACAATTCTAAGATGGTCTGTACCTGACTCGAGGTAGACCACATCGCATTTTTCTACCTGAATTTCTCCCTGTAGGCGGGCTACTGACAGGTCTATCCAACTGGAGCCATGTACACTCTGGTACGTCGGGTCCGATTCTGGATCGTTTAGCAAGTTCAAATCATTTGCCAGAAGGAACTCTAGGACAGTGTCGCCACGGGTGTCCTCAGTATGACATGGGTTCCCCCATGCTGAATGTTTCGCATTGAAGTCGCCCGAAAGGATCAGAGAAGGGTTAGCATTGACCAAAGCTTGCAGACAATCCATCTGCTCGGTGACATCCTCGTTGGGAGACAGATAGCATGTTGCTACCATTAATGAGCCACTGTCCGTGTCCAGCCCTATTGCTACTATGTCCTTGGTTAGCAGCTTTACGATAAATTGCAATCTGGGGTTGCTTACGATTATCGCTGCTCGTCCATTCGGACTATGAACGTCCGGACGTGAGTTAGGCATTCCGCCCACTCGTCCCCCGTCTTTCAGGAGGTAGGGTTCCTGGACACAGACTAGATCGTACTGATCTAAGTCTCCTTGGAGGATGGCAGAAGCCGCGAGACTCCTCCCGACATTCTGTTGCGCAATGGTGAGACTACCCATAGTTAGTCTTCTTTTTAAGCATCGACACTTCATAGATCTTCGCTGGACAATTCTCTGCTTTTGCAGAGTGGTCTACACTCTCTACGTTTCTCCCGGCATTCTGCCTGTTCCGAGCCTCGCAGATGTGGCACCTAGAGCAGGCTATGCAATCCTTGCTCATGTGCCCTTTACCTCCGCAGTTCAGACAGCGTTTCCGGGCTTTACAAGTAGTGCTTAAGTGACCGTACTCTCCACAACGGAAACACTGAGTAGCCCTAAGGTTTTCCACCACCTTTATCTTGCACCAGTCCATGGTTATGCGCCCTAGACTCTGTATTGCATGGAAGACTTTAGGGGGAACTTCCACTATGACGTGGCGTGTATCCCTCTTTTTGATGGAGTACCTGATGGTAATCTCCTCACTTGCCAAGCCCTCCTCTTGGTCCCGAATGGCATCGACAACAGCTCGGTCGTCGAGTTCCCATGGAACATCTACCAAGCAAAGTTGGGGGTTTCTGCGGACCGGTTTCCTTACGGTAACCTTATTTCAGCTTGTCGCTGGCCGAGATCTGCCTGATTAGAATATCCAGGTCTCCCTCGGTCTCTGTCCGTATTTTCATACCCCCATTCTTCGCCTTACGGGTCCAGAGGACTTTGGCCCCAGTCTCGCTGGGTTCACCTCCCTGCATACTAAGTCCCTTACGCACACACCTTCTTTGGCTGCATCGACGAACATGACATGTTCGGACGCGGTGCTCTCCCGAGGCGGGGTCGCTAAAGTGACATGTGAGATACTACCACTGGCGCCTGTCACCTGCGCCTCTGTGGAGGGTTGAATTGGGGCGTCTGAGATTGTCCCATCCACGTCCGCCTCAGACGTTTGGATGGGAGGGAATTCTGTGGCATTTTGATTACACCCACGAACGCTTGCCACTTGCGTATCTGTGGGCTGAGATGAGATGGCAAATGAGTTGGGCGGCCCCACAACGCTTGCCATCTGTGCGTACGTGGGTTTCTCAGCACGGAGAGCCGCAATCTGGTCCCGCAGGTTCGCCTGTGTAAGACTATTCCTAACGAACAGCTCATACATGTCCATGACCCGCCTCATAACGGCTTTTCGATCAACGGACTTCAGGGCACCATGCAGGTCTATTGCTACAAGTAGCAACAGCTCTCTGGCCCTTAGCCTCTCAATCTCCTCCTTTACATACCGCGCGGGCATGCCGGGGAGATTGTCGCAGAAGTTTTCCACTTCCGCTATGGCACTACCAAGAGACATTTCCACCAATGAAAAGCAATGCGAGCGCAAATAGTGCACACTACAGTCGGTACACTAGCGTCGTATCTACCAGGTCTCAATACCCTCTGTGAATTGCTCTACTTAGCCACCACACGGGTGCCCGACCGGAACGACGAGGACGTGAGAGCAGTCAGAAATTGGTAATGTGACGGATAGACTCTGGGCCGTTGTCCGCCACAAAAAACAAGCAAATATCGCACTTGTACAAGCCAATCTCGTGACCTCCCGGTCGCACGTCTCTAAAGAAGATAATGTTCTCTCACTGTCTGTAAATACCTCATATATCTTATTTAACATATTTGAAATTGCATTCTTACTTCTAATACCTGTAATATGACTTAAAACTATTGTTAATATAATGTGAGCAATTTAATAATTTAGGCTGATGTAATAAAACTTATTTTTACCCATGTAACAACAAAAACATCTTCCTAGAAATATAAAAAGCAATTATGAAAAAATATAAACAGTTTTGCAAAGTACAGTATAATCATAAGAATAACTGTTTTTTGTTTCACTTGATGTTTAAAACGCAATGCACGAAAATAAATTTGAAATTATGCAATAAAAAACAAGTTAATACGTGTAAACAATCTTCTATAAATGTAAAATGGATAAAAAAAAATGGTTAGTAACTTTTGAATTATTTTTATTAACACTTTCCGGAACTCGTTTTTCAATGCTTCGCTATACGTTCTTCAATCTTCTGGGATAGAGAGGGGGCGTGGAATGGCTTCACTTTCCTAGAACTGCGGAGCGCAGCATACGCCGGCGAAGTGATGACGTCAGAGCAATGGCGGCGGCGGCACAACCAAACAAACCTCCATCTATGCGCCTCCATATGTTAAATCTCCTTAGTCATAAAGCTGAAAGCATGCGCTGTGCCAACCGTTTGGGCCAATAGCTGCGTCTGCACACAGAAACAGCAAAGAGCTTTAGGGTGCGTTCCAGAATTCATCGGTTGTGCACCGGTAACACCGGTGCACGACCAGAGCGTTCGAAAAGGCGGAGCTCTGGAATTAACCGCGTTCGAAAACGTTTCGGTCATGTAGCGGTTGTCTGCTCAGCGTGACCAGAGCGCAACCAGAATGACCGTGCTAGCGAGGTGGGTTATTGGGCGCGTTCGAGAATTCATCGGTTGTGCACCGGTGCACGACCAGAGCGTCCGAAAAGGCGGAGCTCTGGAATTAACCGCGTTCGAAAACGTTTTGGTCATGTAGCGGTTGTCTGCTCAGCGTGACCAGAGCGCAACCAGAATGACCCTGCTAGCGAGGTGGGTTATTCCAGTTATTAGCGTAGTGTTGCCAATGTTTATTTTTGTTTTCTTGGCTTGGAATTGGATGAGGTGAGGATGACCGAAACCGGTTGACAACCGTGACGTCACTTAACCGAAGAATGACCGCGACCGGTAGCACCGGTGCATAACCAATCGGTGAATTCTCGAACGGGCCCTTAATGACGATGCTGGCGCAATCTGTTCGTTCAAAATATAGTTAGTTTATTATAGTGATTATCCCCATATGAAATATTCATTAAATTATATTATCTATTATTAGTTAATGAACATTGGTTTATTTTATAATGATCAAATAAAAATGACTAAAAATAAAACATATTGAAATGTTAATTTTATTAATATATCTTCAATTTTGCTTTAGCTGATGAAAAATAAAAGCATAAAAGTGTTAAATTATAAATTTAATTTACGTATGAAATATTTACACATGAAACACTTGGATGCAAATTAAGCCAATTTAGAAATATGTCAAGTGGCTTTCTAAAAGTATCTTTTAAAAATTATTTTTATTTAAAGAAGTAAAACTTTAAATTGAATATATCATTATGTATTGAAAAGCTCACTGAAGTTTTCCTATTTTAAAGTAACTATTGAAAGTAATAAAATAGCAAATATACATGGTATTAGAAATAAACATTTTCAATAATCAATATAAACTGATATAATGGTATTTGTAAATTTGAATGTACTACAAGTTATTAAAAGTCATTTGATTTAAATGCTTGTTTAAAATTTTAGTTAAGGCATCTTGTATTTAAAAAAAATATTTAAATCAAACGAATTTTAATAACTCGTTGTGACACATTCAAATTGACAAATACTAGCAGTATATCAGTTTATATTGATTATTAGAAATGCTTGTTTCAAATATCATGTATATTTGCTGTTTTATTACTTTCAATAGTTACTTTAAAATAGGAAAACTTCAGTGTGCTTTTCAATTCATAATGATATATCCAATTTAGTTTTATTTCTTTAAATAAAAATAATTTTTAAAATATACTTTTCTCAAAAGTCACTTGACATATTTCTAAATTTTTTAGGAAAAATGCTTAAAATTTAGAGATTTACATTAAAGTGTCTTAATTTACATTCATGTGTTTCATATGTAAATTAAATTTGTAATTTAATATTTTTATGCTTTTATTTTTCATCAGCCAAAGCAAAATTGAAGATCTGGTAATAAAATTTACATTTCAATATATTTTATCTTTAATCATTTTTATTGGATCATTGTAAAATAAACTAATGTTCATTAACTAAAATTATGTTCCATTAAAATGAGCGTTGAAAAATATTCATTGAAGATAATAGATAATCTAAATTAATGAATAATTCATATGGATAATCACTATAATAAACTAACCATAAGGTAACCAAACGTCCCCATTTTCTGGGGGTTTTTCAAATTGTCCCCAAAATGTAAAACAAGAACTGGGGACATTTTTAAATTATTCCATTGCTTTTAATTAAATTACTGTTAATTATTGCATTAATTATAAATGTCCCCAGTTTTGTTGTCAGAACCGGGGACATGTCCCCGATTCTGATAACAAAACTGTTCAAAAATCTGGTCACTTCTAGTCACAGTCAGTCAAGGTGGCCCACTTATCCCTTTAGCGAGGTACATTTTCAGCTGATGAAGGGTGAACTTGGGAAAGTGTTGTGCCTTAAAGGGCTAAAGTAAATTTAAGAGCCATAATGTTTAAAACTGCATGCACCTCCAGCGAAACTGAACCACCCTTGATGGACATTTGTGGATTTGTAATGTCTGTATATAAGGGAATTTGTTAAGCTGGCTGTGTGTTGAATATCTAAAGAAACTGAAGTTAAAATTATATTCTTCTATCCACATGGACCTTCACGGTCTTATGCATATCCTGTAAAGAAAGATATTTTTGACTGTGTACCTAGAAACAACATATTAAAAAAAGTTGATGTAAACACCGTTACAGGAAGAACTTATACAATTTCAGTAAAAGACACTAAATCAGTGACATTGGCTATGCCCCCCCCTAAAAAAAAAGCAAATGGTAAAATATATTAATTTACATAATGCATGAATAACATAGCAGGCCTAAAAGTATAAACTATGTATGCATAACTAAAAGTATAACTAACTAAAACACATACACAAACACTAACATGCACTAAAAGTATAACACTATGTATGCATATCGTAAACAAATGGCTGAATCAAAATGTCTGTTTTACTTAATTTTTATGTAGATAGATAAAAAAGCAAATTTGGGCATGGTTTTCATAATTAGAACTAAATAACAATAAATGGTACTGTATTGCACATATATGCGAATGTTATTTCTTTAAAAATTCATAACTAAAAAGCCTTGTCAGTCGCAGCTTGAAAATCTGCTATTTTATAAAACAATAACAGGTGATTAAAATATAAAAAAATCATATAAAATAAAAGGGGCATGTTTTGAGATATTCAAGGTCAAAGGACCTAGATTTTTTATTAGTGTTTGGGCATCATGTTACATATCCCTGAAAAGTTTGCACCAAGAGCTTTAAAATGAGCCCTCATTTATTTCAGTAGCACAAACAGAATAGAAGTTACATGCTGTTTTAAGAGGTAAAGTATTACATTTTTTCCACTTAAATTTTTTTTTTTAAATTTGTAACTATTGAAAAAAGCGAAGTAGGAATCTAAAATTTGATATCTGGCTACAGGTCATAGTGGATAACAACTGTGCCAATTTTCAAAAGAATCGGAGGGAGTTGGGTTTTAAACTGCCATTTTCTGTGTTGATTTGACATGGAATGACCCTTATGTACTAATTTGCTTCACTTTTACTTTCACAATTGATATCTTAAATAGACACTTTTTTTTAACCTCTTGACTTTTTGTACTGAGGGGAAGATGTGGCAATGACAGTCAATTATTTGAATTGAAATGGAATGGCTGACTGAAATATGAATTTCTGTACAAGATAAGGAGAATTGTTAAAATTACGAAAAAGGGAAGATATCGATTATAATTCATAAGGATGTAACGAATATTCGGCCATACTTTTGGTTGTCTTGCCGTATATTCGATAAGCCTAACTGATAAGCTGATATTTGGCAGAGCTGATATTTGACTATACTAAGCTGATATTTGGCGGAACAGTTGTGACCGAATATTGCTACATATTCAGCTGAATAATTTCAGAAAAAAGAGACAAAAATACTTTTAACATGTATTATTAACTGCATTTACAAATAACAATGCTTAGTTATACTTCAATCTGTTAATTTCATATTATAAAATATTCTTAGTCATTGAATTTTAAGCTGAATGAAACCTAATCTAATATTTTTAAAAATAATATTACAGAACTGCAGACTTTTCTACTTAACTTGGTTTTCCACCTTCTTTATGGGGTGGGGGTAAGAGGAATCTTTTCAGTTCCTCAATACAAACATAATTTTGAAAAGCTGCTACACATGGTTTGCCCAGAGGCTGTAAACCCCAAGAATGATGTATAGTTACCAGATTAATCACATTTACCATAGTATATTTATTGAATTATGAATCTCCCAAAATATAATTATGCTGATATCAGCGTTTAAATTTGTAAAAGATATTTTTTCATGACCAAGATTTTTTAGTTTTACAGATAATATGCTGTTGTAAGTTTTTAAGTACCTACAAATAATATAAAATGAATTTTAATTAGTCTTTATTTAGTATTTAATTACAAATTTGAAAAACAACATTTTATTTACAATTAAAATGAAATTTTTAAAAATTTAAAATTCGGCCTAAACTATGGGCTGAATATTCGGTATTCGGCCTGAGCTATTGGCCAAATATTCGGCCAAATCCCTATTTGTTACATCTCTAATAATTTATTGCAAAATGACTACTGTGAAATTACCAAAGAAATAAAAAGATTATGAGATTATAGCTTAATACATAGCTACCAGTTTGCCAGAAGAAAAAACAAACAAACAACAACAAAAAACACAGGGACCCAGCACCCAAGATACAAATTACAATATTTTGCTAGCATCAGGGACCCTATGTATTTGAAACAAAAGAAATAAATAAAATAAAAGAAATAAAGGATGTTTTAAGAATTATCCAAGACTAACTAATGTGTTTCAAGAGCTTAAAATACAAAGATCAATAAACATATCAATAAATAATAAGATCAATATAAAATAAAAATATCAATAATATATAGGAAAAATTCTTTTATGCTTAGATGCATTAACAAAAATGTTTCATTTTATTTAAAAATAAAAATTGAAATGTTTACAAAAATATAAAAGCAGATTCTTTTCATGCAAAATCAATCTAATGCAAATCCAATTCCTTTTTACACAAATCACAGAATTAGTGTGATGATATCTTAATTTTGCATACAAACTTTCAGATGTATTAAAAATTAAATTTATAAAAGTAATTCAAAATAAGCATTGGTATCTTTTGTTACTACATTAGAGATTATTAGGTAATAAAAAAACACTTAGCAAAAATACTCGTTTATCTAAAGGATGTAAAAAAATTGAAACTGAGTTGGCAGCTATGAAAAATTGGAACAATATAGCCAAAAATCGTTTTTCCATAACAAGACTTGAAATTTAGAACAAATATCATTAAATTGTAATGGTTGGCAGGTGTAACTAGAGTCATAATTCAAAGGATAAAACTACGCACTAGTCTAGATATATAATCAGTAACAGCTCCATTGTTACTTCCTATCCTTTGTTTTGTAAAATTCCTCAGCTAATCTCTCAGACAAGATTTTTTTTCCCCTACATCTTCAGAAAAAGGTGTAAATTTCATTATTAAAAATGCAACAGTAAAGCTTCAGCTTTGAACACCGTGCATTGCGGGAGATTTTGGTATGCCTCTGCATTAATGTTTTATCTTATTTCTTGTCATAAAACATTTAAAAATAGAAAATAACATGTATGAACGTAATGAGACTAACAAAACAACTGAACTAAAACGTAAATTCTTCTAAGCTATAAAGTAGGTAGGCAGGGGCGTATCCAGAAAAACATTTCAGAGGGCATCTTAATGGTAAAAAAGGCTGAATTTTTCACAAAAAGACTATCATTATCATTTTAGTAACAAAAATCAAAATTTCCACTGTGAGGGGGTGTCTGGACCCTTCTTAAATATGTCCTTGTAGGTAGGTACTTAAATTAATGTAGGGTTGGACAAAAATATCTAACCATAGTTGCACAAGTGGTCAACATTAAAGCGAAATTCAAAATACAATATATTCTGAAATATTAGTTTATGATGCTTGCTTGAAAGCGTAGCTTTGCTTAGTTTACATACTGTATCTTCTAGGTAGAATATAGAGGTATAGTGCAAGAGGACTTTTTTGTTCCTAATCAGGAGAAAATTGGCTGGCGTAAGTGCGCCATACATGGTTGATGTATGGCACACTTATCCCACCACTTATCTTACCATACTAGTGGTCCACTTGCCTCAATTGTTGGGTACTGGGTCACTCAATATTAAAAGCTAATTACAGATATCCCAAAGATTGTCAATAATTAAGAAAGATATTCTCTTTATGCACATGATAAATATGTACCGTATTTACACATGTATAAGTCGAGAAATTTTGGACCCCTTTCCCCCCCCAAAAAAGGCTTTAAAGTGGGAGTAGATTTATGCAAGAGTCCTTAATTTTTATTTTTCTATCAGAAGTCAAAAATTCTCTTTTGAAAGACAATTGTTCTTTTCTCGCATTCCATAACACAATGGCGTCGTTTACGGTTGATTTCCATACCAGGAAGAATGTTGCGATACAGAGATTGAAAACGTGTATCATAATGAGCTAATGATGACGAAGGAATTTTGTGAATAATTTGACCCGATACTGAATTGAATCTTGAATCAGTTTAACTTTGTATATTACTACTTTACCAAATTATACTATCAGAAGTGTCATATTAATATTATTCATCATAATCAGTTTAATTTTGTTTACTACTTTTGTATATTATAATCTTTATTATTGTATATTTAGTACTTTCTTTCTTTTTCCCCAGATGATTTTGAATTAATGTATTTAAAAAAAAATTTAATTTCTTGATAGGGAAAGTGTGGGGTCGACTACTTACATGAGTGGGTAAATATGGTAACTTGTTTCATTTTACTACTTTAGTTTTCCTGTAAAACATGTTTTAATAGAACTAAAATTTACTTTTACAAAACAAAAATTAAACAATGTCAATGTTTTCCAGATATTGTGGAATAGCAAGATGGCAGATGGTCGAAACTTTCATCGCATGCCACAGATCTAGAGACCCTTTTTTGATGCAGCTGTCTGTGCCGGCACAGCCAGCTGTCGTCAAGAAAGGGTCTCTAGATCTGTGGCACGCGATGAACGTTTCGATCGTCCACCATCTTGCTGGTAGTTAAGTCGAGCGATGGCAACGGCTGTCCTTTTTTCAGCATTGGGAAAGGGTTGTGCCTCAAAGGGTTAAAAATGTTCTCTGACACACGAGGCTTCTCTCCTGTGGGAGTGCGGAAATGTTTTTTTAAGCACACATGCTGAGAAAATACTTTTTGACACACATGAGGATTCCCTCCTTTATGAGTACAAAGCTTATGATTATTCAAGGACTCTTGTTGAGAAAATGTTTTCTGACATGTATTACACGAGGCTTCTCGCCTGTGTGAGTAAGAAGATGCTTCGTCAAATTTGACTTTTGGCAGAATGCTTTATGGCACAATTCACATGCATAAGGCTTTTCTCCAGTGTGAGTAAGAAGATGCCTCGTCAAATCTGACTTTTGGGAGAACGCTTTATGGCACAATTCACATGCATAAGGCTTTTCTCCAGTGTGAGTTCGAAGGTGAATTTTCAAGGTACTATGTAGTGAAAATGCTTTCTGACACATCGAACATATATAAGGTCTTTCTCCTGTGTGAATGCGGACATGATCTCTTAAGTATCTAATCTTCAAAAATGCTTTTTGACACACATTGCACAAATGAAGCTTCTCTCCGGTGTGGGTACGATAATGTTTATTTAAGTCGCTATGATTGGAAAATGCTTTTTGACATTTATCACACACATAAAACTTCTCTCCTGTGTGAAGATGTAGATGATTGTTCAAGTCCGATCTCGTAGTAAATGCTTTCTGGCACATATCACACACATGAGGCTTCTCTCCTGTGTGAGTAAGAAGATGTCTCTTCAGTATTGATGTTTTGGAAAACGCTCTCTGACACACATCACACACATGAGGCTTTATACCTGTGTGAGTACACAGGTGAACATTCAGGGTACCACGTGCTGAAAATGATTTTTGACATACATCACAGACATAAGGTTTCTCTCCTGTGTGTGTCCGAAGATGAATGTTCAACACTGATGAGTGGGCGAATGTTTTCTGACACACATTACACACATGAGGTTTTTCTCCTGAGTGAGTACGATAGTGAACATTCAAGTTACTAAGTGTTGAAAATGTTTTCTGACACACATCACATGTGTAGTGCTTCTCTCTTGTGTGAATGTGATGATGCTCACTCATTTCTTATAATTTTTGACATAAATTACACAGCAAAAGTCTCACACTTTTCAATGTGACTGAAACAATGAATTTTTAAGAATTACAGCTGATAAAATGATCCTGGCACCAAATGACATATACAGCTTCTCTTCTCTAAGTGTAAAGATGATGTTTCAGCTCAGAGGAGTCGGTCTCTTTCTTACTCAAATAATTTTCTGTTGAATAAAAAGATGATTAGTCAAGGTTTCCATGTATGGAAAATGCTTTCCAATACACATCTCATATATAAGTTTTTTGCATGGGATATCATCCCATATATAAGATTTGTGCATGTGAGAGCATAATGATTATTGAAATAGGCAAATTTTCAAAATCGAGAACAACAAAAGTCACATTAATACAGTATCAAGGGCGGCTCCAGTGAGGGGGCCATAGGGGCCATGGCCCCCTCCGAAATTTTGTTTTACAACTTTAGATTCACATACTTTACCAATTCACACGTTCAATTTGCATTTTGAACAATTTATAGACCTAAGTAAAAAGTTCGATGGCCCCCTCCGAGAATTCAGTCTGGAGCCGCCCTTGTACAGTATATCTTCTTTCAAAAACACTTCAATTTTATTTTAAAGGCAAAACAGCAAAAAGATTCAATGCTTTAAAAATAATAAACAAATAAACACTTGTTCAATTTTTTTAATAAATGCCACATCCCTTTTTCTTCAAAATTTTTCTTTGGCAAATACAGCAGAAGTATTTTTTTTAATTTAATTTTTTTGCTTTACATGACTAAATTATGTTTCAACATTTTGGTAACTAATTATCTATTCTTTGAAAGTAATTTTTACATTTTAATAATTATTGTACTGACATAAAAAAATGTTTATCATTTTAAACTCTCACTGGAATAATGTAGTCAGTAATCTATAAAAAGTGTTGACTACTAATTATACTTCTATTACCTATAATAACTATAAAAAGAGCTAAATATATTTCCTTTCGTAAATCTTAAGTAAAATTAGTCATCTCTCAGTGAATTCCTGCATTTCAATATCATTAAAAGCATACATATCATATTGCAAGCTAAGCTGTTTGTTTGATTTCAGGTGCAAAACTGCTGACAATCCTCAGATAATACGCCAGTAGGGGAGGGTTGAGAGTGTTACCATATGGTACTTGAATGTAGGAACATTGACGAATAGCACTCTCTTGATAATAAGGATATTTGCCTTTTCACCCTATCCACAGACGATCCCCCATCAAATCATAACCGAAAAATAAATTTTAGGCAAGAAATTATGAAAATGTACCTACGTTCATGAATGTACTTATATTTACCCACTAAACAAGTTCATATATGTAGAACTCATACCATGTTATTATATGTTAATTAATATATAAAGTATGATCTAGTTTTATGAATGTTTGATTATTTGCAAAATGTGATTAAACCTGTACTGCACTTAGGTTAATTTATAAACTTTCAGTTTATGTGAGAGAGGTTATAGCTTTTAGTGATTTTTAATCTCATTATTAGCTGAGGAAATAAAGTCAGCAATTATAAAATTCAGGTTCACTCAGTATGTGGTAAAAATTACTTGGTTCCACCAAATTAATTCCTGATAATAAACAGTAAATTAAAATTTCAATCTGATTGATTATAACTACTGTTTCAGGAATATTTACTAAAGTAAAAATGTCAGTATCATATAGAGCTTTGCTAAGTCTGACTATTCCACCATTTTACCTCATCTCAAGAAAAAAAAAAAAATTCTAATTTTTTTCATATAATAGAGTTATCTTGAAGTCTCTCAATTAATATGTATCAAAATATAAATATTTTATCTAATTATATGGCATCTAGAAGAAAGTTTTTCAATATTACTTTTTAACCCTTTCTCTACTGACGGTACTTAGAAGTAACATCAGTAGAGTTAAATTAAAACACAAAAAAAAAAAAAAATCTATTCATTGTAAACATTCTTTTGAAAAATCACTACCAAATACTTCATTTAATTAGCTTCCATCACGATTGCATGTTCTATTAGAGTAGATTGTTTCAAATAGACAGCTTTTTACTCACTTTCTAATCATGTCGAGACCCTACCTCCCCAAAAAAGAGCATTAGTGAATTTTCAGATGTCTGTTTTATGATTAAAGGATTAGATTTTCTAAAAGTGTGTCAATCAAAGTATTACTTCAGATTTGTTGGTCCTATACTCTTGAGAAAGACTAACTGTTTATAAAACCAGTCATAAAATATATAGCTTATGCTTATTAATTTTTTTTTGTAATTTTCTTTTTATTACATTAATCAGTATTTATCATTCACTGCCTAACTATAACAGGAGAAAACAAATAGATTCAAGGTCATATTCTTGGCAATTCTTAATTCAATAGGTAAAGGGTTAACAGACCAGCGGTGTAGCAAGAGGGGGGGGGGGGCGTCTGTCCCCAGGCACAGCACCCAAGAGGCACCAAATTGTATATAAAACCTTCGTCATTACATTTTGGTGAATAGTAGAGGGTACAAAAACTTCAGTTGTCCCTAGGCACTGAGTACCCTAGCTACGCCTCTGTAACAGGCAATATCTTTAGAGCAAAAACAAGAAGTTTTACACACATTAATATTGTTGAAAGATTCTAAAACTTCATTAGAAATACTTGTCATGATCTTAAAATATATCTCCATAGAAAAATATAATGACATATAATTTTTTTTGAGTAAAAGCAGTAGGAAGGACTTGCTTTAAAACTTTAAAAACAACACAATAAAATCCTTAGCAGCTTTCGGTGGCATACCACCACCTTCTTCAGCCTTCGTTGTTTCTTGCTTGCACTGATCTCTTCCTCACTGTCTCGCCCCATCCCGGATCGATCTGAGTATGCGTCATGTCATTAACTGCGCCATCTGTAGTTAAGATGTAAAGATTGTCAAGAACCTCCTTGAAAATAGAATTAAAAAACTTGAACACATTAGCAGCCATCAAAAAGAGAAACAGGTGTTTACTAAAGCTATACCCTACTGCAGGGGAGCAGCTATAAAAATAACCAATGAGGCCGCAAAGAAAAATATCAAAATACCTATAAAGCCTAATCAAAATATTTTCAAATGAATACGCAGTGATAAAGACCCAATTGATAAAGATGAAACTGCAGAGATATATAAAATAAAATTTATCTTTAATAATTCAAATAAACCTGGTTGCTACATAGGAATGACTAAAAGGAAAATTAAAGAAAGAAAAAAGGAACATTTTAATGATACTAAATTTAATAAACCCAGCACAGCTCTCTCTAAAATAGCCCAAGAACAACCCATTGAAATTAATTTTAATGAAATCGAAAAACTCGCCGACTATAAAAATATCAATTACCCACTAAAAATGGAGGCACTTCAGATCCTAACTACAGATGGTGCAGTTAATGACATATCGCATGCGCAGATCGATCCGGGATAGGGGCGAGACAGTGAGGAAGAGATGAGTGCAAGCAAGAAATGACGAAGGCTGAAGAAGGTGATGGCATGCCACCGAAAGCTGCTACTGAAGGATTTTATTGTGTAGTTTTTAACCTTTTAAAGATCTAATTTTTTTATGGTGAAAAAAAGTATTTTTCAATACACCACCATTTCCCCCCATCTGACCCTATTGATTTAACTATCAGTAATGCTGAATGGTTGACTGCTGCAATCCGCGAAATTATCCTGCAAAAAAGTTGTTTTACTCTGCATTTCCTGCCACAGTTCTTTAAACATTTTAAATGTCTTCTAATTTTAAAGAATTGTATAAAAATTAATAACTCCAGAGACTTTTAGAGAATTGTATATTATGTCTAGAGGAAATATTAAATATGTCAAAAATATATAATGTGTTCTACTTTTATTAATGCTTGATTATTTGTAAAATATAATTAAACTTGCACTTAGGTTATTTTTTAACTTTTAGTTTATGTGAGCAGTTATAGCTTTTAGTGAATTTTAATCTCATAATTAAACTGCTTCACAAAGGAGCAAAATACTCCTGAAAACGTACAGATATTCCTCAAATTGATCCTCTGAAGTTGTCAATTCAGTTAATATTAATAGTATTGCATGTTTGTCTAGGGAAAACTGTTCAGTTTTGATTCCTGAATCCAAATACATTTGAATCCCAATTAATCAAACAGCTGCATTATTCCAATTTCCTACTTTATGTGAAAGGTTAACTCAAAGTACTATAAATATCAGGGAATTGGAAAAAAACCTCTGTTTTGTGTGACGAAGGGCTTTGACTGATGAAGACCGAAAGAATTTTTGGTCAAGACGATCGTATCAAGTTACAAGTAACATCTTATGTGTGTTTTTTCACAAAGTTTTTTATTTATTTTATCAGGCAATTATCAAAAATCAGTCAGGTGGATTCCTTGTATTGTGAGCTGAAATATCAGGGAATTTAAAAATGGTAGTTTGGTAACCAACCTAAATACAGCTTTTTTTTTTTTTTTTTTTAACGTACAAGCAGGGTGTCAATGATTTAAAAAAGAAAATCTTTGATTTAAATCAAGAATGCTCAAACTCTGGCCCACAGGCCAGTATTGGCTCATGACACTTGCTTCATTTACCCACCAATGCAGTTGCATGTTGAAAAACACAAATCAGAATAAATCAATTCAGTTTTTAGAGATAGAAATTAATTGTGAAAATTTACTTATTTCAATTTTTTTAATTGCATAAACACGACACCAGAAAATGATCAGTTATAATTTAATAATGGACTTTTATCTGTAAGTGCTATCATATTTTAAAGAACTTTTATTTGATAATTGAATACTTCCAAAGTGCTGTGAGATTTTAGTACATAATAAGTTTAATTGGTTATAACTGCACAAAAAACTGAGTTTGGTGAACAGTTTTTCTTTTTCTGTAAACAATGTATGTAACATTACTATAAGAAAAAGAAAAAATATTCACATAACTCAATTTTTTTGTTTAGTTATGATCAATTGAACTTGTTGCTGACATGACATAAATGCTCACAATACTGTAGAATCACCCTTTCGAATTTCCTATGCATGCCATCATATTTTCAAGAACTTTAATTTGCAAAGACACATATATAAATACATATTTGGAACAGTAGCGTAGACAGAAAAAAATTGTAGGGGGGGTTCTGACACCCAACTCTCCCCTCGCTAAGCCACTGATTTGGAACTGTGTCATAAAATCCACTAGTTTGTCTTAAGACTAATTGATGGCCCACAAGCTGAAAGAGGTTGTACACAATACTACTGTTGTTACTGCATTTGATTAACATATCAGTAAAGTTTTATTTCTGAAATCTTCATTTTTAAATTTGTGAAGAAAGTCAGTATATAATCAGTGAGTATTGCAATGATCCAAAATCATTTACTTGCGACAGAATTACTTTACATTTTTAGAAAGTGATTCCATCAACCTTTCAAGTTATTAGGCAAGTTGGAGTGTATAGGCTGATTAATTTTATTTTTCACCAGACCAACTATGCGAAAAATTCCCAGCTCTGGAATTTTTCGCATAGTTGGTGAAAAATAAAATTAATCAGCCTATACACTCCAACTTGCCTAAGAATTACTTTATTTGCATACCAAAAAAATATTTTAATTACAGATTTTCATACTATTAGCAAATAGAAATTTACCAGTTGTCTATACATTTTATGTAAAACAGTTAAACTTATCCATATTTTAGAAAGTGATTCTATCAACCTTTCAAGTTATTAGGCAAGTTGGAGTGTTTAGGCTGATAATTTTATTTTTTACCAACTATGCGAAAAATTCCAGAGCTGGGAATCGAACCCAGGACTGCCGCATAACGTGCGGGTGCTCTCCCACTGAGCTACTCTGGGACGATTTCCAGATGAAATTTCTCGCATTAGAATCGTTAGCATTTATCATCTTCCTCTGCAAACCACAGATGGAATAGATAATAACTTGAAAGGTTGATAGAATCACTTTCTAAAATATGTATAATTTCCACGGCGTAACGGAGTTGTCGCGAATTAATTGTTTCATCTATTCCATCTGTGGTTTGCAGAGGAAGATGATAAATGACAACGATTCTAATGCGAGAAATTTCATCTGGAAATCGTCCCAGAGTAGCTCAGTGGTAGAGCACCCACACGTTATGCGGCAGTCCTGGGTTTGATTCCCAGCTCTGGAATTTTTTGCATAGTTGGTAAAAAATAAAATTATCAGCCTAAACACTCCAACTTGACTAATAACAGTTAAACTTATTTTTAAAAAATCTAATCTAATAAATACGACTTCATTAAAAAAAACTGACTTAAATTGAAAAAATCTGATTAATTTGATTTTTTTACACCCTGTGTACAAATTACAAACAAAAATAAGTATGTTTAATTTTTAATTTACAGAAAGAAAATTAACATTAAGTCATATCCTAATAAACAACTTCAATTTTATTTTACAATCTGGAAATAAATGTACAAAGTTCTAGCTTTCCCTTAAATTCAAACCAAAACTGCTGTTTTCATTAGTGGTGGCTTCAGATCATAAAGGAAATAAGAATAAAATATTTTACACATTTTTTAACTGTATGCTGTAAAGCCTGGAATCCACATGGACAGAAACGTGACGGAAAGCAGAAAACTGAAACAGAAAATCAATGAACTTTGAGTTTTTCAGTTTTTGTCAAGCAGAAATCAAGGCAGTAAAACGGAGTTGAAAATGTTGAACTTTTCTGTTTCTGCCCGTGTTTTCTGATTAAAAATGAAGACGATAGATGGTGCCTGCATCTTAGTATCTGTTAAGGCGTATGCTAGAGTGGAGTCAAGCACTGACAGAAAATGAATCTTGACAACAATTCTGCTCTCTGAGAAAATTCTGCTTTCCACCTATGTGGATTTCAGGCTTAAGAGTATGAAGAAGAAAATATAAATGAGTATTTTTTATTTAAAAAATACAAACTTGCGGCATTAAAATCTCAAACATTCCTGGATGAAATGTGCATAGAGACAGGCCAATTTCATCATGGCCAGGACTTAATTTCTAGCAAAAAAAAAAGTGCTGGAGCCCTAATATTTTCTAAAGCTTGTGCTCATACTCTAAGTCCCCGTGATCCCTGCACTGCAGAAGTCAGTATTCTATTAAAATAATGCCCACTCAAAGACTTCTCCATGTAACAGTATTGGATATATTTCCATTATTTCACAGAACAGTGAAATGAAATGAAATAGTCTGAAATTACCATGAAGAAATCCATACAATACACAGTAGAAGACCCAAAATCTGTTGCTCTCAGGACATTCAAATCGGTATAAAGCAAAACGAGTCCTGATTGATCTGTCCGCTAAAATCAGCTTCTGTGTGAAAAGGGGGAAATTTTGGCTTACTGTATTAGTAGGCTCTGGAATGCAGCATTCATGAGCTTTACTGAGTTTTGTGTAATATGTAAAAATTCACTCTGAAAAGAAGTAGAGGAGTTGAGCTCCAATGCAAATTAAGACTTGGCCATGGCTTACAGTCCTCAAGTACATGAGGCTATTCTCCTGTGTGAATGGAGATGATCTTGTAAATGTGCCTGTTGTGAAAATGCTCTCAGGCATACATCACATACATGAGGCTTTTCTCCTGTGTGAGTACGAAGGTGAATATTCAAGGCACTACACGTTGAAAATGCTTTCTGACACACAATACAAAAATGGGGCTTCTCTCCTGTATGAGTACGAAGATGAATATTCAATGCTGACATTTGGGCAAATGCCTTTTGACACACATCACATACATGAGGCTTTTCTCCTGTGTGAGTGCGGAGGTGTTCTTTTAAATGTCCATGATTGGAAAATGCCTTTTGACACACATCGCACACATGAGGCTTCCGCTTCTCTCGTGTATGAGTTCGACAATGCCTATTCAAGTCATTAAGCCTAGAAAAGGCTTTCTGACATACGTCACAGACAAAAAACTTCTCTTCTGTGTGAGTGCGAAAATGATGATTATTCAAGTGTTCCAACCGAGAAAATGTTATCTGACATATATCACACACATGAGGCTTTTCTCCTGTGTGAGTACGAAGATGCCTATTCAATGCTGATATTTGGGCAAATGCTTTTTGACACACATCACATACATGAGGCTTTTCTCCTGTGTGAATACGAAGGTGAACATTCAAAGAACTAAATGTTGTAAATGCTTTTTGACATACATCACAGGTATGAAATTTCCTTCCTGTGTGACTGTTCAATGCTGATGTCTGGGAAAATGCTTTATGACACATGTTAGGTACATGAGGTTTTTCTCTTGCATGAGTATGAAAATGAGCCTTCAAGGTACTATGTGAAGAAAACGATTTCTGACACATATCACATACATGAGGATTTTCTCCTGTGTGAGTGCGGAGGTGGTCTTTTAAGCGTCTACGCTGAGAAAATGCTTTTTGACACACATTACATACATGAGGCTTTTCTCCAGTGTGAGTATGATAATGCTCATTCAAGTGACTGCGGGTGGAAAATGCTTTCTGACACACATCACAGACATGAGGCTTTTCTCCTGCATGCGTACAAATGTGAACACTCAAAGCACTAAGTGTTGAAAATGTTTTCTGACACAAACGACACGTAACTGGCTTCTCTTCTGCGTGAGTGTGAAGATGATGCTCTAGCTCGGAGGAGTCGGTCTCTATGTAACTCATGTGGTTTCTTTCCTGTATGAGTCCAGAAAAGATTAGTTAAGCTTAAAATGCATCCTACATTTACTTACATAAATACACAGCTAGATTTTTGATTTACAATAATTTCACATTATAGGTTTTCCTTATAATCTTTTTTTTGTTATTGTTATTTTCATTATTATAGTGGACACTTATTTTTAAGAACTCATGGGGATCGCTCAAACCTTAAGTAAAACTGAGTTGTATTATAGAGTATGGGGTTGTATTCGGAATTACTTGTTGGTTCTTAAAACAACTAGTGTTTGTAAAAGGAAGTTCGTAAAAACAAGTGTTGATTGCATTATTATTTTTTTTTATATTGTTTCAGGGATCTCTCCAGAATTTTCAGACAGGGTGCTGTTTAGTGCCGGATATCCATATCCGGCAGCCAAAGGAGCTTCGGATATCCAGTATCTGGCAAAATCAATATCCGCTACATCCAGGGTTTTAAAAAACCCGGGTTGTTTTTTTTTTAAAAACCCAACTTGGGTGGGTTTTATTTGGTATTTTTGGGTTAAGATTTTTTTATAGTATAACACTTTTTGGATTTAAATTTTATGGTTTTATTTCAAAACAGAACAGTTTTAGTGTAAAAGAAAACTTTCATTACAAAATAATAATTAATTAATTAAAATGTAAAAATAACTTCAACTTTAATGCAGTACTATCTTTTTCTGTTGATGTTTATAAAGGGCACCTAATTTGTTTTTTGACCATAGATAAAAGTATATTATTGTTCACATAGAAAAATATGTTGTTTTTGATTAGCTTTTTTCTATTACTTTTAAATTTAACTTAAAAAAATTTTTTTTTTACCTTTATGTTTAAGTCATAGTTATATTTTCTAGTTAGAATATAAGTCAGTAAACCCTTTGCAGGCCAACTTACTGCAGAACTACTGTTTATTTAATAATTTTCTTTATAGTTATTCATTTTTGCTTTGAATATATATTCCTTTTTACTTTAAAAAATCTAGAATTAATATGTCTGATATTAAATCCCACATAAACAATGTGTAATGAATCAGATTTATATTTCTCAGTACTAAAGTAATGCAGCAACTAATAGAATACAGGATGGTTTCCTGAACCTGAATTCATTCTTAAGATGCATGCTTGTAAGTTGTAAGAGAGAGGCATGTCCCATTTTTCTCTTATCTGGGAAAGGATTTTTTTTGGGTCACTATACTGATAATTACATATTTTATTCGTATTTAAAAACTTATTCATTAAAGAGATAAATTACTAAGTTATCCCTGCCTGCATTTTACACCTGTTCATTTCAAAACAAATATTGCAGATAGAATTGGCTCAAGGTATTATTTTTAAAAAGGTTATTATTCTTTATGTTGAAGTTGGAAAAATAATTATAAAAAAATTAAACTGGCATATTTATATTTATCTAATATAATGCACTAAGTTATGTAGGTAATATTATATGTATTTAATGTCAAATAACAAATGATTTAAATGAAAGAAAGGAAAAATTTTGATAATTTTTAATAAAACCCCCAAAAACCCACTTCTGTGTGGGTTTTATTGGGTTAAAAAAAAAAAAACCCACCCAGGTTTTTTTGGGTTTGTGGGCGGGTCCGAAACCCTGGCTACATCCCTAGAACCCACTTTTCCAAATTGCACATAAGTTTTAGTGCTCTGAATCTCATGAAAGCTGACATTTGAAAAAGAATTAACTTCTACCACACAGTATCCTAATAAAAAATAAAAAAAAAAAAAAAAAAATGAAGCTCCAGGAAGGGAAAAAAATTATTTTGACAAAGCATTTGATAATTGAGCCAGCTTAAAACATGGACAATTATGAGTTCTAGTTTTAAACATTGTTTTGGCACAAAACAAAAAAAAAAAAAAAAAAAAAAAATATGTTTCATAAGTGATTTTTTTTAAATGTATGTTTTAATTTACTTTTAGGTCTAAATTGTCATTTTAGCACTTTCTTTACCTTTTTTCCCCATTTTCACTTTTACTATACAAGAATTTTTTTTCTAGCTTAATACTGCATTAATTAATATTTGCACAATTTTTTTTGCAAATTTAGCTCAGTCTTATTTAAAAATATTGACATTCTTACAACTGCAGTCAAACTTGGATTATTCGAAGTTGAAGGCGCTAGAAGTACGAAATATCTAAAAAAATTTGAATTACATATATTCTCTCAAAAGAGAAGAGAAAAATTAAGATTTCAAGGGACCGATCAAACACTAAGTTATCCAGAATTTCAAATTAAACAAGTTTAAATTATTCAAGTTTCACTGTACTTGGTATCAGCTGAGTTCTCAGTTTAACTTTGGTAGCATAAAGAACTAAGTACATATCAAGTACTCAGTATCTCTTTAATTTTCACAAGAATTGTACAAACTCTGGTTTTATTGCTACAGAAAATAAGTAGTTGGCAATCTTGTGACAGCTATAAATGCCAAGATTTTAAATATCGTCTGTATGGTAGCAAAATTAAAAGAGAGAAATATTACTTCATTTTGCCAAAAATGAAGAAATTTACATGAAAAATACAAAAATTCAGGTACAAGAATGGACAAATGAAGAAAGTAAGTGCTTACTTTAGTTTTTGAAGTACTCCCTTTTGGATGACAATCCAACAAATTAAAGCTATTTCCAATATTGTTCCACAATTATGTCTATAAGAAAAAGAGAGAGAGAAGCTTAAATAATTCATTAATATATTTTCTTTCTTACAATTCACTAAACTTCCAATGAAAGTCTTAATTGGACAAGTGTACAGATCAAGGGCTATGCTTGGGCCTTAATCTGTACGAGATTTTTTTTTTGTAAAGATACTGAACTGGCATGATTCCCATATGATAGTAGGCGTTTGTTTGTGTGCATGAGGAATTAAACTCGTGTACCACTTGTGAAGCCACTCATACATGGTGCTTGCTAGAACAATGTGTTACTGCCTTCCTGGTAACATAGGCCTTTAACTGCATTCTATCCCTTAAATGTACCACAGAAACTGAAAATCCCTAATAATATAAAAACTATGGATACTTTTCGGTTAACAGAATACTAGTAATGATGTGTCAAGGTTAGCAATCTTTTGCTACACTTTATTTAATTTGAATCTGTTATGAGAGTAAATACAAGAAAACTTAGTTTCACAACAATTATTGCCAATAATTTAGCTTGGTGACAGCGGATGCAAATATTTTAGTGATGAGTGGTGTTCAGTTAATGGGAAAATATCAAGATTATTAACAGTAACATGAATGAAAATAATTGTTCAGACACTATTGATAGCAGTGGTGGCTCGTGGGTTATTTAAATGGAGGTTCACAAAACAAATTTCAAAAATTAAATTTGCAGATACAATGCAACTTGCACGCTGAACTATATTTGAATTTTCAGCAGTTAAAGGAAAACAATGCACGCAACTTTAAAAAAAAATAATTTCTAGTCTTTGCCACCTGGCTAAGTTTTAGAAAATGTGTTGGCTTGAGTAATTTTATTTAAATTTTTCTTTCCAATGACAATATTGAAAAATGCCATTGCTTTAGCTCTGAAACACTTATTTTACTGACATCTTACCTTATTTACCCGCGTATACGTTGATCCCGTGTATAATAGAGATGAGACGGGCTCGGGCCCTGTAATTCATGATTGCATTCGGGCTTATGAAAAATGTCTCCTTTATTGAGCACACTCCTTCAAACAGATTTTAAAACGCGATTCATCGATAAAATAAACGTACTGATATGATGTTAGGACTTGCAACAAAATAATTGATGGGTAAAAAGCTAGCTTTTTCACATAATTTACTAAATGGTGTGTTGTGCTATTTCATTTGCGTGTGTGTGTTAAAATGCTGTTAATTCAAAATTTTGGCCTCATTATTTAATGGTCATTCTTAGTTAATTGCTCGCATTGTATATATTCACATCGTATCATAAAATATTTTTTAAGTAATTTTGTTTCTATCAACTAAATTCTTTTATGCAAATTTCTTAAATTTATTATGCAAAATCTCTTTTCTGGACGTGTTTTAAATATAACATTTTTTAATGTCACTATATGAGATTTGTAACTTGTATTTTTCTGTATCTAATATGTCTAAGTGCATACGAATGTTTAACACTGGTGTGACTACTCAACGGAATTTTTATTTAAAATTGAAACATTATTGTTATTATTTGATAAACATGGATATAAAGAATTAGAAAGTGCATTAAGAGTTTGCAGCTATATTTGTCTTTAATTTGCACAAACGGCAAAATTTATTGTATTCTATTCAATGAAGTAATTGGATTTTATTTATCTTTAGCTGAAATTTCGGGCTCGGACTCTGACATAAATAATATTGCTCGGGCTCGGATTAAAAGTCCTCAGGCTCGGGCTTCAAAAGATGAGCCCGAACTCATCTCTAGTGTATAAGACCACCCCCTCATCTCGACTCCCCCCTTCTTGATCAAGAAATTTGAATTTTTTAAAATCCAGCATATAAGTTGACCCACCACTTTCCCGATCAAGAAACTTTAACTTTAAAAAAAAATATATTTATTCAAAATCATCTGTAAAAAAAAAGGAAAGTACTAAATATACAATAATAACGATAATAACATACAAAAGTAGTTTTGATTAAATTAAACTGAAGATAATGAATAATAATAATAATAATATGACACTACTGATAGTATGATATGGTAAAATACTAATATACAAAGTTAAACTGATTCAAGATCCTATTCAGTATGGTACTCAAACAATTCACAAAATTCCTTTGTCATCATCAGCTCATTATGATACACGTATTGGGTTAGGATCCCTTAGAAAGACCTCCACGGAGGGCCCCTTACAATTCGTCCTAGAGCCCACACGTAGCTAATTGGCCATAATCCAACAACAGCAACATGATACACGTTTTCAATCTTTATATCCCTACATTCTTCCAGATATGCAAATCAACCTTAAATGACGTCACTGGGCTATGGAAGGCGGGAAGAGAACATTTGTCTTTTAAAAGGGCATTTTTGATTTCTGATTAAAAAAAAAATAATAATTAAAAATTAAGGACCCCCCAACTTTAAAGTCTCTTTTTTGTCCAAAATTTTTAGACTTATATGCGGGTAAATACGGTAATTGTTTATAATAGTAAGTAAAAAATATTGTACTGAAAAATGATAAAAACAAAGAAAATAATGAGAAAATGAAAAAAATTAAATTAACCAATTGAACATAGTAAACCAAGGGAGTATCTGGAAGAGATAACCACAAAAAAATGGTCCGTGCGCATACTAAAAATGTATGAACGGAATGATGTCATTCCCCAATATCAGCACCCAGTCGCTCCCGCGACTTTCTCTGTGCAATCTGTTCTCAGAGACCGGTTCAAGAGGCCATTTCTCCGATCATGTGACTGATCATGAAAAATACTTGATGTTTTCCGCCATAGTAACCTACAAAACAGTGTGTTAGCTATGATGAACGTATTTAACAATAGTGGAAGGGGGTGGGGGAAGAAAAACTGACGTTTAAATTCCCAAAAATCTAGAAGTTTACTTAATATATATATTTATTTACTGTAATTTGTTAATGTGCTTATTTTGTATTTTTTCGGACTATATTCCATAAATGGTGCTGTTTACATATCAATGTTTGTATTTATGTTTCATTTGGTGATCGTTCTGGCGCCATCATGGGCGATGCACAGTGGTAGTGAAGTAACCTGCCAGTGGTATTTTTTAACTGGCAGCCATAAAAAAACGTGTATCGTCAGTTTGGAAATTTGAAATTGTTTCATGTTATGGCTGGAAGGGAATGAAATATGTTAGAAAAGAAAATGTGTGTGGGTGTGTTTGTTAGAAATAGGTTGTGAATATAAAGCTAAATAAAAGAAAGCATGTTAGTTTTACAGGTACTTACATATTATCCCGGTGGTCTGCCAAGACGAGCAAATTTTTGACAAGATAAATGCCGGGCACGTGAAATTGTTAATAGTTTTTAATACGATTGGCAACTCATTTGACAAAAAAATAGTTTGGCGGGAATGACCGCCGCGATAATACGTAAATACCATTTTACGTTATCAGCCCGTGTGTGTGTTTGTTAGAAATGTAGTGTCAATATAAAACTAAATAATAGAAAGCAAGCTGGTTTTACGTTACAAGCCAGTGGGTGTTAGGGACATTTCTGAGAGGTTAATTAAAAAAATAAAGGTAAGTGCTTTTTTCTTTTAATGAATCTTTGCAATAATTAAGGTTTTTAATGTGAATTTTAAATTGATATTTGATGTTTTTGTACCTAAGTGCTATTTATGTGCTATTCTAATCATACTGACTTTATATGAGGTGTACAACTAGGTTGTTTAATCCACCGATGTTTTTTTGAGTTGAAAACGGGCAGTTGTTTGCCCTGTTTACATTAGCTGTGCAACTAGGTTGCTTAATCCACTGTAGTTTTTTTAGTTAAAAACGGTCCACTGTTTGCTCATTTTAAATTACCTGTTACTGAATTTGCAGACGTTTTTTAGGTTAAATATGGGTGGTGTATTTTGTTTTAATGTTTTTGTTAGTGGAATATATGTGCAATTTTAATGTGTTATAATACTTTGCTGATTGTGCAAAATGGTTTGCGACAGTCGCTGGGCTTGGCAACCGCCAAGCTCCAGCGACTGTTGCCACGTTTACATGGGTGCGCACCTTCTTGTATGATTTTACCATTTTTTCCTCTGGAGGTTCACATGCTCAAATAGAGGTGATGATCGTGAGATTATGGCAATGCTGCGCTACGGCGATCTATCAAGGATGGGGGTGCCTTGGTAGGAAGACTTCCTAAGGAGTTCCAACACATATTCAAGTTACATCTGGAGAAAACTTACCAAAACTCCATGCTCAAACAGAGGAGCCACCACTGATTGATAGTGATGTAGCCTTAACTTAGTAGTAGTAATTGGCAGATCCAGAAGGGAAACAGGGGATGTGCTGCCCCCCCCAAATGAAGTAAGTTTAATCTATAGAAGGTTGGCTTATTTGGTAAATTCTAATAAACTTCCAAGAAAAAGGAGACAATATGTTTTTCTGCCACTGTGGTAGTGGTAGTTTTGAGTATAAATGAATCACTGAAGTGAAGTATAATGATGATTGTGATCTCTTTGAAATGAAAACACACATCTTGTTCATGGGCACCCATAGGAATTTTTCTAGGGGGGGGTTCAAATTTCAAATAAATTTAGTCCTCGTTTTGTCGTTTGTTTACATCATAAGACATAAACCTAAAACCCTAGGGGGGGGGGGGGAGGTCAGTGCTCTACCTTGCACCCTTATCGGCGCCCATGATCTTCTTTTAAACTAAAATAACTTCGGTACTTACGTATTATCCCGGCGGTCCGCCAAGACAAGCGATTTTTTGCCGAAATAAATGCCGGGCACGTGAAATTATTAATGGTTTGGAATACGATTGGCAACAGTTTGGCAATCTATTTGACGAAAAAACAGTTTGGCGGGAATGACCGCTGGGATAATACGTAAGTACCATAACTTCAAACAGCTTTAATATCATCTCTTTTCGGAGCGATTTTTCTTCCGATAAATTAATGTTACCAATTATTTTAATATACTATTTTTCCCCTTTTTTAAACAGAGATGTTTAAGTTTGGAAGATTTTGATTCACTAGAATTCAGTTGACGCTTACTACATCACGAACAAAAGGAAAAAATGGCTAGTCATTGCCATATAATATCATTTACCGCGGGAAAAAAAAAACTGTCAAAAAAGAACGATACTAAAGCTGTATCTTATTTGGGAACCCTTTATTTGTCGATTTGCATTAGGATGTACCCCTGATCATTAAATTTCACGATGATCAGGAACGTTACATGCGCAAATAAGAAACTAGGCAAAATTTATTTACTACTGTTCTTATAACAGGAAAATAATTTGTGGCATCAGCTGTTCCGACTCAAGCAATAGAAAATCTAACTTAAAAGCGACGCTAGAGCTTTTAAGGAAATACTCAGCTCCCACTTAGGCTAACGTTTGTCTCTCAATCCGCATACAAAAATTCAAAAATAAAACATACCACTAATTGACAAAAATTCGGTTGAAAATACTGTTTACAGATATTTTTATATTTGTTCTCATAGTTATCACGCAGGTGGAAAGAAACATTATTTACAAACACACATTAAATGGCTAAGACCAAAGGTGTTGCCAAATGCTGTTTGGCAAAAACCCGTAAATTCAGTTGCAAAATTCAGTAAATCATTCACGAGTCATTCACACTTCTTCCTCCTTGCGTAATAGTGGTTCAAAGAATGTTGCTTATTGCATGGTACATCGCCAATTAAATTCGCAATTTTAATCCTTCCTTTTTTTAAGAATGTTTTAAAAACTGGTTTTGATTGCATTTTAAGACTTACATCATTGCGAATCTTTTTAAAGTCACTTTATTGCGTCGAAATGTGAACCGTTTTCTGAATTTACTAATTTTCATTTTGCAGACTTCCGGAAAAAAAAAAAAACTTAAAACGTGGAATTTCAGTTCGTCACATTTTTATGTAGATGCTTGTAACACAAAATGTTTGTCGTGTTTGCTTGAAATTATTGTTTCAACAAAACCATTTCCGCTATAATTAAACAATGTTTTTGCGATGTACGCTTATTTAAACAAGTTTTATAAAAAAAAACATTCTTCAGCATTGGTTTACCTAGGCTGAAAAGTGTGTTATACAATCGTTTGACTTTCAGATATTCATCGGATTTCCATTGGATAGATATTAACTGTTTTATTAGTTTCTGAGTGTTGAGAATGAAATGGAAAAGAGTTTCCTTATAAACTCACTAAAATAAATCATCCGAAAAATAGAGAAAATTAGTTTTTGTATGAAAAAGTTCATTTTATTAAAATCATTTTCACCAGTCATGAATGATGATATGAAGTTTTAGGAAGTATTTAAATAACATTTTTCATTCTTAAAACTGTTGTGTAAATGTTTTCATGAAATTTCATCTCTATCAGTTTCAGAAGATTTCTAAAAACATAAGTCTTCTAAAAACATAAGTAACTAAGTTCGCTGATTAATTTAGATCTTAGTGAAAGTGAGATGTGCCAATATTAAGCACAATCTTCTACCAAAGTTGGCTTGAAACCTTTTTTTATATTGTATTTTGAAATCTAAATGTTATTTCTGCCTCATTGAGAAAAGCTTTAATCTCACTCAAGTGGCATTCATTCATTCGGAAATGGATGAAAAAGCTTGCCCCGGTAAACCAGTCCAAAATCCATTTTCCAAAGACTCGCGCCGGAAGAGGTACACCCCGGGCGAGAAACGTTTTCCATGCAGCATGTGCCAAAAGGCGTTCTGCAAGATGTCAGACCTCGTAAGGCACGTCCGCTCCCACACGGGGGAGAAGCCCTACGTTTGCGACATCTGCCTGAAGGCATTCTCCCAGCGAGGGGTCTTGACCAACCACCTCCGTACCCACACAGCAGAGAAGCCCTACATGTGCGAGTTCTGCCAGAAGGGGTTCCACGAGCGTCCAGTCTTGAACAAGCACCGTCGCACCCACACGGGGGAGAAGCCGTACAAGTGTGATTTCTGCGAGAAAGGGTTTTCGCAGCAAGGTAATGTCGGATGTCTGGAAATATTAAGATTTCACGTGTAATTAAAAGCTTTTTTATTAACAGGAAACTAATTAACTTGTCTTTTTTATTTTGTTTATCAAAAGTTTAAAACATCCGAGGTTTTCCACCTTCATCCCAAAACACATTTTTCACTGTCAAACAAACAGCAACATGCTTTGTAAAAGAAAATGCTGAACAATATAATTTACCGTATTTACCCACGTATACGTCGATCCTGCGTATTAGTCGACCCCCTCCTTTTCTGATTAAGAAATTTGAATTTTTTTAAATCCCGCCTATAAGTCTACCCGCCACTTTCCACTTTTCGAGAAACTTTAATTTTTTTAAAAATACATTTATTCAAAATCATTTGAAAAAAAAAAAAAAAAAGAAAGTACTAAATATAAAATATTAAAGATAATAATACTGCTAATAAAGTAGTATACAAAATTAAACTGAAAATAATGAATAATAATAACAGGACGCTACTGATAGTATGATAAAGTACTAATATACAAAATTAAACTGATTCAAGATCCGATTCAGTATCGGACTCGTCAAGCAATTCACAAAATTCCTTTGTCGTCATCAGCTCATTATGATACACGTATTGGGTTAGGATCCCTTAGAAAGACCTCCACAAGGGCACTCTACCCTTCGGCCTAGAGCCCACGTGTCGCTAATTGGCCGTAATCCCACAACAACAGCAACATGATACACGTTTTCAATTTTTGTATCCCTACATTCTTCCTGGTATGGAAATCTACCTTAAATGATGCCATTGTGTTATGGAATGCGGGAAGGGAACAATTGTCTTTTAAAAGGGTATTTTTGACTTCTGATTTTAAAAAAAAAGAAGAAATTAAAAATCTAAGGACCCTTGTATAAGTCGACCCCCACCCCCACCCCAGCCTTTTTTTTTGGTCCGAAATTGCTCGACTTATACGCGGGTAAATACGGTAGTTGTTCCTTTTCTGAAGAAAGAGTTGAATTGTTTAAGACATTTTATATTTTCATATTAGGTTAATTAATCCCTACATTCAAAGTGTAAAAAACAAATTCCTGAAAATGTTCACATCCTATTTTCATTGGCAGTGGCACCGAGTATGGGAATGCTCCAGGGCTCAAGCATCCACTGGAAAAAATCACATACATATGGAGCACTAGCAAAATTTTAAGACACAGTGTTAGAAAAAAATCTATCAGAATTTCATTAAAAAAATCCAAATTTTTTTTAATGGAAAGGACCTTTATGAGATTTTTGCAAAAGCATCCAAATTTTTCTGTACTGTGTCCCTGATCAGGGAACAGCTTTAGTATGGTCCCTTTTTGGCGACAAAATCTTGTCGCCAACCCAAGTTTGCCTTGCCGATACCAATTGTAAACAATATGGCGGATCGGATGGCGCTGGTTCCGAGATAATTGATCGTCGCCGTTAATTTTGCTATGATTTATTTTAATGGCTTTTAAATATTTTTATGAAAAAAAAATTAAACAGATAACAAGCTTACATGTACATATAGATTCGGTTTAATAAAATTTAATAACTTTTCTTTTTGTGTGAGGGGGGGCTGTGCCCCCCCTCAACCCCCCCTTTCTCTTTTGAGTAGATTAAATTAAACAATGCAAACAAATAATATTCTAAAGGCAATACCTCACAAAAATAACAAATAAAAAAGACAAAAAAATTAAAATACATTTTAGCATTCTGACAAAAGACTACGTAAGCAAAATAAAGAACTAATTCAAATCATAACGAACAATGCTTATCTCATACCTTAATTAAAATCGCTAAATTGTTTCAATATTGAAATAATAAAATCAAAATATCAAATATTATATTAATAACGGAATTATTTGTTGCTCCTACCATTAACAAATAAACAAAGGTAATAATAACAAATAAAAACAAACAATGCTTATCACATACCTTGATTAAAATCTCTAAATTATTGCAATATGGAAATAATAAAATCAAAATATCTGAAACTATTTCACTGTATAAAATATTAATAACTTAATTATTTGTTGCTTCTACCCGTAGCAAATAAACAATCGAGAACGAAAATATTAACCTGAAACGTACTATCAAAAGAATGTTTATTCATACAAAACTGTATATAAATAGTTAGTATGAACCTGAACATCCATTTTAAATTTCAAAAATAATTAAATAATAATAAAATTTAATGTAAAATAAAGCCATTAAAATAAAACCATAAAGCACATTGTAATGGCGGATCACGGCGCTCAAACCTCAAGGGCTAAGATATATGGGGATCAAAAAGTTCATGAAAGGAACAAATGGTCGCGATTCGCCGGACGAACACGAGCGCATCCGTGACTGAAGAATCCACTTTTTGCCCGAGGTTAGGGTTACCGCTCCGGAGCATCTGACGGCGGGGTTACTATATTGGCATCCTTTATCGCACCAAAAAAAGTTGCCAAAAATAAAGCGCGCCAAAGGGCCCATAGCTGTACCCTGATCAGCATAAGATGATATCCTGGTACATGTAATAATTCAGAAAAAAATCATTTAAATTACAAAAATATTAATTTGTCTTTAGTAAAAGTTTTTGCTTCCATTTGTGTAGTAAAATTGCAAGGCTGTTGGGGGAACTATCATCTACAGAGATCTTTAATGTCTAAACCCTCCCTTCCCCCCTTTGAAAATCGATTCTTTCTAGAGCAGGCAGAAAAGTTTTGCAAAGTTGGCAACTCTGTTCATTGGATTTAACATTGTTTTTGTCTAGTGTTAAAAAGGCATTTAAGTAAGCTTTAAAAGGTTTTTACCATCCATTTAGAATTGTAGAAAATGTTTAAATTAAATTAATTGTAAAATGAATATGAAATATTTTTGATCTAGTGATTTGTAATTTTTTGTGGGTATATGCTTTGTTGAAAGTTTTTTTGTTGTCTCAATGCGATTCCTGCCTTTAGCATATGTTTCCCTCAATTGGTGGAAATTAAGATTCTGCCCACTTGCATAACTGGGTAGGCTTTTTGGGTATTTTTAGGGTGAGTTTTAGTCCTTTCTATGGACTTCATCCTATTTTTGCCAGGGCCCGACTATGATCAACAGGGGCCCCGGCATTGCTGAAATTTGGGGCCCCATCTATAAAATTTGTTTTATTTTTCATAAAATTTTGATGTAAAAAAGAATATTTCAGAACAACATTTGAAATTGGGGGCCCATTCAAGCCGGGGGTGCTGGGCAAAGTTTCGATTTGCCCATGCGATATTAATGCTCTGTGTGGGACAGTGGACTCTGAAGAGAGCCGGTGCACGTAAAATCTGTCCTGTCTACAATGTCCTCTATGTTGAAACGATTCTCTCTAGATATAAATCCAGATACTGTAGTAGAATATTTCCATGGGCGCCCGTATGGATTGTTTCTAAGGGGGGGGGGGGCAAGTAAAGGTTCCTGCCCGAGAAAGATACTATTTTTAGTGTTGAACCACTTCTGCATTCTACCAGTGCGTAAATCATAATGGTATTATGGGAGTTAAGGGGGCCTATGTTCCCTCCCTGTTCATAGGTATGTTTGCCCATGACTATTTCTAGTGAGTTTATTGTACGTTATAATATTAAGATGGATCCACGATACGTAACACATCGCATCGATCCACATAGCAAAAGCATAATCCTCTCTTACACAAAAGTACAAAGTCTAAAAAGCGATAACAAGGCCCTGATTTTTGCAATAGAAAATCTAATTTTTCAGAGTAGGCTAATACCTTCCTAGGGTGGGCTTAGCCTACCGCAGCCCTTACCTAGTTATGCCAATGATTCCACTCTTGGTGGGTATTTTCAGATTGATACAATTTTCTTTTAAGTTACCATGTATACTCGAGTATAAGCCGAGATATTTTGGTCAAAATTTTGATTAAAAAGTGGCCTATACTTGGATTAGTAAAAGAATGGGACGAGTAAGGTTCAGTGACCCGGCTGCCATGTTAGATTTCGTTTTTTTTTTTTTTTCGCGGTCCTTTTCTCACGTTTGGCAAATGGACAGACTAACCAAAAACAACAAAAGTGCGGGACAGAAATAAAAAAGACTTGGATATAGTATTTTCATGAAATAAAAGAAAATTTGCATGTTTAAAAAAAAAAAAAAATCTTACAAAAAATTTCCTACATTTCTTATGAAAATGTAAATTAAACTCTAGAAAACAAGGACCGTAACAATTTGTAAAAAGATTAGACAAAAAAATAATTAAATTAAAAACGAATTGGGTCATCTTTTGACGTCACCGAGGGCGTGTAAAATTTTCCATATTTGGCGAGTGATCGATCTTTTCGGTCCTGCGTTTTTATATTTGGCTTATACTCGGGTTTTCGATTTTTAACTAATTTTTCTAAGTAAAGTTATAGGTTCGGTTTATACTCGAATATATACGGTAGGCTAATATCTTCCTAGAGTGGGTTTTAGCCCTTTCTATGGGCTTCATCTCCTATTTTTGCCAGGGCCCGACTATGATCAACAGGGGCCTGGCATTGATGAATTTGTCAGCCCCCAATCTATGAAATTTGTTTTATTTTTCATAAAATTTTGATGTAGAAAAGAATATTTCAGAACAACATTTGAAATTGGGGGCCCTTTCAAGCTGGGGGCACTGGGCAAAGTCCCGATTTGCCCATGCGATATTAATGCCCTGTGTGGGACCGTGGACTTTGAAGAGAGCCAGTGCACATAAAATTTGTCCTGGCTGCAATGTTCTCCATGTTGAAACGATTCTCTCTGGATATAAATCCAGATATTGAAGTAGAATATTTCCATGGGCGCCCATATGGATTGTTTCTAAGAGGGGGGTGGCAAGTAAAGGTTCCTGCCCGAGAAAGATACTATATTTTAGTGTTGAACCACTTCTACATTGTACCAGTGCATAAATCATAACGGTATTATAGGAGCTAAGGGGGCCCATGTCCCCTCCCTACCCTTAGGTATGGGCGCCCATGACTATTTCTAGTGAGTTTATTGTGCGTTATAATGTTAAGATGGATCCACGTTACGTAACACATTGCATCGATCCGCATTGCAAAAGCATATTCCTCTCTTACACAGAAGTACAAAGTCTAAAAAGTGATAATAAAGCCCTGATTTTTGCAATAGAAAATCTAATTTTTCAGAGTAGGCTAATACCTTCCTAGGGTGGGCTTAGCCTACTCTAGCCCTCACCTAGTCATACCAATGATACCACTCTTATTGGGTATTTTCAGACTGATACAATTTTCTAAGTTAGCTGATTTTGATAGTATGAGAGTCAAGATCCTGAAATTGTTCTTTGGATTTATTCCGACAGGTAACTTGACCACCCACCTTCGCATCCACACAGGAGAGAAGCCCTACGTGTGCCATTTTTGCCTGCGGGGCTTCTCGCAGCAAACCAGCTTGAACTACCACGTCCGCAGGCACACCGGAGAGAAGGCCTTTGTGTGCAGCTTCTGCCAGAAGGGGTTTTCTGTGCGCAGGGTCCTGAAGAAGCACCTCCTCAAACACAGAGGGGAGCGGCCTTACGTGTGCGACGTTTGCAACGCAGCGTTCTCGAATAACGAGGACTTGAAGAGGCATCTCTGCTCACTCTAAGTGAGGTACTCTTAGGTATGAGATTTCAGTCATAGGGTTTCCCATTTTAGGAGCTTAACAATCAGGGTTGTTATGATTTTGCCCAACCCAAAAAAACCCGGGTGGGTTTTTTCGAAAAAGCCCACTTGAAAAAACCCAACTGGGCTTTTTCAAAATTTCAGCTTTAATTACGCAGATAATACATGGCTTAACATCAATACACCACTTGTAAAGTTTATTCAGCTCTCTACCTCTCCCCCACACCACCACTATCTAAGGAAAAAAAAAATCAGACTTCACATAGGCATTAAAACTAACTAGAGTGCATTTTTATGCCTATCTGTATTAAAATGAATAAGGATTTTTTAACCATAAAAAAATCATTAGTTTAAAAAGTTGTAATTAAGCACTAGTATATTACTGTTAAAATTATTACTAATATTCAATATATCTAAGAGGAAACCATGATTGGGGTTGCTATTGTTATTGATTTATACATTTTTTCATGTTTGATTAATAATTGTAATCAGTTATTACTATTAAATTAACCACTTTTTACTTATAATTGATTTTTGTAATCAATTAGTTTGCTTTAAGTTGCATTTAGTAATAAATAAATTTTTTTCAAATATTCTGTAACCCCTTCCCTTCTTCTGAAAAAACCCAGATAAAACCCCAGCCCAGTGGGTTGGTTTTTTTTCTGAAAAAACCCAGGTTTTTAACAACCGTGTTAACAATGCTTTTCTGTTAACACTCAAGCATAACTCAGAGGTCAACTTTTAATTCACAAAACTCTAAAAGTACTGACTATGTACATTTGCTGCCTGTCCAAATATTATCTACAAACTTTTTAGTTAACCTTTTACATTGATGACATTGAATCTACATTGATGTTCCAAATTGGGAACATCAAATTAAAAATTTATTAAAAGATTAAATGTTATCAATATTGACTTGAAAAAGTTAGAAGATATAGTTAAAAGATGACTTGATTTTTTTTGCCAATAGAATTTGCATTTCAATCATGAGTGGGAGAGTAGATAAAAAATAATAAAAATAGCCATTTTCATTGATTTTTATGTATCTATCATGATACCCCCCCCCTCCCTCTTCAAACTTAATTCATATCTTTAATTAAATTTAAAACTAAGCCTTTTATTTATTCTTAACATTTCACTTATTATTTATGTATGATAATCAGAGTGATAGTCAGGCTCTCGTTAAAGATGTGCCAAAATTAAGATTTGCCCAGGTGATGTAACTACCAGTTGTGGCACTCCAGAGACTTCAATCTATTGGAAGTCTTTTGCATGCCCCTGACGATAAATTACCTGTAGTTCATTTGCACCTAACCTGATAGCATTGCCAAGTCTGGAATTACTGATTTACAACTTTGCGATGTTGTGCCAAATATATTGCTTTAGTATCGCTCTAAGAAATTGCACTTGGCCTTTCCGTGGTGTACCACAGCTGGCTGTTAATGTGTTACTTGCATAGAACAGCTTTCATTTTCATTTTACAGAATGTACCATATTGGGACCTTTCTCTGTGGCCTTCTTTTTCCCTGCTACAATTTGTCCAAGCCAGTGGTCTAAAAAATGCTCTATTTGCAGAACCATGCAAAACTTTTAGAAGATTTGAAACTGATAAATTAAAAATAACTACTTCATTACTTTCCCATTTGTACAATATTTGAAGTAGTATATGCAATGTTTCACTAGAGGACGAGAATGTCACGTTATTTTTCTTTTTCTCGCATTAAATAATTATTACTGCAGAGAAATTTGGGCACTCTTTTCAGAAAAACAGTCATGAATGTTTCCATTTCTCATAAAGTGGTTATATGCATAAAATTCTCGCAGTTTTAATTCATGTAACTTGGCCTGACTTACACACTTGGAGGCCCAGTAGCATGCAATAAAAATAACTGAAAAGCATAAATACCCTGATTTTAGGTGTTTACCCGAGGCAGGGGTTAATACCCACTTATAAATAACAGGGTATATACCCAACCCACATCTATAGTGAGAAATTCTTACCCATTTTTTAAAAATCTTTTTTTATCTGAATTTTTAGTTTCAGGCTTATCAATTTTTTTTTCCATTTTGGGGAAAGGATGAGAAATTCTCACCCATTTTCCCCCAATATAATGAGAACCCTGATAGGTGTATGCATATATTTAATTGATTCCTTAAATCCTATAATTCTGTCATAAATCTTATCGTTAAATAAGATGCATTTTATGCAGAGGTGTTTTTTTAAGGTATATTGCTTCTAAAAAATCTGATGATCCATCTATGTATTCTCGTTTTTATGCCACATTTTACACTAAACTTAAATTTAGAAAATTTAGCTGCAATTTCATTTAATTACCGTTTTGGACTATATTCTGTATACGGTGCATTGTTTACATATCGATGTTTTTGTTTACAAATCCTTGGCGAACACTCTGACGCTAGAGTGAGCGATGCACCGCCAAAGTGAAGTTACCTGCTGGTGGTATTTGTGACTGGCAACCATAAAGAATACGTGTTTCGTCAGGTTTGGGAATTAGAAATTGTTTCTGTTATGGATGGAAGGGAATGAAATGCGTTATGTTAATATATGAAACGAATTTGTGCGTGTTTATTAGAAATATAGTGGGAATATAACAGCTAAATAAAAGAAAGCATGCTGGTGTTACGTTATAAGCCGGTGGGTGTTGGGGACATTTTTGAGCGGTTATTTAAAAAAATATAAAGGTAAGTGCTCTTTTTTAAAGAATCTTTGCAATGTTTAATGTTTTTAATGTCAATTTTAAATTGATATTGGAAGTGTTTGTTTTTGTAAGTGCTATTTACGTGCTATTCTAATCATACTGACTTTATAAGAGATGTACAACTAGGTTGTTTAATCCACCGATGTTTTTTTGAGTTGAAAACGGGCCAGTGTTTGCCCAGTTTACATTAGCTGTACAACTAGGTTACTGAATCCACTGAGGTTTTTTTAGTTAAAAGCGGTCCACTGGTTGCGTAGTTTACATAGCTGTACAACTAGGTTGCTGAATCCACTGAGGTTTTTTTAGTTAAAAACGGTCCACTGGTTGCATAGTTTACATAGCTGTACAACTAGGTTGCTGAATCCACTGAGGTTTTTTAGTTTAAAACGATCCACTGGTTGCATAGTTTACATAACTGTACAACTAGGTTGCTTAATCCACTGTATTTTTTTTAGTTAAAAACGGTCCACTGTTTGCTCATTTTAAATTGCCTGTTACTGAATTTGCAGACGTTTTTTTGGTTAAATATGGACGTTTTATTTTGTTTTAATGTTTTTGTAAGTGGAATATATGTGCAATTTTAATGTCTAAATACTTTGCTGATCGTGCAAAATGGTTGGCGACAGTCGCTGGAGCTTGGCGGTTGCCAATTCCAGCGGCTGTCGCCGTGTTTACATGGGGTGCGCACCGGCTTGTATGATTTTACCAAAGTTTTTTTGTTGATATTCCAACTCAACCCTAGTTAAGATGTTATTTTTCTTCCTATAACTGGCCAGAGATTGGGCTCTTTGGATATTCACAGACCAGAAATATTACTAATACTTCTTAAAAGCTATCAAAAACTGTTGGCTCAAAAAAAAAAAAAAAAAGTTTAAACCCGAAGTTGTGCAAAGAAGTATGTAAAAGGATTTCAAAAATTTTAAAAATTGCTTATAAGAAATAAAAGTAGCACTAACATCATGTTTAGTAGAAAATTATAGTTGGAATATATTTCCAATGAAACCAACATGTCTTTTCCTCTCGAGCACACAAGGCTGTAGCCAGGGGTGGGGAATTATGGGGATTTGAACTTCCAAAATTTTAGCTAATGCGTTAGAAGCTTTTTATTTGTATTGATTTTGGAGATCAATCAAAGTTAAAAATTTTTAGTGCTACGTATCCCTCTCCATAGCTCTGCATTCCCCCCGCCCTTCTGAAATTTTTTTTTTTTTGGCTATAGCCTTGTGAGCATGCCTATTTTTTAAATCAATTTACATGGATAATTCAATTAAAGGAGTCAGGCCGCCAACATACGTGATGAATAACTTGTTGGCATGGCAATAGACTATATGAACCTGGACGGTGATGTGATTTCAGACACATGACCTTTGATTCTCGAGTTGTGGAATACTGAAGTTTGCAATTGTTGAATATGAATTATGGAATATTGTTTGTGTTTAGGAAGTGAAATTTATGGTTATTTGTATGCTATTAATTAATAAGTTGTGTAGCACAGTAACGAATTTGCTTTATTTTAAGATGTGTTTCTTGTTAATCATTGCTAGAGTGAATTTTGGTGAAAGCTGAAAATGTTTGTTGTGAAGAATGTTTAACATGCCTGCGATAGGCTTAAATTCTTCTTTTTCGAGTGTTTTTTGGTTTGTTCTACAGTTCCTTACATGTATAAAAGTTTCCATATGTTGCGTTATTTTATGTGAATTGCAGTGGTTGAACATTTTTAAGCTTTCAAGAAAGATGGAGTATTTTATTTGATATTATAAGTTTGCTTTATACCAATTTACAAAATTCACGTGAGAATTTTTGTTTAAATACAGTTGAAGGCCAGAAATCCGCCGACCTAAAATCCGCAAACGTCCGAAATCCGCACACCTTCTCTGATGTAAATAATGAAATTCGCAATATTCCGCCAATGATGAAATTGTTGAAAAGTTTCTTGAATCCAGATAAATATGATTCTGATGATGATGATAAAAACTTGGGTAATAATAATAATAAAATCCATTTGATAAAATTTAAAGTTAAGAAGAAGAATACCTTAAATTTGTATAACAGCTAAATTCTGTAACAAAACAAGAATTAATGATAATTCTGTTTAAATATTCTAATGAAAATATGCAGTTTAAACAGTTATTGTTTAAACTGCATATACAAACAGTTATACAATTTGCAAAATTAAATAAAGAAAGAAACTGAAAGTAGAAAAAAATATTTTAAAACAAATCACCATAGAATATGTTTTCAAAATTAGAGAAAGGAAATTTTGAAACCATTTGCTTTGCAAGTCTTCATGTAATTTCCTTTTTCTCCTATGCTTTTGTATTTAAAGTGAAAATTAAGTGAAATACGTTTGACTGTGTTTTTATTTCATCGTAATTGTATTTTTTTTTTCTTAAATCAGAAATATAATGATTTATCTTTTATGGCCTGAAATCTGCAAAATCCTAAAATCCGCACAAGCCTTGGTCCCAAGCTGTGCGGATTTCTGGCTCTCTACTGTATATACACATACATGAGAATTTTTCAGTTGTTTTATGATGAGTTCTTATTTTAAACTGCTTTTACTCATGCAGTTTTTGTGTGTTTTGAAAGTATTGAAATTGCATGAATCTCATGGGTTAAATTTGGAAGTAGTTTATTCTACCATTTTCTTTCACTTCTAAATAGTGTTTTTAACATTTTGACCAATATTTTGCTGTACACAAGTTTATTTTTTTGCAGAAATATATTTTAGTATTTTTCATGTTTCAGAAAAAGTTTTTTTTTTTTTTTTTAAAACACATTAAAAAAAGATGTTTAGTTTTGTGTATTATGATTAATGTGCATATGATTATTTTTGTATTTACTTATTGTTATATATACTTTGTTTAATGTTACTTTTGTGAGAAAAAAGTCATGAAGGTAGACTAGGCAACAAAAATGAGGTTACCAGCTAAGCCTGCCCCATTTATTGAATTTTTCCCTAATTTACTTTTAATGACTGCACTGAAAATATAATCTTTTTTGTACGCACTTTTCAAAGCTGAGTGTTGAATTCATCGTGATTAAAATTGATGAAAATTCTCAATACTCACTATGCACTTCAAAGTTATCTTAACCAAAAATACACCTTTAAATTCAAAGTTAGGAGTAATTAACAATATATTTGGTCACAGAAACAAAGTTTCTCTCATTTATTGTATTATGTTTTTTATTTATAACCAAGATGAAAGTTTTTGGAGCATTTTAAATTACAGACTGTGACAAAACTTACTTTTTTAAACAGTATATTTATATACAGGTGGTCTGTAGATCACATATCTTTCGATTCTAAAACAATTTTCTTTTGTTCCATTTTCATAGATCAAATATTCTGTATTTCAGTTTTATTCATTTCCCACTTCACTTTTCTGCTTGATTAAAAAAAAAATGCTTCCGTTTCTGTAGTGTGCCCGACAGTGCGTCTGCAAATTGAGGTATTACCATTCTAAATTAACAATCGGTTTAATATATGCAATGTAAATTTTGGGTGCCTGCCTGTCTTAAGCTGTCTGATTCTGCAGGGTTGCCAGGCTTTTGTAATGGCGTTCACTAAATTCTGGCATTCCTGCTTTGCGAAATGCTTTTGACGATTTATTTCAAATATTTTATGTGTTATGCCTACTGGTCACTTAAGGTCACATGGACAGTTGCTTATGAGTGGCTCACCTTTTTCTGTGAAAAGCTAGCCTTTTTGTAGAAAGTTCTGAAATACTTCTACATTTGATTTCTGACAGTATGGTCATATTTTATGGAGCTCCAGCTTGCGGTGTGGCAATACAATGCAGTTAGATTTACCTGGTATTATTTATCTACCTTTTTGACAAAATGTAAAGACTTTAATTATATGTGAAACTGTTTTTTAAGTTTTATCTTCAATAAAGAAATGTAACCTGTACAGCTCATTCATATCATCTTTGGTTGAAGGACTTAAACAGCAGCAACAGAAGAGCCGGGAAACACTTACGCCCTCTGACAACTGAAGCTAGATCCCCCGAGAGGGATCTAGCTACTAGACCCCGGTGCTAGATCCCCCAGAGAGGGAGGCGATGGCAGAGGGGGGCGCCGTTCATTTTAGTGGGCCTCAGTGGGATGAAGTCTAACTTTAGCCCTGTGGTCTCCCAATTTTGAACCGATTCCAGAGGAGAGACCAACCCCCTGAAATCGGCATCGCCAGAGGTATTGTATCCTCTCCGTATGTTTAACAACTTGGACAACTCAATCTCTGGAGTCCGTATGTTTAACAACTTGGAGGACATTGGAGCCACAGCGGATTTTACATGCACCAGCTCCCGTTAGCATACACGGCCCCACAGCAGTTGAGCTGAGAGGGAGTTGACCCTCCCAAGCACTGGCCAAGTCTGATGCTGCGTCACTTGCCGTGTGATTATGGGAACGGAAGTGTTATGAGTCAGAGTTTAGCACCCAGACCACTGCTGGACTCGGCTCTACTCCTATGGATAGTTTACCCCTATTGCGATCTTGAAATGGCCAACTACTGAGTTTTAACTATGTCACTGACATCTACTTTATAGTTCCTACGATCTGGTAGAGCACTAAGGAGTTATAGGGCAGTTTTTTGCAGTTGTAACATGAATACACCCTTAAAAAGTCCCCCGGTTAAGGCAGATAGCCCTTGTGCAGGTTTGCCTTAGCACACACTGCACAAAGGATCTATGTAAAGATTTTTTTTTAATGTCTTTATACATTTCAGTATTATTCTGAAAACTATGTGAAATAACCAGTTTAACTAATTCATCTAACCAAGATTTATTTTATGGCAATCAAAGACAAAATATCATCAAGTTAAAAATTGTATGTGGATCATTAAACACTGTCAAAAAATGTTATATTTGTAATTTGTGCAATTCTGAAAAATGTAGTGCTTTTCTGAAGGTGAAGTATGACTTCTTTGGTTTTTCTTCTATTCAGAAGTAAGAATCAGTTTGCATCTGAGAGTGTTGCAACTAGAATTGACATCAATGGGTTAAACTTTTAATTTAGCTGCCGTCGCCTTTGGTGCTGTAACTGATTTTGGCATCCTAGTCAACACAGCACCTGGGGTATGTTACTTTCTTACCCCCCCCTCACTATAGTTACAACCTTAGCTTCAGATCATGAAGTCAGAAGAAAAGTGAACTAGTCGGATTTTTTAAGATTTTGAAAGTTCTTATTACAATTTGTCATTTATTTTCTAGTTTGCGCAAAATTTCAAACTGGTGAATTTAATAGTGTGATTTTGTACTAATGGAAATGAAAGTAGATTTTGTTTGACTACCGATTAAATAAAAATGTAAACATCCAGGCAGAAACAGGCACGTCCATTAGTTGTTAGGGGTGCCATCAGATGTGCCCTTGCCGAGTTACTATGAAATGATTTATTCTTGGATATCCCAGCCATTTTATTCTTCAGGAATACTATGTTTACAAATGCAATGCCAAAATTCAGATGGATAATATAAAATCAAAAGAACTAAGAATTCAATGAACAAGACTAAACACATGCATTCACTCTATTTGCTTTCCCCCTTCATCGACTGGTTCATTTGGATTCACCTGTACTGACAGCTTGCCAATTTTCCATGTTAAACACAGTCAGATAGTAAACAGGTTTTCTATTATGCATGTGTGTATGTCTATTTGCAATAATGAAAATGTTATCTATTAATTTTTGTACACTAATTTTCTGTTGTTTTTCTTTTATAGCTTTGAAAATTGTCATCTGTCTGTACTTTGTGTCAGCACATTTGAAGTTCCATTGGTTTTTTTTAATTCCAAAATTTCATTATTTTGTTGTTGATAAAAGAACTATTTGATGTTTGTGATATACATTTTGTGAAAGCATGTTTATGGACTCTGTAAGGTAACTTGTTGTGAAATGGTGCTATGTTGATTTCAGGGTACATTATTTCTTCTATGTGGCTTAAATTTTTTTTTCATGCATCTAAGAAATCTTAACAATTTTGATTTAGAACTTTTTTTTTAATATTTGGTAACAATTCTTCATCATTGGTCATATTAAGGTCATGCCGAAAAGCATTTTCTCAAGTGTGATATGTGTCTGAAAAAGTGTACTTGTACTGACACAACAGAAAAGTGTTATTCGTTATACTGAGATTTTGCTGTAGTCTATGTTACAGTAAAATCTCAGTATAACAAATTTCGAGGGACCAAATAGCAAATCGTAGTTTTGAAAAGTTCATTAAAGTAAAATATCACTGTCATTGAATTTCCACTGATGTGGCTTTGTTTGAATATAAATATTTATTGTTAATCCAGGGTGGCTACCGATTAGGGAGATCAGTGAATTTGGTAAAAATGCCCCAAAATCAGGGAACTTGTCTTTTTGTCCTGGACAATGTAACCATTTCATCACCAAACAGGCAAATTGTAGCCAAATGTCATTGTTTGCTTGGAGGCAGAATCTCAACAAGGGCACATTCATGGCAATCCTTTTGCAGAAAACTAGTGCGCTTAGCACCTGCCAATCTTGTCTTTTTTTTTTTTTTTTTTCCTAACTCTTATCCATGGTCAACTAAATTTCATGCTTAAATTATGAAATTGTGAACCAATATTTTGTGAATATTGTGCAATTTTGTGTTTTTCACACTATGGGTAAGCATGTTGCGCAAAGATGATATATACATAAGAAAATATCTTATTCGTTTTAAAAATTTTTACAGAAATAGTCGCGGAAATCAGGGAACTTTTTTTTTTTTTTCTAAATTTCTGTTGCCATTCTGTAATGTGAAATATTTGTAAAAGTGAAGTTTGTTGTTGAGATTTTACTGTACTTGTTTTGTGTATGCTGTAATGCATTTTCTTCAGAAGAAGCTTTAGTGAGACATAGTTGTATCCATTTCTTTGAAAATAGTGTAAATCCATTTTATATTATATGGAGATATTTAAGCGAGTTTGTATTTGAATGGTTAAACTCAGCAATATATACATACATATAGATTGATAATGATTACTTGTGCCACAAATTTCATGCTTGTATTCAAAACCATATGTTGACCATTTAAATTTGGTGTGTGAAAATTCAATTTTAATATAACATTTTACCACAATTGATTAATTAGCACTTTTATTGTTCATTGGTTAAATATCTGATTAATCAATTTCATTATACTCATGAGTTTAATCAACTGTTATGATTTTCAAATATATATTTATATATGAACTGTTATTTTTTATACATTTTTCTTTAGATCTATAAGCATATATGTAATCAAGTTTCAGTTTCTAAAGATAATTGGTAACTTGATCAGGACTTGGTTATTTCACTAAAACAATTTTATGTTTCCTCTGGAATCCTAAATTTGAGGACCTTAAAAACCAGTTCTATTATTAGAGTTAAAATGGGAAAGAATTTTAAATATCAGAACACATATCATTATGTAAATTATTTTTTTGTTATCTTGTATAAATTGAATTTACGAAATCAGTGATGCATTTACGTATAAATCCTTCCTCTATAATCTGTTGTTGAACGTAGTGGAAAGTATTAGACCAATTTTTGAAAGAGTTAATGATTGAATGGCTTGAAAAGACAATAAAATTTGATTCTCTGTTCATTTTGTATTTTTGTATCTCGGTGTTTCACATGTGTGCAAAATCATATTTAATACTTAATTACTCACTATAATTTGCACAGCAAGACTTTCCAGGCAAGATTTGTTCCAGGCTTTGCAAATTTTCCTGTCCTGACCAGGCTTTCAGATATGAGTCGTCCTCTTCAAATGGTCACCTGGACTTGGACCGGTGACCGTTTGCTTGAGATCAGTGATTTCAGAAATATTATCTGCCAAGGCATCCAGCTTTGCCGCCCTATACCTTACTGTTCTTTATGATTAGTGCAGTGTTGGCCAAATTACTTGACTCATTTCAATGAAAATCAAGTTCCTAAGTATTTGTCATTAAATTTAATTAGGTTTGGGTGTTGCCTTCGTAATACTTACACAAGGCCGGGAAAAGGTCGTGTTTTTCAGCAATAAAACGGGCGAAAACTTAGTTCACTAAACTGACCGTTGGGGGCACTCTTATGACCCTTCAACATTTGTGTTTTCTGGCTGTTTGAATGTAAACAATGAGTTTTCAAGACGTTTAAACATTTACCTTATTATATTTGTTATTATTTCATATCGTACCTATACATAATTACATTGTACGCAAAAGTAATTAGGTGAAAATGGTGTACTGCTGTGTATCATATTGTAATTATTTTGATTGCTCTTTAAAAGAAAATACCAGATTTCACCGTTTTCCAAAAGATCCCATTTTAAAAGATAAGTGGCGGGTTGCTATTTCTCACCAAGGAAATAAGGACAAGTCTCTTTGGTGTCCAAATAAATATTCAAGAATTTACACTTACACAAGCATGTGTGTTACAAGAATACACCTGCAATTTAATGCATGCGATACATACTTTAACATCCATATCGGTTTGTGTCGTAAACCGATGTGGATTTAAAATATAAAATAATATAAAGAAATCTAAAGGCACTTTCGTAATATTATCCTTGAGGTCATTCCCGCCAAACTATTTTTTCGTCAAATATGCTCCGCTATTTATCTTGGCGAAAAATCGCTGGTCTTGGTGGTCCGCTGGGATACTATATAAGTGCCAATCTAAAAATACGAGGAATATGAAGATAGCTCTCGTGGAGTAATAAGGCAATGATGAGTTCTTATAGGACCAAAAAGCGCCATCTACATTTTCCCCAGTTCTGAAAGCCGAATTTCCCGGCCTTGTGTAGTATTATGTAGGCAACGGTTAGGGTTACTACAAATTTTGGGTATCATCATAAAAGCCAATGGTGGCCATGCCAAGTACTGATATTGCAAAATGTACAAAAAGACATAATTGGTGATATTTCCATGCATAAAATGATTATAAAAATACTGTATTGGTTGAAACATGTATTAATTCCTACAAAAATACTTCTTGATTACAGCAACTGTGGGCTTCCTCAAATTAGTATTCAGTGTGGTGCCCTTCACTCGTGAGCTCCCATGATACATTTCGCGGTGCTCAATAAGCCAATCCACAAAGGACTGTGCATATGAATGTATGGATAACTGTTTTCTTGGCAATCTTACATGGACAATGACTATAGGTTGTGAGCATGTGTAAATTGCCAAATAATGAAAAGTCGCCATTAGTAGCAAGATATAATAGCTGTTCCTTAGTTTTTATCAAAGAAAACATATGAAGCACTGTTTTCTTAGAAATAATTATTAACTATACGTGTGCGTAAGTCGCCAAATTATGAAAAATCGCCATGGATGGCAAATACGCAAGGTGTTCCATAGGTTTTACACAAATAAAAATAGTGTAAAGTTGTTCCGAGGAACATGCAAGAACCAAGGAATGTGTAGTTCTGTAACATTCTATCAAATCCAATATTTGGGTTTTGTCAATTGTGCCTTTTTTATGAATAAGCCTTTTAGGGGCCGAATGCCTCATACGAAAAGCGAGGGTAGCGAGTCTAGGGGCTTTGGCCACTGGTGAAAAAATAAAAAAATCTTTCGTTTTGCATCTAAAGGACATAGATCCAATCATTCTGGTGTTATTTATTCTGGAGATGAAGCTGCCTGCCTCATTAGTTTCTGTTGAATCCCCACCAAACATGTTTTTTATAGTTTTTAGGCAAACTTTAATAGTTCTGCAGGAGCACAGTTAGTTAAAAAGACGTTCTTTAACTCTTTAACGCTCAGTAATCCCGCTCTGGGAACACCAAACTCTGACGTTTTGACTGTTGCCAGTCACGAAGAATAGATTGGATTTCTATAAAAGTAGTTGCGGTTGACATAGTTCCACGAGAATCCTTTACTTTTTAGTACGTCATTTCCCAGAAAAAAAATGGACACGGTTATTTTTAACAGCACTGACATCTTCTGAAAAATAGAAGAATCCGAGAACAGCTTGATAATTGCCCAATGCTGAAAAAAGGGCAGCCGTTGCCATCGCTCGACTTAACTACCAGCAAGATGGCGGACGATCGAAACGTTCATCGCGTGCCACCGATCTAGAGACCCTTTTTTGACTATAACTGGCTGTGCACGCACAGCCAGCTGCGTCAAAAAAGGTGGTGAAAAAAAGGTGCGTCAAAAAAGGTAGATCGGTGGCACGCGATGAACGTTTCGATCGTCCGCCATCTTGCTGGTAGTTAAATCGAGCGATGGCAACGGCTGCCCTTTTTTCAGCATTGGGAAAGGGTTGTGCCACAAAGGGTTAAACTTTCTGTGAACTAGTGCTCTAGGGTTGGAGTTGGAGCTATGCCCATAAATATTTTCGGCGCATTTCGTCTAAACCTAGTTTGTTTGAAAGAGATAAAGTACTACAGTAATATGAAGGTTTAGCGATTTCTAGCCAAATATTTGAGATATCACCAAGCTGCGTTAAGTTTGAAAGATTTGTTTTTGACACGTAATTGGGCTATATTTCGCTAAAAGCCGAGAAGCTTAAGATTGTTAAGGAGATTTTGGTCAGCCAAAATAGTGATTCATCACAGAATTTTAATGAATTGAAGGTATCCATAGACGTTTATTTAAAGTCTTTCCGGTGACCCTGCAAATAAATTACTCAGTTAATTATTCAGTCCAAAAAAAGATGTATAGTTAGATGTTACAATAATTCTAAATACAAAATTTCAACATTCTATAGTTAAAAGTTATAGAGTTATGCGAAATACGCACTTATTTTTGGCTTTAAATTTGGCGATATTTCAGTAAAACTTGCTACGGTCGATGGCAAATGGCTAGATTTTGCGCATCGACGAAGCAATCATTGACTACAGACATAATGTATTGAAGATGCCCATAGACATTAATGTATTGAAATTCTTTTGGGTGGCCCTGTAAATAAATTATGCAGTAGATTGGAACCAAAAAATTACAACAATCTTACGTATGAAATTTCAAAAATGTGTGACTAAAATTTTTGAGATATGCTAGTTACATACATACATACGTATACCAAAAGTTGCCAAGCTTCACAGTTTTTGAGGGAGGCACAAGACCGTCGTCGCACTGTTATGTAAATAAACTATCCAGTCAATTGGAACCAAAAAGGGAAGTGCACAACTAGATGTTACAACAATCCTAAATTTTAAAAGTGTGAACAATCTATGACAAATTGTTTTTGAGATATGCAAGTTACATACGAACATACATACAGACGTCAGGGAAAAACTGGTCAAAATGGGTTGTGCACACATTTATATGAACATGCATAGATGCGTACGATGAGATGTCTCGCAAAAATTCTTGAAAGTAAATTTGGGTAGTCAAAAATCGATTTTTTGCCATAATCTGGATACCGATATTTTTTGCGATCACATTACTGCCTTGTACTTTGTAAAAGGAATTAAAAATCGTTCATCTATCAAAAATTTTCCTTCTTTTTGAAGTATTCTACTTCGTTATGACACAGAATGTAACCTTGCAGTAAAAGTGAGGTTTTGGGAGCTAAATAATGTGCAGAAACCAATCATTGCTGTATACAGTTATGTTGCAGAAGTGTTCGAGAAAACACAAGAAGTTTTAAATAATTCTTTAATTTTTTTTTCTTTGAATAAAAGTGTAATTGCACGTTGAATTTATCATGCTGCAATCAAGTAAAAAATTCTGTGTCGTAAAGTTGTTTTAAATTGGGGCGTGGGCACGGTTATTTTATCTTAAGAGTACTTTTTACGTGAAACGATGTTGTAATAAATAAATGAGTTGTAACATTTCAAATCTTACCACTATTTATTCAGAATACACTTTAAAGTAATAATAATAGATGAAATAGAGTGAGAAGTGACAATTACAGATAATGTAATGCTAACAGATATAGATTAAATTTAAACAGCTGTATTAAAACTGTTTTTTCCTCACAGCGAAGTTGTCACTGTGGCTGTGGCACATAATCGAGATAGACAAATTAACACGTTTATATTATTGTTCTATTTAACTCAAGAAAACATTTAAGTATAAACTCAACATTTTATTAGTGAAAGAGCCCAATGTTCAGTATCTAAAAAAAAACCCAAAAAGAATCCGAAACAAGCAATTCCGATTGGTTGTGTTGGTTAAGGCAAAGCTAAACGAGGGCTACCTGCATAAGGGAGACTTGTAAACAATTCCAATTAGATCAAAACATATTTTGAGGGTGTTTTGCATTACTGGTTCTTATGAAAGCCAAAATTATTTTTGCCCCTTTTTATGATTTTAGAAAAAGTAAATTAATAAGCGACAATTAATAATAAAATAAAAAAGACAATCAATCCAAAAAGATTCTCTGACGATTTGTTAAATATAAATTTGTATTCCGCTTTTTTCTCTTTCTTTCAGGACTTTAGCAATGTCCCCTATTTTCAGCATATAGTCCCTATTTTCCATCAAATATGTCATGTAATTTCGGTTGTTGTAATTTTTTTTTCGTTTTGTAGAATTTTCCCAAAATTTTTGACTTTCCCGTATTTATAGAGAAGCTTTAAGATTTCCCTTTCAATTTACGTTTTTTTCTTAAAATTTAGGGATTTTTTCGCGCATAGGAATTTTTCTTATGAGCAAGTAATCTTTTCGTGCAATTAGCGATAGCCGAGTCTTCCGTCTGCAATTGAGAGATTTCATGCCTGAGGAAAAATATTTTGTTCTTTATAGTCTGTTCGCCGAGTCGAGAGAACGAAACTAAAGAATTGCACGTGCAAACTGGGTGAAGAGTAAACACCTGGCATTTTGCCAAAGCGCCAAACACAGTGTTAATTTCTGCTTTCTTCCATTTACGCTGTTTGGATTTAAGGAAGGTTAAATTCGCCTAACTAGGGATTGGTGCCAAAAAATGTAATTCTAAGAATTATTCTTTGGTAACCCGTTTGTTTACTTTCGTTCTCTCGTTTCCGCGAACATACTATAGTTTTGAGATTCTTTATTGTAAAATAATAGCATAGGAGATTGATTTTGGGTTAAATGGAATTTACACGGTAGTGATGGGTATTCTAGTTCAATTTAGTGAATAATTCTATACAAACTAATTCACGTTTGTCAATTAGTTCGTGGCATATGCATCGGTGGCTGCCCGTGGTCAAAAATGTTAGTGCAGCCAGAAACATATGACCCCCCCCCCCTTCCTCCGTACAGGAATGGAAAATCTTTGTTACTGAATTCGAAAACTGGCGGATTAAGCCCTCACCCAGGATTTAAAAAGAAAAGGAAATTGCATAAAAAATGCAAGAGATCCTATTTTACTTCCATAAAATGGACATAAATTTCAACTAGCCGCTCCTATCCTCAAAATTGCATTAATCCGTGTTTGATTCGAAGTTTCCTGAGGATTTTCTTTTGTAATGATAACTTGAGAGGAAAAGAAAAAAAAATTACTTATTTTTTATAAGTCAAATCAATCCTCCTTTCTTTTAAACTTGCGAATCAGTCAGTGATGTCCTCATAAAAAGGCGTTGTTTTAATTCAGATATCATTAATTTCAAAAGCTCTTTAAAATTCCCATGTTTAAAGAATTTTTCTCGCTCGCCATGTCCTCTTAATGCCAGTTCTTGCTTACTTAAAAACAATACTGCTTTGATGGGTAATTGCATGAAGCGTCTATTCAGGCTTACCTTCTTGATAAATTCAGCAATATAAAGTCGAAAGTTTTCCTTTAATGCGTCGGCAATTTAGCCCCCACTTCTTATCAACTCCTTAAATTTTAAAGAATTTTTTAAATGCTCGATTGAGCTTTCATGTGTTTTTTATGCTCATGTGATGGTGGTTAATCCATCCTATCCAGTACCATTCCAAACGCTCTTTTTTATCTCAACGATTAAACACGGCCAACAAAAAAATTTTTTGTAAATAAAAACTGCCCCATAGCCACGAGAATAGTGCACATCATGAAGAATGGAAGCTACGACCATGCTGAGACGAACCTGCTTTTTTCTTATAAATGGACAATTTTGGTGTCGGTCTATTTTCTTTTAGTGGTTGTCATTTATCATCTTTCCATGTGTTAAACGGAGTTTCAAGCAAGACTCAAAACGGGGCTCCATGTTTCAAAACGGTTAAATCATAGATTCCAACAACACATGGACACAGTAACAAATAAAGCTAAAAACTTTCAACCTTCTCAGACAAAAAAACAAAAACACAAAAAAACCTATTGTTTCCGTTAGAATGGGCTAGAACAGCGGTTCTCAACCTTTTAACGTCGCCCCCCCCCCAACAAAGGCTAACTTACAGTAGCGCTCCCCCCCTCACATTTTTCAGCATACATTGAGTTTTTTAATCTTTAATAATGAACACTTTAAGCGAAAATCGATATATTTTTGAGTAAAAATGAGAATAAATAAGATGATATTTTAAAAACATGCATCACTACTTGCTCTATATAGTTTTTCTCGCCCCTCCCCCCTGCAAACGGTCTGCGGGAGCGCGCCCCTCAGGTTGAGAAACGCTGGGCTAGAACATATATTCTGTGTCTTTATTCTCGTCCGAGCCAATCAGTTCGTCGAATTCACAAGTGCAGCAAAAGTCAAAAAACTTTTCTTCAGCTGAGTCTTAGCTAAAACACCCTATGCTATCCTAAGCCGGAGAAACTGCTTACGTGTCGTTACCATGGCAACGGCGCTGCCAATTCCTTAATCAGCGCTGAGGGCTATAGCAACGACTTTCGCAGTTGAATTGCGGGAAGATTAAAGGGGTTTTTTTTTTTTCTGAATGAGCGATCCGGCCGTTACTACAATACGTTTTTTTTAAAAGATTTTTTAAATATTTATGATAGGAATTCCATAAGTCTAATCTGAATTTAAGAAAATTTATAGAATAAAATATTTTAAAGTATGTGCTGATAATTTCAAGTGCAGCCCGGCAGTACTTGCTGTATCTCACGAGCCGCCACTGATATGCATGGCGAGGATTGTAAAGCAGCTTTAGTAGGTTAAGTTAATACATAGTTCGATTCGAAAGAATGTTTTATTGAACAAGGAAGAAAAATATGGCACACTCATTAGTGATGCACTTTCCAATTTAATGGAATAAAGAAGAAAATAGGGATGACGCATGGATTATGATACGCTTTTATAATACAGCAGCACTTTGGTGCGTATTTAAAATATGAAAGTATTTCATATTTCTTTTATTTTATTTTCTTTCTTTTTTTTTTAAATATTCGACTCTAATTTTGGCCATTTTTAAAATTGGAAGTATGCATCCAGACCTCACTGTTCGGAAAATACAGATCGGTCAACTTATGCGTATTGTTGCGGAATTACTCTGCTAAAATGTTGCGGAATTACTCTGCTACTCCTTGGGTTCGTCGTTCTAAAGTCCTGTTGGTGTAAAAAGTTCAAGTAAAAAGTCACTTGTCAGGATGGAACACAAACTTTATTGCCTCTAGATCTTCGTAGTACAATCAGCTGTACACAATTCACAAGCACAATCTAGCAATAACGTGCTTTTAACAATCCGCTTGGATCAGAAGCTCTCACAAATGCTGTATTTCTCACACCAAAATAAGTCACTTACACAGGCAAAAGTTCCGTAGAAATATTCAAGGGATATAGTACACAATCCCTTAAGACACAGCAATGAAGAATTTACACACAGCACTTTGAAAACAGCTTCACAAAACAAGCTAAAACACAGCTTCTATAGCACTATCAATTCACACAAAACAAACGTACCGAGAGCTATTCACACATCGAGCGTTCAGCTCGCACTGACTCTTCCGGGCGATGCGCGCTTCTATAAATAGCCGACGCAGGAGGTACAAGAGGTTTCCAGAAAAGTCAATTTCTCGAGGGTTCTACATAAAGCGTGAATTTTGATTACGTCATAGAAGAGAATTGTTAGGTTATTATGCGTTTTTAATGCAGGAAAAACAACTTCCAGGCCCCATTGGGAAAATCGCGCCAAATGACCAAAAAGTCGCCAAGCTTGGCGACTTTTGGCGAAATATCGCCAAATTTGGCGCCAAAAATAAGTCCTCAAAAATGAAGAGATCTAAGCTCTAGGACTAATATTTCTCGAGTTTTCTAGAAGCCCATAGAAAAACATATGGGAAAGCGAAACCTCCGTATCTCCGGTTCTAATTGGCCGATTTTGATGCAACAAAAAGCAAAATTTATCTATTTGAAGCGTAGAATACGAATTTTAAACCATTTTAAGCCCCAGAGCAGCGGGTTGCCCCGAAAATTCGTAACATTGCCCCCTTCCCAAGGACTGCACGTCCCGGGCAGTACAATCCCCGGTTAGGAGGTCTCACAAATATCTGCAGTATATAACCATTATCAGGATCTTAACAACATAATTCAAGCAAATAATCAATAAACACAGTAAGCAAATGCACTCTAATAAATAAATAAAATACATAATAAACAATTACACTGATAAGTAATCAATGTAATAAACAAATACACATTAATAAATAAATAATCATCATAATAAATAATTACACTGTAATAAGTAATCAATGTAATAACAAATACACATTAATAAAATCCAATATATTACAAATATGTACACTAAACATGGCGTAAGTAGTGAGAGAAAGAGAGTTGAAGAAAGAGGAAAAGAAGAGAAAGACAGGAAAGGAATGAGAGATGAAAGAAAAGAGGAATTACGCCATAGTGACCATAGTCTGAGCTAATTACAACCGCGGTAGATGGCTAGCCGATCGTAATGTACAACTCTTGGCTTCGAGTTTGGTGACTTACGAATCCGTACGATGACGTCATTCAGCCGGTTTAGGACTGTGTAAGGACCGTCCCACGGCGATTGCAGCTTGGGAGACAGGCCTTTCCGTCGAGTAGGATTCCATAGCCAAACTTTGTCACCTGCGTTGAACTCGTGTCCCGTAGCCTTCGTGTCGTAGCGAGTCTTCATCTTTTCCGTGTTCAGGTTGATCCGCTCCCGAGCAAAATGATGTACATCTTCAAACCGTGCCCGAAGGTTTTCCACGTACTCCTCTGGCGATGAAGGCGCATCTGGAGGGCGGCCGAACACTAGATCGGCGGGAAGACGAAGATCTCTGCCGAACAGCATCTGGGAAGGTGTGAAGCCGGTAGTCTCATGGACGGCACTCCGATAGGCCAGCAGGAACAGGGGAGTTTCTTGTCCCAGTCCTCTTGATTCCTAGATACCAGGAGCGAGAGGTTGTTCAAAATTGTACGATTGAACCTCTCCACCATGCCGTCGGATTGTGGGTGTAAAGGCGTAGTCTGGGTTTTGTCCATTCCGAGAAGTTGGCATAGTCCTTTAAAGACTGCAGAGGTAAAGTTCGTTCCTTGGTCGGAATGAAGTTGCAGAGGGGTTCCATATCTGGAAATCCATTCTTGCACCAGTACCTCTGCTACGGTCGTAGCTTCTTGATCGGGAATAGGAAACGCTTCGGGCCATTTAGAGAAGTAGTCAATGACAACTAGGATGTATTTGTTGCCATCCGAAGTACGCGGAAGAGGTCCCAGGATGTCGAGTGCAATCCTCTCAAAAGGCGCTCCTACATTATAACGATGTAGTCTTCCACGGCTTCGTTTCTTCGGGCCTTTACGGGCGGCACAGGCGTCACAAGCTTGACACCACTTTTCGACGTCGCCTCGAGCCCTAACCCAGTAGAAGCGCTCGCGAACTTTCTGCAGGGTCTTCATTACGCCAAAATGGCCCCCAGTTAAGCCATTATGAAGTTCTTCTAGAACCTTCGGAATCCTCGAGCGAGGGAGTACTAACTGCCATCGGAGCATCTTGCCGTCGTCCGACTCCCATTTACGATACAGGACTCCATTTCTCAGGCGAAGCGAATCCCATAAAGCCCAGTACTGTTTTGTTGCCGGACTGTAAGATGATATTTCCTGCCAACTGGGCTTAGCGCTGGATTTTTCCATAAATTCTACGATAGGTTTGATGTCGCTGCTGCTAATTGGTCCGCCCGAACAATTTCGTCACCCCAGGGATCTTGAGATGATGCCGATGATGTAACTTGGCGGACAACGGGATGTTTCAGATGGTAATTTTTCTCTGCACTGCAGCAATAGCGACAACTGTCTATGCAGGGCCTTCTCGACAAAGCATCTGCATTTCCATGAGATGGCCCTTTCCGATGACGTATCTCGATGTCATATTCTTGTAATCGCTGTATCCACATGGCTATTTGGCCCTCTGGATTCTTGAAATTTAGAAGCCAGGTTAAAGAGGCATGGTCCGTTCGGAGCAGGAACTTTCGGCCGTACAGGTAATGATGGAAGTGCTCCACGGCTTTAATGATAGCAAGAAGCTCCTTTCTCGTAACACAATAGTTACGTTCTGCCTTTGAAAGGCATTTGCTCCAGTAAGCAATGACGTGTCCTTGGCCATCTATCTCCTGGGACAAAACTGCTCCAACACTCTCTTTACTTGCGTCTGTGTCCAGGATAAATGGCTTGTCAGGGTGAGGATACGACAGGATCGGCGAAGATGTTAAAGCCGTCTTCAGTTCGTTGAATGCGTCCTCACATTCCTCAGTCCATAGAAATTTCTGTCCAGTCTCGGTCAATTTGTGAAGAGGTCTTGCAATTTGAGAAAAGCCCTTCACGAATTTTCGATAGTAAGTACACAGATCGAGAAAACTTCTTAAGTCATGGATATTCTCGGGACGACTCCAGTTCTGGACTGCGGACGTCTTTTCGGGATCAGTTCGGACTCCGTGGGCGGATATTATGTGCCCGAGGTAACGTACTTCCCGACGGAACAAGTTGCACTTCGACGGGCTTAGTTTCAAGTTTGCTTCTTTTAATTTCTGCAGTACCTTTCGAATGTTCTCGAGATGCTCTTCGAAAGTCCTTCCGACGATGATGATATCGTCCAAATAAACGAGACATGCTTCGTAGGAAAGTCCTCTCAACACTGTCTCCATTAGTCGCTCAAATGTAGCTGGTGCGTTGCAGAGTCCAAAAGGCATAACTTTGAGCTGCCATAATCCTTGTCCCGTGGTGAACGCAGTCTTTTCACGGTCGTCGGGATGAATTTCCACTTGCCAGTAACCACTTTTCAGATCCAGAGTGGAAAACCATTCGTTTCCCGATAAAGTGTCCAATGTGTCGTCTATCCTGGGAAGAGGGTAGCTGTCTTTCTTGGTCACGCAGTAGAATGTCTGGAAATCATATGCATGTGTATTACACATGCTTATGATTTCCTTATTTATATCTTCCTAATGGTTTCGGAACGGAATAAATTCGAGTGCTCCATTTAAAAGAATTTAGAATTGTGACTTTTTATGAGAACCAGGAAGCAGTTCAGAGTCGTGTACCATTTGGCTGCATAGGCGCACCCACGGAGGGGGCTATGGGGGCTCAAGCCCCCCCCCCCTAAAGGTGGACAGTTAGAAGTGGAAAACTTTAAAAAAATGAAAATTGTCACGAATGAATTACTACTATTAACAAGTAAATAAAAAACTTTGTAAAAAACATACATAAGATGATACAGGTAAGCAGATACGTACGTTTCGACCAAAAATTGTTTTGGTCTTCCTCACTCCAAGCCCTTCGTCACAAGGAACAGAGGGAACTTATGTGTGTTTTTTACATTTACTTTTGTGTGTTTTTTACATTTTACAACACTCAAAATACTGATGTTAAACGATAAAGTAAATACTTTATCGTTTAACATCAGTATTTTGAGTGTTTTTTCCGTTATTACTATTATTATTAGTTATTGTCTTCAAATCATTTCTAAAGTATTTTTTACCTAAAAAGATGTTAGTTTTTAAATAAATACTTACAAAGAGTTTATGAAACACTGTTAAAGTCGGTTACAATATCACTGAAAAGATCAGATAATTATTAATGAGTTATTGCTTGTGGGCTTGTTTTGTATGGGCAAATCAAGTGGTACAGAATATTTTGACGTTATAAGAGAGTTGTAATATTATCGATCTCACTATAACAGAGTTCAGCAGCATTTTCAGCTCAGCCCCCCCTAAACTAAAATCCTGGGTGCGCCACTGTTTGGCTGTAACAGGAATAGGAAATGCAAATGCAAAACAATGTACTCCTGTCTTTCTCAGAGGTAGTTAATGTATGTAATGTATTCGTCCAGATTCTCCTTTCATTGTATTTTCTTAATGTATTTACTACAAAGTAACATGATTCTTTAAAGTATTAAATAATTGGGGCGTTTGCTGCAAAAAGGGAGGGAGCTCCATCCCACCGGAGTTTGGAGTTACACGCACGTACTCTCTGTATCATGTACAAAGAAATCTCTTCGGTTTCGCTCCCAAAAAAATGTAGCTCCGATCGTTAGTTCTGGTGTTATTTATTCACGAGATGAAGCTGCCTGTCTCATTAGTTTCTTAATTTGAGTCCTCAAACGTGTTTTTTAGTTTTTCGCAAACATGTTGCCAGGCCCGTAGCCCAAGGGGGGGGGGTCCCATTTCAGGGCAGTGCCTCCAGTGTGTAAAAAATTTCAAACCCCTAAGTTTTCAGAATAAATAGCATAGTTGAAGGTGTTTTTAATTAAAAAATTAATGAAAACATTTAAATAAATAAGAATGCGGAAAATAATGTGCAGCATTACCGTACATTATTTTTTCCTCGGCAGTAACTAAAAGGTGATTTTTATTTTATGAACAAAATTAAATCTTAATCAAAATTGACAGCAGTTATAAGATAAATGAAATTTAAACACACAATTAAAATAATAAAATTCCAAAACATAGGCTTACGTAATACTTAAAAGCACTACTGTAGGAAAGGGGGGGGGAATAGAAAGTGAGGAGAAAACAATTCAAAAGGCATTGCCGTTGTGGAGTGCGGGCACTGCAACCTACCCTGATCCCCTCCGCCGCTCTGAATAGCCTTCGCTACGGGCCTGAATGTAAATAAACTTCTTTTTAGCAGCAAAACCTTCAAACTGATACTTCACAATGTTTAGGAAACCTTTCGTTTATAAAACGGTTCCTCTATCGAAATTTTCCATTCCTATTTTGAAGTACAGTTGAATCCCGTTTTATATAAAATCCGTGACAGCCAAAATCTGCCAATTGCGAAGTCTTTCGTAATCAACGAAACAAATCACAGTGTGGAGATACAGTATCGGAATGACGAAATTTCGTCAGAGCAACATGATTTCTCTGTATCCCTTGGACTTCGCTTAACCCTTTAACGCGCAGTGTTCCCGCTCTGGGAACACCCAACTCTGGCGTTTGGACTGTTGGCAGTCACGAAGAATAGATTTGATTTCTATAAAAATAGTTGCGGGTGACATAGCTCCACAAGAATCCTTTACTTTTTAGCACGTCATTTCCCGTAAAAAAAATAGTCACGATTCTTTTTAACAGCACTGACATCTGTTGAGAAACGGAAGAATATGAAAACAGCTGGATAGATTGCCCCATGCTGAAAAAAGGGCAGCCGTTGCCATCGCTCGACTTCACGACCAGCAAGATGGCGGACGATCTAAACATTCATCGCTTGCGACAGCTGGCTGTACCCGCACAGCCAGCTGTCGTCCAAAAAGGGTCTCTAGATCTGTGGCACGCCATGAATGTTTCGATCGTCCGCCATCTTGCTGGTAGTGAAGTCGAGCGATGGCAACGGCTGCCCTTTTTTCAGCATTGGGAAAAGGTTGCGCCTCAAAGGTTAAAACGGGATACGGCTGTATTCTGCTTTGTTGCCAGACCGAATGCAGCCTCGCCGTAAAAGTGCGATGTTTGGGGAGCCGAATGATGGTGCAGATAGGAATCAGTGCTGCATGCAGGAGTATTGCAGAATCGAGTTCGAAAAAAACACAAGAAAGTAGTATTTTCTACCTGAAATGTTGTAGTAAATAAATGAGACGTAACATTTCAAATCTTAAGAAGATTTATTCCGAAGACATTTAAAGTAATTAATAATAGATTAAATAGACCGAAAAGTGGCAATTACAGATAATAGTACATAAGTTAATAGATATAATAGAGTAAATTTAAACAGTGCATTAAAACTGTTTCACCACAGAGAAGTTGTCACTTTGGTTGTGAGACATATTGAAATTAGACAAATTAACACGTCTATATTATTATAAGGAAAACATAAAAGTATAAACTCAATATTTTTTTCTTTCTTTCTGAAAGAGCACAATGTTCAGTATCTCTCCCCCCCCCAAAAAAGAAAAAAGAATCCATACCAAACAATTCCGATTGGTTCTGTTGGTTAAGGCAAAGCTATACGAGGGCTCGCTGTCTAAGTAATAGGTAGGTGCCTCGGATGGAGGACTTTTTAATCCCGATTAACTATAATGTATGTTTTGAGGGCGTTTTGCAATATTGGTTCTTATGAAATCTGAATTTTCCAAAGTTCCTTTTTATGCTTAAAAAAAAAGATGAATTAATAAGGGATAGTTAATAATAATATTTAAAAAAAAAAAAGACTTTCGATAGAAGGTGACCCATTGACGCTTTGATAAATATAGATTTTTTTTTCCACCTTTTTTTTTAACATACTGAAATCAAAGATGTCGGAAATTGGAATCGAACTAAAGCATTAAGTTTGTTCTCTCCTTTGGCATTGTGATAATTCCCAATAAAATCAGAAACGCAATTGAAAATCCAGTTGGGATTTTTTTTTTTTTTTTTTCGGTAAGGTCGGGGTGTTAATAGAATGACCGCTGACTATTTCTCTTAGACAGTCAGTGATATTGTACAACAAAATTGTGTCTATTTTTAATGACAGTCAGATGCGCTGTCCTGAAATTTCACCATTCAAACATCACAATCCCCTTCCCGCCCCCCCCCATTAATACACTGTTTTAAAATGCACTGAAGACAAGTCCACCCTATCCTTATAACTTAATGTTGGCAAGTCCGGGGAATGTTATTCGCACAATGAACTGCTCCTGCCTGTTAACGAGCATCACTGTCTCACATGCTCTTGCATACAGTATTACAGTTTGGATACTTCATTTCCGTCGTGTATTTTATGTGTGTGCGTGCGCAGATTGCCGGACGTTGAAGCTGCGTAATCACAGTATTGACATCTGCAGGGTCTGTTCCCGTCATGCACAGCACTAATGTGCCTCCGAAGAGTACTCGCTTGTGCTGCCCTGTAATCGCAATGCTCACATTTGTAAGGTCTCTTTCCTTCATGCACTTCACTGATGTGCCTTCGAAGAGCACCCGCTTCTGTTGCCCTGTAATCGCAATGCTCACATTTGTAAGGTCTCTTTCCTTCATGCACTGCACTAATGTGCCTTCGAAGATGACCCGCTTCTGTTGCCCTGTAATCGCAATGTTCACATTTGTAAGGTCTCTTTCCTTCATGCACTGCACTAATGTGCTCTCGAAGAGAACTCGCTCTTGCTGCCCTGTAATCGCAATGTTCACATTTGTAAGGTCTCTTTCCTTCATGCACTTCACTGACGTGCCTTCGAAGATCACTCGCTCTTGCTGCCCTGTAATCGCAATGTTCACATTTGTAAGGTCTCTTTCCTTCATGGACTGCACCGACGTGCTTTCGAAGAGAACTCGCTCTTGCTGCCCTGTAATCACAATGCTCACATTTGTAAGGTCTCTTTCCTTCATGCA